>OX411308.1:63489656-64082156 GCA_948150685.1 Rhaphigaster nebulosa
TTACGTTTTTAATTAATTTCAAAAATTAACTCTGGCTTGTTATTTGCATATTTATAATCATGGTCACAATCGTCCCCGCGTCATATATTTAAGGAAAACTTTGATTTTTTTTAAACATTATACAATTTAAAAAAATAAAATTGAAGAAGTAAGTGGAAGAATATGCTATGTTATTAAAATTTGAACTTGAGAAAAAAAATTTTTAGACTGGTTAACTCAATTTGAAACTTCTGAAAACAACCACAATTTAACGTTTAAAAAAATAAAAAAGACCCTATTTAGAAAGGAATGTTTAAAACGTCCTTTTCAACAAAAATATCTAGTTTTCCTTGAATGTCACATAACATGTTATTCCACTTAGCTCTTCAATTAGGTAATACCCGTATATTTTGGTGAAAGGCTAATAAATTGTGAATACATTTAAGTCGGAATAGATCCATAAGTACTTTTCTTTTTTCGCTCTGTCATATTATGATGTTGATATATTACAGTTGTTTTCTGTTTATCATTATTCTCCTGTTCGGTATTCATTGTTCTTCTCGTCTTATCTATAATTTGAGTATATGTTATAGTAATAATAATTAAATTAATAATTAATCAGATAGTATAATTAATGAAATAAGGTAGTATAATTATCGTAAATCAAATGGTTACGAATTAAAGGCAGTGGTGAATTTATACTTACATTATTGTACATTTATTTAGAAATGATTACCTATTATGTTTCATTAAATTTTCGGAGATTTTTTTCCCATCTTCAGAATGAAATAATTCTTTGTGAAAAATTGTGTATATATTCTAATAATTATTTGATTCTGAAGATTGTGTGGAAAAATGCCAAACGTTACTGCAAGGATTTACAAATAAAAAATAAATATATAATAACGGAGGAATAATTTCACTATTGCCTACAATTTGATAATAAAAGACTTCCCAATAAATTAACTAATTAAGATGAATAGTTACGTTTCGGATTCCAATTATGCAATTCAATCTGGCTGCTAATTTTATGCTACCGAATACTCCCTAATACTACTAAATACGAATAATACCTAATCCGAATACTACCTACTACTAAGTTGATTCAATTTCTATTTTATTAGAGTTTTCTTTTCCAATGTACTTTCTGTTTGTTAAATTCACAATTGTTTTTTTTTTTTCTATTTACCACTTTTTTAAAGCTTTTTATTGGACTAGTCATAAAAATGCTCATGATCGTCACTCTTTCTGTAAATATTATTTTTTTCATATTAAAAAATTATTAATGTCTTCAAATGAAGGATACTCTAGAATATAAATATATAGTTATGCTAAACAGATATAAAATTAAATAAAAAAAAATGGAATGTTGATTTTTTTTAAAGTTTTTTTCTTACTTTCTATACTTAAAACGATAAAGAACTGTAATTATTCTTGTCACCAACTTTCCAGATATAAATGTAATTTTTTAAAAATTATTATGGAAAAAACAATGCCATATTAAACTAAAACCAACGCAATTTAAAAAAAAAATTATATCTTACTCTTTTCAATTTTTTTGTTGTGTTTTCAGTTCTGACGATTATGAGCAATATTCGACGGCCATGAGAAGATAAACCAATCACTGTTAAAGAAACTTGATTAAAACAGGTTAAACTGTTCATTAGAAGCGTAAAATTAGCGACTTTGAACCTCGCTGATGTAGCACTTCAACTGAAAGTTTCCGGAAAAGTCTACTACAAAAAAAAAAACTTCATCGTTTAAATTTGTTCTATAATTTTCTGAAAACAAGTTCTAAATGTGTACTTTGGTCCAATGGATCATAAATAGGATTTGAGAACTTAATCTTTCTTTCAATCCTTTAAAAGCAAAATGTTGCTTTATAAACCACTAAAACCTGACATGATGTACCCTAGATATCTTAGTTTATTAACCCTTATTAGAAGTTAGGCTTTAGAAAAATTCGTGGATATGTTCATCGTGTTTTTCTAAAGCAGGTTATTTTTTTTAATGAAATAATGATTAATCACCACAGATTCGGAAAAGTTCGATTTTTATTTTAAAAAGTATATTTGGCCATTTGAGGTATAAAATTTGATTTGTAGTAACTAGAAAACTAAATAAAACTTACTACAAAAACAAACAAAATCTGTAAAATATAAATTACATTCAGTATTTACGACCGTCACACCGTTCACAAGACCATCATACTTAGTATGGTGTCACGGTCTTGTGAAACCATCAATAATTTAATATTTGTAGCATCATGGCAATCCTAACCTGAACACCATCTTGACAGGCCACTTTTTTACATCCAAATAGGTAGCTGTAAGTACCACAATACTGATGAATTGTTATACAACTAGTTACTTGACGGTCTTGTACCTAATCCAAGGGAAAAAGAGAATTAGTTTTTAGTATACCTTTAAAGTTTGAAGCATGATCATTTGTTTTTTAATATGTTATTTACGTATTCTATATAATTCTATATAACACGTAAGTGTTATAACAAATACTCCAGTCCAATCTCACTTTATTGCCTAGAGACACGTGACGGTCGGGGATTTACTGTATTGATTTACTTTAAAGAATTGACCAAGTTCTAATTCACTAGAGGCATTGATTTTGACGTTTTAGTAACAATTTTAGTCTAGCAGGACTGTGAAAAATTGCCACGAGAATAGCCACATATGGCGGCTTCCTAATCAGTAAAAAGTCGTTTCGTATTTTTGTTTTCGTTTTTATTATTAATATTTTCCTGTATGGTAATATTTGTCACCTACCTGACTTTATTCTTTAGCAAGAAGGTACTATAAAAAATAACAGAAAATCTTTAATGAAATAGGTCGTATCTTGGAAAACTATTAACACCCTAAGGATATTGGCGTTAGAATTGCTGAAACGTTGTTGCTTCCTTTTTCCTGCGTGTTGAACTTTTTCGGAGAGATGTACTATCTGTTTAGTTAGTACTTTTTGGTCTGTTGCTATGGGATTTGTTAGGTAACCTAAGAATATTTTTGTATCTTTTTTTGATATTTTTCTCTTATTTATTAATAATAAAATTATTTAGAATGTATGAATGTATCATATTTACACCATTACACTCGTGCAATCAGTTTTCGCTTCCATTTTAACTGTGCCCTATTTCATGATAAAGTACAAGTATAAAGGTTTAGACCTCAGTGGTTACAGGTTACTTATCATCTAAGACCGGATTTTTATGCAAAATCATATTTTTCCTGATACGTTTTTCAACCAAAATGATTTCTTTACAAATCAATAAATTTGGCGTAGATATATTCAATTTTATTATGCATATTTGATGGAATACTGCATATTTTTGCATATTTAGCCCAAACATTTTTTTTTTTATATAATTTGTCTCCCCAATAAAATATAAAATAAATAATTAAACTGTTTTCACGTGAATATGCATAGTTGAGTATTCATAAAAAATAAGTTTTATAGAACCCTTACTTCCGAGTACTTTCTTTAACAAAGAAAAAAATATCTTACCGTTTTCCTTTGGAATTTTATATTCTATTCTGTCAGTTGCTTCCGTTGTGCGTGTCAGTTAAAATTAACCACGTTTTAATTTTCTTACATTAACCAAAATGAACAAAGCAGTAACATAATTTAGTTCCATATTAAACAGTTAGAACCCTTTGAATTCAACCGGGAGAGTTTTTCCCTCGAAAAACCATTTTTTTGAAATTTGTGCAACAAAAATAAGACATGTTAAAGACTTTTCGTAATAAAGTACAAAAATACAAGTACAAGTTGGCCTGTGACTTAACTATGGTTATGACTTTCACTGTGAAATGCAAAAACACGGTTGCATTTAAGATATTTTAAATGTTATATTTAAAAAAAAGTAAATTAAATTATTATCATTTAATGAAGGTAAGCAACGTGTAACCTCTAAAATCAAACATTTCCACTTTTCCCACTTGTAATTGCACTTGTGTACTTTATTATAAAATAGGGCCTACCTAACTAGTCGACCGTAACGTAAATGGAAAAGATACCTGCTTCACGGATAGTACAAAATTTAAATCAATACTCACAGGACAAGACTCAAGCAAGTCGATGAAAACAAACCAACATCAAATTTGCTTGATGGATTAAATAATTTAATAGAAAAAAATAATTATGGGATTTAATGTTTGTAACCTAAAACATCTAACGAGGTTAAGATAGTTAATAATATATTGCTAAAACATTATTAAAAATCCTCAAATTTTTATACATAAATTTTTTCGTACCGCAGTTTTATTCACAAAAAATTTAATATTGCAAAACACTTTTTAACTATACCTACGCCACTTTCATTCTTTCCGACTCAATTAGCATCATAGGCTATGTTTTTTATCTTATTTTTAGTTTAAAATAGTTGGTACCGACAATATTATCAGGTCTAATAGAGTTCTGCAAGATTTTTGGTCGAATGTTGGAAGCATATTTGAAGCCTGATTAGTTACTTTTTTTTTTTTATTTTCAGTGTAAACTGGAAATAATACTAAGAAAATGTCACTCCATCAAGCACAAATTTCGGGGAATTTCGGTTCGATTATGAGTATTTTTGCGGAATACGTATTGAATTGTTTCTTCAATATGTATTTACAAATATCCAAAGTGCTTCATCGGAAAAAGAAACGGATAAGACCGTTCAGAATGACAGGACCCGGAGGCGCCGGGAACCTGCAGGATTCTTGGAATTCCCTAAGAAACGACCTTGTGCTGACCTTGTCCTTAACTGTACACAAAACTCACCAGCACGCCCATCCCGCAAGTCGCTTTCCCCTCTCATAAGTGACAGTCCTTAAGGTTAATACACTGTATTTTCTCCATTAGTTTAGTTTTTTGTTACCTTGGTAAAAGTAAAAACACAAAAAACATATACATTTACTTAATAATTACACCCGATTGGAAATACGAAACATGGAGAATATTTAAAATTGTTTGATCTTATTTGCTACAGGTATTTCGTACAAATAAAGTTAAGTAACTTCTAATGCATAGTTAGATGATATAGTTAGGTTGGTTATTTTTGTTTTTGTAATAAGTTTACACGAATCGTGTCTTGTTGTCTTTGGGTGTCTCTTTGAAATTCTGAAGAAAACGGTAAATTTAATCATATTGGGTGGATGCAAAAATAATGCACGTTTTTTTTATATTTATTGAAAATATGCCGTATACTTATCTCAACAATATATATTTAGTCAAAATAATTTATATAAGATTATATACACTTTCGCCAACGTATAACGTGATTATTTATCCCAATAAGAACGAAATTTACGTCGCCGAAAAATTAATTCCCGAAAAGCATTTTCAATATCACCCTGGTTTTGAACGCTTTCCTTTAAAAAAACGATGTCTAGATGCTTAATAAAGTTGCAGTCAGTTGGAGAAACTTCAAGTGCATGGGTTGAAAGATTTCGTAGCCCAACTCGTGCAGACGTCGCAGCGTTGGTTGTTCAGCGTATTTATCTCGGATAAAGATCGGCTCCTCCCGATTAATCATTGAAGCTTCCGATGCATGATCGATTTCCTGACAGTACCAGTGATTGTCTCGCTCGCCAAGGTTGAATATCCTGTAGTAGATAATAATCTTGTACAGCCGCATTAACATTAAGGATTTTTTTTATGTACACAATTGGTTTTAAAACGTTACATTATTTTTGCATCAACTAATATAGTTATAGTAATTAAAGAAGTGGCGTGGCTCAGTGTCCATGAATCCGTGAATTCTGTCCACACCACCTCTTTATTTAACCTTTGGTCAGGAAACAGTATTTTATTTCCGTATGATGAACCCTAGACTCTTCAGGGCTTGAAGTAGGATAGGTTTAAGGTTATTGATTATTATTTTCTTGATGAAAGCAGTTTATTCATTCTGCAAAATTTCTTTATTAACTTCACAATCAACTTTGGAGTCTCTTTTTGAAAAGATGTTCAGAATATAATCGATAACAAAAAATTCTAATAGAGGAAGAAAATATTTTTTTCTTAAGGCCTAAGAGTCCTTAAGGTAAAGTTAAAAATGTACGAGAAAGGCCAATCAGAATAAGACCTTAATTTGATCGAAACCAATAAAATGTGTCGTTAAAAACAATGTTCTCACACTTTTATGAGAGTTTTAAGCCTTTAGAAATATACATATTTCTGATTATAAATATTTCTTCATCTAATAAAAATACTAGAAGTCTCAAAATTCCTCATTGAATTTTTTCTGTTGTATCTTTTTATAATAAACAATTTACTTGTGTACCATTTACCCCCTTACAACATTTAGGGCTTATAACGTTCGCTGGTTTCCACTTTTTATTAAACCGTAGTAGCTCAGTGGTAAGGCACTGTGTTAACATGCTCCCGGTCCCAGGCTCGAGACTGGCTGTGACAGATAATTATTTATTCTGTTATCGGCCGTGGATCGACCCTGTGAGATCAGTAGATCCTCCTGGGGCTCACCCAATCTCTATAAAGTGGGTACCCTTAATTGGGGAAAAATCTGGTGGTTGAGCGTGATCTCGGCCAAATCGCCTCCTTACACAACCGTTGGCTTTGAAACAGTAAGGTACTTACCTTACCAAGTACTGAATCTAAGGTCCTTCATGGGTTGTAGTGGTAGAGGTTTTTTAATATTTTTATAGTTTTTTTGATATTTTTTAAAATTATATTTATTTATTTATTATTAAACCGGGTGTAGATAAATATTTAAGTAGTACAAATTAATAATTAAAAAATAATTGAACTGATACAGTTAAAGTTTTATAAAGATAATTAATACTATGTAAATTATCAATATATAAAATGTTTATTTTAGAACTATTTAACTTTAAGCCATTTAACTATTTAAATATTTCACGAAAGGCCATGTGTGGATTCAAAGATTTCTTATTTTAGTTAAGGATTAATCGAAATACAAATACCAAAAATTCATTATTTGGTTTGAGTTTTTAAATGTGCTACGCTACAGTTTGGTCTTGATGGATTAATGTATTTTTTTATAGGCTATATTATGGATATTAATTAATTATTTTGGAAGTTATGCTTGCTTCACTATCACGTGGATATAGGGATTTGGTAGATATTCTGTATAATTTTATATTATACATTATTAATAATTTTAAATAGTATTAATTTTAAATAAAAGTTCTGTTTTCTTTTTTCATCAACAGTTAGTTCATTAATCAGAACTAAGCTGCAAAAAGTTTATTTGTTATATCGAAATAAAACTTTTTGGAGATCTTTATACCAAATTCCGATTTCAAGGCTCGCTGAAATATGTTTGGTTTTTTTTAATCATCTTTATCATTATCCTGTTTTTGTAAATCTATTTTATGGACCGATCAAATTCGCAAAGTGTCCTTTGTTGATATTAAAAATTGCATAATTGATTCAAGGCTAATTTTTAAAGAAAACTGACGATCTCTTAAGATAAAATTGTGGTCTAACAGAATAAGATGAGCAGGAGGGATATTAGACAGAACATTTCTGTCATAATTCCTGCCACGAATGTCATACGGCATTACTTCTCTGTAGTGGAGTACATTTTTGAGGAAAAGACTTTTATAAACGTCTTTAAACTGTTTTAGTTTAATTTATCACCAAAATAATTAAAAAATTAATAATTAAATTAATGATCATTTATCAAGATCACGTAGACTATATATTAAACAGCTTAAGTCCTAACTCGCAGGCAGGCATTCTTCACTACTTAACCCTTGATCAGTGGCCTAGCGAGAAAGAATGTATTGTAACGAAGAGATATTGTTTTGTATAAGTTGTAAAAATACAAGAAAGCAACATCATAATTGTAGTGCATATTATAATAATGCATTTATATAACAATATAAATTCCTTCTTTCAGCCGTCTCTCCAATATCCTTCCCACCTTCAAATCCCGCTTATTCAATCACTTCTTGTCCATCCAGTTCCAAAAGAATAGTAAATAGAGTTTCTTTCATTTCAATCAAAATTTGTAAATATATACTAATAGATTTTGAACCTTTTAATTATTCTCACTTCATTTTAATTTTTATTTTATCTCACTAATATTATAAGTTTATATTTGTTTTATTTAAATGACTCAGGTCAACAATACCTATTTTATACGTTAAATGTTACTGTATTATGACTTTTCATTTCTAATTATTTATTGAATTTTTAATTTTTGTTATCTGTTAACTTATTCGTTCCTATTTCATCTATTCTAAGGCTATGACACCCTCCTATCACTGTCTGTAATTGTTATTCTAAAGAGACTTGTCCCGGAATAAATAAAGAGTTTATTATTATTAAATCAAGTTCTGACTGAGTTATTCTTTTGTTTCAGGTACCTTTTTGTATACATTCCTTGTTTTATTCAATCGCTTAAGAAGGTAAGAACAGGTATATTTACTGCAAAAATATATTACTAAGCAAAATGAACGTCGTTACTAAGCAAAATACGTTATAACAATATTGGTTACAAGTATTGTTAAATTCATGAATTACGAAAAATATAAATTTGCATGATTTTTGTTAAGAATTAATGTAGAAGTTAATTGTACCGCTTTCATAACCTTATTCTCTTTGTATCCTTTTTTTTCCCTTTCAAAGCAACTCTTTGAAAGGACCATTTATAAGTTGGTATATTCTCTGGATAATACATATATGATATCAATGGATATTATTATATATCATCTGGAATTCATTTCCTTCTAATTTCCGCCATGCTTCCCTATCCTCGTTCAGATCTTTCCTTTTCCAACACCTTCTTTCTTTCCAAAATGATGCTCTCTAATTACGAAATTGCAATTTAAGATTAACATCTAGATCATAAGTAATAGTTTTTAATGCACTATCTTTAACTTTGCTAATCAGCCCATTATTTTTGCATTTTTCATTTTCTCTCTTTTTCTTTTCTTGATTTTTTTATTTTTTTTTATTTTTGGCTAACATTAATTAAACTTTTCAATACAAGAATTATGCTTATTATTTTATTGAAAATATTGTAAATATTAACTGATCTTTATTTTATATCTTATGGCCAGATACTATTTTTGTCTTATTTGTTCGATTGTTTTATTCTTTAGGGACCTAGTCCCAGAATAAAATTCTTCTATTCTATTCTATTCCATACATTTGTATATATATATATATATATATATATATATATATATATATATATATATATATATATATATATTATTAATGTATAATACCATCTACCTTCGTATAGTTCCTTGTAAAAGAAATTAAATAATGGTTAAAAAAAAGATCTGATTAAATCTATGAATCATACTGGTCGATAGATAGATTCTTTGAAGTATAAATGTCGTTTATGACCCGAAGCCACAAGAGGGCTAATGTGTTTAGCTTGACCGTTAGTATTAATCATTTTTTTAACGAGTGGCTCAACCGATTTTCAAGTTTAATTGATCAAATTATTCGTTCTGATCCCGTCAATGATTAATGGAAACATTTTTAACTGAAAATATTAAAGAAATGCTATATTAATAGTATTTAATATGTCCGTTTGAGTGTTACCGACGATTTTTTTAAGAGAATGGCTCAATCAATTTTCCATTTTTACGTGCCAAATTACACATTGCGATCACATGAATGTTTAGAAACATTTTGAGGTCAAAATACTAAAGAAATGTGTTAAATGTGTTAATCTGCCCTTTTAAGGGTATGTAACGATTTTTTGAGCGAACTGCAAGACCGATTTTTAAGTTTGATGGTTCAAATTATTCGTCCGTTAATGTTTTGATACAATTTGAGCTCAAAATACTATGCAAATGTTGTATTAAATGTGTCTAATACGTTCATTTGAGCGTTTTTAACGATTTTTTGATATTATGGCTCAACCGATTTTCAATTTTGATGGGTCAAATTTCCCTTTGTGATACCGTGAATGTTTGCATGAAGCATTTTGAGCTCAAAATACTTACATATTACATGATCATATGGTAATAAATTATAAAAAACTAAAGACGTTAAAATAAAATTTAATTTATTAAAAAATAAAAAATGACTACGAAATAAATAAATGTTTTACAACTCTATTTGTCCTAGGGATGTACTTGCATATCTACTTAAAACTCATTGCTTGGTTTTTAGTGAAGTTGACGCCCATAAATATTTAACCCTTGGTGAGTAGTCGGGTGCATTATAATTCCGTGTGCATTTACATACCCTCCCTTTGGACGAATAGGATATGAATGTTATTTCCGTAGTTGGTTATTTATTTATTTTTTTGTCTTATAATTAAACAAGCATAATATTATTAACAATATTTTATAATCATATACTAGTATGATTTTATGTTTACTACTACTCGTAGTATAATTACCTCGATGCAATGTCTTCAATCTTTTCTCTAGCGTTTATGAATGCATATCTATTTATTAAACGCGGCATTATTAAATTTGATAACCATAAATTTGGGAAAGGTATATTGAGGATTGATAATAGCGCAGTACGTCCGCTAGAACAGAGGAAAATGTTTGAGACCTGAAAAATTTGCTTGATCACAAACTGGTTTGACGGATTACTTAAGTGAAATTCTGTACATTTGGTCGCCAATTTTTTTCATATTCATCAATAAATTCTTAATTTCTTTCAAAAGAATTACTTTCCACAAGAAAACTATGCTTTCACTTTAGATAGGCGTTAATGAACTGAGGGTTTTAAGCTTTTAAACACGTACAAACAAACAACTTCAGATTAAATGGAAAACCAAAAATTTAAAACAATATTAATATATATATATATATATATATATATATATATATATATATATATATATATATATATCATACTATTATATAAAAGAACTGCCCGGTTTTCGTTTGTAAGATCTAACCGCGAAAACTAATGGACCAATCTTTACCGATTCATGATGATTTTGCAATTATAAAATTAACCGATATCGACATTCCGGCTGTGCATAATCCGAAAATCACTTACGTATTTCAATTGCGCACAAACTGAAAAGTATACATTTTTCGCTGGTTTTACGGATAAAAATTATCTAATGTACATTCTAGAAGTTAAAAAAAAAACACGTTGAAACTGCTTTATTTTATCTTTCGAGATTGAAAACTGATATCAGCATGATTTTTCAGCTAAAGTTTTTTTTTTAAAGTATACAAAACAAAAATCATCGAAATCGGATCATTGTTAGGAAAGATACGGCGCATCGAACATAGAAAACATGTAAACATTTACCTACCGCTGCTGGTCGGAGGTACTGCAGGACATAAGTGTGCTGCTAGGATTTTGTAAGGAAAATATTGTAGTCGGGTCAAATTTTCCGTGTGCAATTTTCAACTGTTCTTCTCTTTGCAGAGCCCCTCTGAGTAGATTAAACTACGTATTTTTGGACATTGGTCTGTCTGTGTCACGATTATCTTTTGAAGGACTGATCTAGTTCTATTTTGAATTTCAATTATTTTGATTTTTTAATTCTACATTTTTACATACAATAATTTTTATCAAACTTTCAAAAGTTATCCATACAGATTTCTTGTTTGACCAAAACCGAAAAAAAATAGTGAGAACGTGTTAAAGTGCCCTAGGACGTAGCGTTAGTGCTGCTACCTGAAGAGATTATGAAATATGTTTATATTTTCATAAGATACCTATGTGATATTTTAAAACTTTTTTTCGGTTAGTCCAAGTAACTCCATGTTGGGTTTTTATAGTCTCAAGTTACGGTATATATATACATATATATATATATATATATATATATATATATATATATATATATATATATATATATATATATATACATGTATATGGACATATGTATTCTTATTCTTATTATTATGGAATTATATTGCTATTAATTAATGGAATTATATATTTTATTTTTAAAAAAGTCTCGATTTCGTTAAATTTTTTCTGATCAATGTATGAAAATTTATTTGAACCAACTAAACTCATGCACTGTCATTTCTGCTTAAAGGTATCAAATCCGGCCATTTTGATTTGACCATTTTCTTCCGCTTTCTATAAAACCCTTTTAAAGTTTCAAAGACCTTTTAATGTATCATTGAATGCCGTTAAGGTTTTTTTTTTCCTTTGAATAAAGTTTACAAACAAATTCCTAATTTGTCTTCTTGTTACATTTTTTTTTTTTTAAATAGCTTGCCATATGGAAGTACCGATTCTTCTTATCTTTCTTACTAATTTCTTGTGGTGATTGATAGACTTCGCAGTTTTCAATTTTTATAAGATTAATATATTTTTTATGTATGATCGGTTCCCAGCCTCATTATATGTACCATATTTTGCTGTTCAATTCGAAAGTACGGCGTTTGCTTGCTGTGTTTTTCTCAAACTTTTTTGAGAAACCAGGATATGTGGCGTACATGAGTATTGTTTTTATTATATAGGTTTGAATTATGAGTCTGACTCATTTTCAGCCATACTAATGCGGTTTGATATCCATTGGAAATAGTAGTTGCTGTTAGATGACATATTGTAGATAATATCCAAATCTACGTAGGGGTAATTTTATTTTTATCGACTTGTATCTAATAATTTACTCGAAGCGCCTGAATCTGTAAGAATTGTGTTTTGTTGTTTTTTTAATATCAGAAACAGGCGTTTCGGTGAATGATCAGTGAATTGGCTGCTTTGTTTTAGTGAATCATTGTCGTCATCAGTTCTGTTATTGAGTCATGCAGCTCTTTTAGTTTATCGTGCCATTCCATCTCCCGGCCGTCGATTTTTTACTCAGAGTCAGAACTAGCTGTTTTTAGCGGATCAATGAATCATAAAAAGAGCTATTTTCATCTGATCGCTGACGGAGCTGTTTTGCCTTCCAATTTGTTACTATATTTACGTTTAGGGTAAGGCGTGAAAAGGCAAAAATGTTGGCACTAAGAATACTTTGAATGATATAAAGAAAGAATTTTCGGTTCGAAGTAATTTTAAATTCTAATAAAAACGTATTAGATATTATAATATGATTATTAAATATTAAACTTTATTTTTATTAGAATCCGGTACCGTTTATGAAAATTTTATGGCATAGTTTCAGACTAACATTTTTGTTTTTTATTCCATTCTTTTTTGTTTCGTTTATAATATAATTAAGATTTTATGTTTATTTTTTCCGACTATTTATTTTTACTGTTTCGTTGATATTTTATTTATATGTATATATGGTGTGTAATTTATTAGGCACTATTATTTCTTGCCCACACATGGTAAATCACTACTATATATTATTACGGTAGTATAGATCCCTTTTCCGGCTCTCAGGAGTGATGGATTTTGACGTGTGAGGTATCAAAAGAAAGAGAATTTCACGGAGATGTGACGATTTCCAGTTTTGTTTCTTAAAATCTTACAATGGCTTAAATAAAAATGATGAAAAAACTTTAAGGTTTCAAAACTTCGACGACTGAGAATCGGCGGATCGAGACGGGATAAGTTGGATTTTAAAGATTTTGACGCGGGCATCAAGATCATTTACGCTCCCATGGAGCGTATTGGTCCAGCGTTTTAAAGCTTAAAAACCTACCGTTTTCGAGATAACGCACGATATAGATCCGCACGGCCTCAGGCCATCTTGCGTACGTGCCGTTGTCATGGCAACTTTATATCAATTTGAGTTTTTTTACAAAAACTTTTAATGAGTGGAAAATTATATACTGTTTCCCATGTCCAACCCTAAAGGGCACTGCTATGTATGAATAATACACATTGAAAATGGTAATCTAATTGCCTAACTGCTAAATTGAAGAGATGTTTTCCTGTAGCTAATTACTTATTTAGTATGAACTGTAACTTCAACATAGTCATTACAAACTATGTAGCTTCTGGTGAGTCCAAATCTGTTTGTTAAATAAACTTTTTTGATAATATTATATTGTTTTCCTAATATCGCTTATACCTCGAATGTATTAGGGATTAGAATAAGCAGTGATATCTAATGCGAGAGTTCTCACCCGGGTATATTAGTTAGTATAATTTTTAATAAAAAGTTGATCGGATAACTGTAATAAATAAATTGCATTTAAAGCAAGAGCTAACCCTTTTCATAAATATCATAATCTTAGGCTTATCCTTGACCGATCAATTTATGCAGAAGACACTGATTCTACAACGTAATTACTTCTTTAGTAATGAAGTAGTCTACCAGATTTACTATCTTGAATTTAGCTTGTGAGGTAAGGCGTTAAGCCAGCCTTACACGGTCAATATTTTTGATCCAATATCGGAATATCCAATATATAGACCGTCTGAGGATACGTGTGATATCACAATTATACTGACCGTTTAACGCTGGTTAAGGTTGACCGCCAACCGATTCGATAGGCTTTATGAATAGATTTATTTAGATATGTCATTCAGTGGATTTCTTAATTAATTAATGTTTGATTATCTAGAGTTAAATTCAGTTCCTCAGAGGTATAGGACACAATGTCTATTTTTAACCAATTTAGCATTATCCTGTCCTAGATCATAGGTGGGGAACCTGCGGCCTCGAGGCGATAAGTGGCCTTTGAGAACCAATCGGTGTAGCTGTATAGAAACAACATTACACTTTAATTGCATTAGAATGCACAAATTGAAAATCTTCTATACACATTAATCTTCCCATCATAACCGTTCATAAGATTAACTCCTAGACGCACGCATGGAGCATTGAGTCATGTGACCACAGCGCCTCTAGAGGATTATAACAGCTCTCTCCCACAAATTTTTAGTCAGGTCTGAATATAAATAAAATAATTTTTTTTTAACTTGTCTCTTGATTTACACACAGTAAATACTGGAGTACCAGCTGAAAATGTAGTATAAACAAATTATTTCGACCTCATTTCATACTATCTAATTTAAATACGGTCCCCAATATCAAAAAGGTTTCCTACCTATGCACTAGACCAATTGTAATGGGAGTTACATGCTTTTAAATGAACACTACGTTCACTTTCAATCGTTTGAAAAGTGATTTACCAATTAAGGTAGGTAGACCTGGCATATCTCCAAGGTACAGAATTTTATTTTTTAATTATTTATTTTATAATTGAGTACAGGCCTTTAGAAACCTTTATTGATTTATTGTGCTTGATGGTTATGGAAAGTTTTAATACTAGCAATTGGGTGGACAAAAATATTATTTTTATATTTTATTAGTTGAATTCCACTAATAACAGGAAATTTAGACTTAATTAGGTGTTATTTTAAAATACTTTTCCGATTGTTTTGATAAAATATTGCTTATGTTTTAGTAGTATTAACAGTTATACTCTATGCAACTTCTCCCGGAAGTTTGGAAGCTGTTGTATAGAGATTTTCATGGATAAAGTACTCCGCTATGGTTCCTTGATAATGGACTGAACGTATTTTGCCAACTCAGTCTGCTGTTCGGGGCTTTTGAGAAGAATCCAGTTATGGTTTCAGATTATTTCCTAACCATCCCATCTACTTTGATGATTTCGTTTATGGAACCCAGGAGTTCCTAACTGGATCGATATACGACCTAAGTGGAGATTGCTCTATATCATAGGCTGCTAACGGGCCGTCTCCATCCTGTGGGTATTGTAAAAAACGTTTGAAAATAATAATTTCTCGGGGATCAACCGAAAATTTGATAAAAACAAATTAAGGAACATTAAGGAAATGAACAAAAAAAAAAATAAATATCAGCAAACGTTTTAGGAAAATTATATTTCAGGGCCACTAAAACTATACTTCAGGGCCATCTTCAGGGATACGATATAAATATAAAACCAAAATTATTGTAATTTTAATAGTGATTATAAAATAGTAATAATACCATGCAATAAACAATGGTAAGATGGCTCGATGTAGATGTTATAACAATAAATACAGATGCAATGGAATAATGATAAATATGATACAAAGATAATATCGATGGTCAACCTCACAGATGTCGTAATTGCAAATTTTATAGTTTTGAGTGAAAACAGATGCTTCATTTAACGCGTTCTGTGATTTATTATTTATTAATTATCTTTGGTTTTTTAAATATTTGGCTACTTTGATGTTAATATACCTCTAGATTCAAACAGATACGGAATGTAGATTAGACATTTACCAAATTGGTACTTACATTTGTGTAGTTAACCATCGATATATAAACAAACTGAGGACAAACATGAATATGAAACATATTTTTTTATATAAAAGTTTTTATTGGGAAATAATACAATTTGCCACACTCAAGGGCAATAGGTATTAGGGCCGTACGATATACTATATATCATATATATATACTATATATCATACTATATATACAAAGTGAAACTAAAAAATAAATTAATAATTGATATAAAAATAAATAAAATTAAAATTAATTTGTGTGTGTGTGTGTGTGTGTGTGTCTGTGTCTGTGTGTGTGTAGATCACAAATATAAATAAATAGATATGGAATAATTCCAATATAAATAAACAACCAAGATAAAGAAAATTTATACAAAACTAAAATGAATCTTCTTGAACACATTTAAGCCACAGAAGACTGAGGCACTTGAGCCACAGACGATCAGGGCGTGAGTGGAGAAGCTGGCCATTGCCAGGACTCCTATATTGAATACGCGACGTGAGGTCTCGGGGCAATTGTCGTTTCATCCTTCGAGGAGGGTTATAGGAATGGTTGGAGCTAGATAGGGATTGTGCTAAGGGGTTAGGATGAGGAGTAAGGCTCTGATGAAATGAAGAGAATTAGACATAAGGTCAAGAACATATGGGATATTAAGATCATGGTGTAAGGCCTTGTTCGTAACAAAGTATGGGGCATTGACTATTCTTCGGAGGACTTAAAAGTGAAAGAATTGATGTTCGAAAATTTAGCTGTTCCCAACAGGTTTAAGTCCGTAGGTCGAAGTACGTTTCAAATAGGTCTTGTAGATTAATAGTTTGTTATCAATTGAAATATAAGATGATCTGTTCTAGTCTGTATAACTTGCCATATCGTCGATTAACCTCTTGTCTTTTAAGCCTGGTATGTGGGTTCCATGTTAGTCTTTTGTCTAGTAGGAAGCCAAGATACCGTACGGTGATGGAAAAGGGAAGCGGTGTGGAGTTAAAATGGACTAATGGGCAGGACCTATCAGGCAGCTGTATCATCAGCAAATGCAGCCAAGGTATTAGGGTTTGCAAGAATGTCTCCGGTGAAAAAAATGTTAAGAACAGGAACCAAGACGCTGCTCCCTTGCGGAACCCCAGTCTCTACCGGGTAGCAGGTCGAGTAATCCGTGCCACAGCGAACTCGGAAGGAACTGCTAGAGAGGTAGAATCGAAGGATAGGGGTAAATGGGTTTTGAGCTTGAAAAGCAAGCAGTCGAAAGCTTGTGCAATACCATTGATAAGCAGTAACCATACCCAGTCGAAAGCTTGTGCTACTTCTAGAAATGCTCCAGTGCAATACTGCTTTATGATAAATATTACCAATATGTATTTACCTTAGTTACAATTAGTATAAGCTACTGTTTCTTATATGTGGTTTTTACCATCATCTTTTTCCAATTAGTAATATTAATTATTTAAAAAAATAATAGAGGAAGCAGATCATAGATGTTATTAATCAGATTCGATTTTCATTGCACTTGCTGTTCACATCTGTGTGGAGTTTAAAATTCTTTTTTTAGCATTATTATTTATTCTCATGACCTAAAATTCTGCACAATTTTATTAATTAAAAGGCGATATTTATTATTACATTTATAAATATCGATAGTTTGAAGGAAACTGTAAACATTATTAAAATTAATAGAAAATAAGATTTTACCAGTCTAAATAATTCCTTTCCCTTTTCTGTCGACATAAGTCTTTATGTTTTTATATCCACTAATTAATAAAGTAATGAATAAATGATGAGTTTTCTATCAAAAGTCAAATTAATGGAGGAACATCCCATGGAGATAAGTCGAATTTTTATTGAAGATTTTTATTTGTAACATCTATTTAACAGAGAAAAATTTAATATTTGAAATAAATTGAATAATTTTTAGGTGTAGAATATTAATTCGTCAAAAAAAATCAGTGTTTTTGAGAAGTACATAAATTAATTTTTGATACAAACTCCTCAAATTAATAATATCTACAAATATAAAGGTGAAAATAGCACTGCTCTTGGTTAATTGAGGGAATGAATGTTTCTGTATTTTTTTTTTCTTTTTTTAATTTATATTTATTACAAGTTATATTACTGTTGCTTTATTTAATAGTACTTAAATAGACGAAATACTTGTAAAAGACTTTTCGACGGACAATGGAAATCAGAAGGCATTATATAATGCTTTCCTCTTGAAAAGAGTTAAAATAACCATAACCAATTTAACTAGAATCCAAAAGAAAGCTGGAATAAAAGTGCACATAAAAAAGGTTACATTTTTTTTTTTTTTTGGAGCCTTAATTTACAAAGAATTAACAGCCTCTTTAATTAGTAAAAAAAATATTACCCGGGTCAGATGAGGCGTGAGCAACGTTCATTACAATGCCGCAATTTTCATTCTTTTAAATTTTACAATTTCAGTCTTTGTTTTTTTTTGTAAATGTGAAATTAACAAAATCAATGAATGCTTAAAATTTCGTTATTGTTGTAGCTACAAACGCTTGCGATTAGTACAAAAAATACAGAATAGTCATTATTTGATAAAATTTAAGTGACTTATCAAAATAATGCAGAAAATGGAGTAAAACAGTGGCACTTATTAAAAAAAATGAAATTCCATCTATTTTAATATATTATGTAGATCTTTGGCTACTTAGTATTCTTGTTATGGTTTAAATACGAAATGTATCACATAATGATTGATGTATAACATGGGAAGAAACGTCTGGGGTCAGATCATTTAAGAACTTTTTTTTTTATAAACCTGTGGAATAGATTAATGGTAATTATTTCTGATAGATAAGGAAGCGTTTTAAATTACCTATTATTATTTATTTAAATTATTAGTATTATTCAGAAATTTTCTCGAATATTATAATCAATATATATGTATATATATATATATATATATATATATATATATATATATATATATATATATATATATATATAATTGTAAAAAGAGAAACTGCATTTAAAGCTATTATAACACAATAAAACAATTTATAATTCAAGCACACTATACTATAATGCCAGCTTCAACGTAACCTCCTATTAACCACTCGATATGATCATTATTCCGTATGTTCTCTTAAACTGACAACGGTTAATTAGTTAAATACTCGTAAAATTCAAATTAAGTTTAAAAGAAATAAGACGAACTTGTTAGGTGATGTCGACTTTCTTTATATATATATATATATATATATATATATATATATATATATATATATATATATATATATATATATATATATATATATATATATATATATATATTGTTTACTATGCTTCAAAATGATTATTTATTTACTTATGTACACAGGAAGGTACTCACAAATTTTCGTTATGGTGCATAGTAAACAATACATTGCCTTATTTTGAGTACTAACAGCATGTTTTATTTTTTCAATTTGGATTCGTTTAAAATATTAATTTTATGAAGCTCTATTTTTGTGATTTAAGATTAGGCAATTTCAAAACGATAAATAAAAAAATAAATACTAATTGCTTGGTTTGCTTTTTAATTCAAAATTTTGTATTTGTTTATTTCATATTTGATCTGAAAATAATTTTATTGTTAATTTGAAATGACTAATTTGTATTTCTTTTGTTACACATAGTAGTAAGATTGTTGCAATAATAACCTAACATATCTTATTTTGTATTCTTACTTGCTTTTAACGGAAAAAAGAAAATATTACTTTTTTTTCTTAGTTATTATTTAAGATCCTTTTATCTAATTATCACAAATCCATGTCACTAAATATCAACAAATATAAAGTTTTTCCACTTTACTTATTATATAAGTTTTAGTAAGTAACAAATTTTACTATTTCTTGGTTTAATAAGTTTGCATATATATATATATATATATATATATATATATATATATATATATATATATATATATATATATATATATATATATATACATATATATATATATATATATATATATATATATATATATATATATATATACACGTATATATGTATATTTATTAATACCCTGTATAAACACACACATTTATAAACACACGTACATAATGAATTACATATATATATATATATATATATATATATATATATATATATATATATATATATATATATATATGCATAATATATTAATAGAGAACCTTAGTAGTGTCAAAACATTATTAATGTCTATATTATGAAATCCTCAGGTGCGTCCACCCGTATCCATCGTTTACGCTCACTAAACCCTCGCAATCGTTTAATATTGCGGGTACTATATGGCCTGCCCCGTGCCTATTTCTGTATTTGCCTATTCAATTGAAAATTTATGATCATCATCAGATACTATATAGTGAATATAGTATAATAATTAACAAATTAAGGCTAAATAAAAAATACTATGTTTAGTATTATATTAATGTATTAATGCTATATGTTATATTAATGTTAACATGTACCTCTCACATTTCTAGACATTTCTGTCATATAATTATTAAAACAAAACAGTATAATAATTATTGTACATGCTTAACAAATAACAAGCAAATCACATTTATGTGTCTGAATTTTTATACCTTGCAATTTTCTGTCGAATGACTTATACACTGGTGTTTTCATGTATATTTCTTATTCTCATCAATTTATGTACCTATATTATCTAATATTGGATACTTTGACTAGTTTAGGTTAATAACTTTTTTTTTGTAATAGTTTTAACATAGGTCTATAGAGATCGGACTCGAAACCCTCGAAAGTTTAGTTAATTTATTTATTTTTTCTTGGAATATCTAGGTTTTCCTTATATATATTAAATTTAAACTGCATATTTTTTTAAACTTGAACCTCCTATGTTCATGTAATACAATCATTTTTAAAAAAAAGTCGACAATTTTTTCACAACTGCCTCGGATTCATAGTTGTCACAATTAGTTTTAGATACGTTGAATAATCAATAGTTGATCTTAAAACTTTTAAGAAGAAATGAGATGGTCCGGGAGGCGGTAACAAAAAAAATAGTAGACCACAAATAGTAAAAACTATTTATTTACGTTTAGATCCATCTAACATGTGGATAACGAAGATACCTAACATGTATCGGCGGTAACAAAAAAAATAGTAGATCACAAATAGTAAAAACTATTTATTTACGTTTAGATCCATCTAACATGTGGATAACGAAGATACCTAACATGTGATAATAATGAAAATAAAGTGAGTGACAAAATCAAATTGTAAAGTAGATATTTAAAATGTGCAGGGCAGAAAATATTTTTTATAAATGTAATTACATAGGTAGAAATTGAATACTGTAGAAAAATAAGAGATAAAAACGCAGAAATAGGGTAAAATAAGTAATTAAATGTTATTGAATAATTTAAAACAAGTTTACCTTTTCTAATCTTATTTATTCAGACCTGATGAAGGAAGACCTGCCTGAGAGTGGGTGGAAATTTCGGTTCCTAATAAACTGTTTTTACATTTGTGATCCACTCTTTTTTTTCACTGCCTCCCGGACCATCTTATTCCTTCGTAATAGTTTTACATATGCTTTGTTTAGTTTTTTTTTAAATTGATATACTATTTTCTTTCACATTTATGTACTTCAAACATAGCTAAAAGGGGGTATTCTCATTCTTGTAAATTAGCTTACCACTTTAAATATCAAGTAAATTAGCTTACCACTTTACAAGAATGGATAAAATTGAATGGATGGATTGAATGGATAAACCTGGTGTAAATGAAATAAACAACCAAACACCAGACATGCTCTTGCATAATTCTCTTGAAGTAAAGAGAGGGCTGGCCGAAAATGTGTAACTTCCGATACTCATCGGCTAGCATGCAACCTGTTATATAAGAGAATAAAAGTTATAAAACCGTGTTTTAAAACATTGATATTGTAACACGTACAAATTTTATAAAATCTGTTATAAAGCGTTTTTGTCACATTGTGTCCAGCTTAAAATTAGCGCTCTTCTGTTGCTGCGTGACTATAACGAATCTACGTTTGCAATGAACGAGCCATTCCAAAATTCTAGACATTTTTTACTAGAAATAAAATATGTGTTTCTACAATATTTGTGCCCATAATTATGAAAGTGGTCTAAGTCATATATTTCTTATTTCGAGATATATAATGAATCGCATTTGAATAAACTAAAAAATATTTTTATATTATGCGACATTTCAATTTACAATTTTATTAGTCTTGATTAATGGAAATTTATTATAGATATGAAATTTTGTGTGAATTTCATAGGAAAATGTTGTTTTTAAAGCTTGAATTGACTTAGAACATTTCCAAAATTAACTGAATTCCCTATAATTGACTTAAAGTAATAAAAAATTGTGATTTTTATTTGAAACAACTTTATCGAAATAATTCATAAACATTTATTAATCATTTTTAACAAGTAATCCATTTTTATCATAATTTCGAATTTTTAAGATTTTTAAAATGTTCCTGAAAAAATGGAGGGATGTATAGTCGTAAACACATAACATCTTTGTTTTTCTTCCGTTACTGGTCTAGTTGTGTTGTATAATGGAAGTAATTGAATATTTTCGTATATTTTTGGTCTTCCTCTTTTAGGTTTATATAATAGTTTAAGTTATGTTTGTATAATTTCTTTAAATTGTTGACTTAGACCAATTTCATAATTAACACCAAATGAATTCCGTATAACGTTGTAATTACAACTACTATCTAATGGTTCATTTTTGACGAAATCGTAAAAATTACATTGAATAAATTTAGTTTAAAATCATGTCGTGTGAAATAAGTGATGAATTCATTTTTTTTTTAAATTTTGACTTAGACCACTTTCATAATTATGGATTTTATAATTTTATAATTATCTAAGAAACCCTCGCTGATGTATCAAGGAGAAGTAGCAGCTGATATAATCCAGACGTAACCAAGACTATTAAAATATCTACATTTCAAAATCTTGAATTTGAACTACTAATTTACTACGAAAAGTTCATCTACATAATATTTGTCCAGACTATTTGGACATACGGAAGTTTGGGGCTTCTTGAAATCCCTTCTGAAAGCAACATTTAATATACTAAATCTGTCACTAAATCCTTACTAAACCTTAGTACCCGACTATGATGCACCGTTCCGTTTCGTCATTTGTATAAGTAATATATGAGTTCAAAGTACATACAAAGTATTGCGTTGTTTTTTGAGTGACTCATAACAACACATTGTATGTGAATCGTAGTAAGCCGAAAAAATGTGGTTCCCTGTTAATCAATGAATATCTGACCAGGCAGATATTTTCTCTTCAATTTGAATACCATCCAGTACCTATTTCGTTAATATTATAACTTTTTCTAAATATAATTATGATATAATTTAACAGCGCATAATTTTGAAGAGGCGATAATCCAGAATTCTATCTTAGTATTCTTTGTATATAGTGCATATCATTCGATCCCATCATTTAATTAGGGAATGATAAATTATTTGCCACTTCTATAAATTTGTTTTATTGAAAACTAGTTTCGAATGTTATACATTCATCCTCAGTTCTAAAAACACACAAAAAATTCAAAAATAAGCAATTCAAAATATAGTTGGTATTATTATACATATTAAATTATATAAATCAGTATTATAAAACATTTATGAATTATGAATTTAATTAAGACAAGAAATCAAATACATGTTGATACTCACCAAGGTTTAAAAGGATTATATCAAACAGAAAAGTTTGTACTGGTTTCTTCTCGCATTGTACTAACAATGAACGAGAGATAGGCATGATGTTTTTAGGTAAACGGTTTAATGGTCAGGGTTTTCCCAATAATGCCGGTGAGTAATTGTTTTTTTCTGTTATAGATGGGAATAAATTTAAGATTGGACTATTGGAGGTATTTATTTGGTCATTTAAGCAAAAATCTGGATTGGATTTGAAGGATTTTATTATTTCAAGTGCTTCATATACATTTAATTCGAGACTGTTTTCAACGTGATTTATTAATTTAACTCCTGAGTCTTTGATGAATTTATGATTATTTTCATTTAAATGAATTGCAAAGTTGGAATTATCTCTCTCATTATTATGTGCACGTATATGTTTCTTTAATATCTGATTTAGCGATCTTCCAGTTTTCAATGAAACAAATCTATAGAAGTGACAAATAATTTATCAATCCCTAATTAGATTGATCCTTCTATACCATCATGCGGATGACAACCCATTATTTATTGGAAAACAGGAGTCATGTCTAATAGTGAAGTGGTCTTTAAAAGATTTATAAATGAATTTTGTGTCATTATAATATACATAGGACCTTTCATTTTAAATGTCTAATTCCGCTTCCTCGGTTTTTTTAGGAGCTTAAAAGAGCTATTTTTAAA
The DNA here is from genome assembly GCA_948150685.1 of Rhaphigaster nebulosa. Lineage (NCBI taxonomy): Eukaryota > Metazoa > Arthropoda > Insecta > Hemiptera > Pentatomidae > Rhaphigaster > Rhaphigaster nebulosa. The sequence continues at coordinate 63,514,082 of OX411308.1, forward strand.
AGTTTTTTTTTTAATTAGTGCTATACAGTTTCATTTTGTGAACCTGTTGACCCAATTGTTTGACCTTTTTGAAACTTGGTTTGGAAGAAAATTGAGTTAATTAGTAGTGAAATTCCTGGAGTGTTACTGTACCCCATTTATTTTTGAAAAATCCAAGAGTCATTTTCTGTTGGAATAATGCTGGTACATGACTGGAAAAAATATGATCTGTTTATACTAGATGTTTCTTAAAATTTTGGATAATGGTATGAATTTTTAGAAAGCTTAAAGTCGTCAGAACCCATGTTCAAAGTTTCGTCCCCGACATCTCTTGGTGGTTCTCCACGAATGTTACCAATCTCACGAATGAGCGTTACCACCGATCACGACTAAAGTGTTTTTCAGTCCAGAGAAGGGCCCATAGTAACTCTCGAAAAGGTAGCAATCAGATTCTACAGTTTGAGGCGGTTTCTGTAATGAGGAGAGGATTTCCATATTTTAGTCCTCAAAATCATGGTAAGTATTTTTATTACTTTCCATGAGTGTTGCCACCAACTCATCAACATCAGGCAAGAAAGCACGTTGTAGTCATAACAAACCCACGTTTTTCTGACCTTCTTGACCTTGCTGACAACATATTCAAGCTTAAATTTCAGGAATGTTACCAAAACTGCAAACCAACTAAGTGGAATCATCTAGTCATATTTAGCTTGCTACAGTGAGTTTAAGAACCACCTTATTATTAATCTACTGGAGAATATAATATAATATAATATATTTTTTTTAAATATAATAGAAGATTCTTTAGGCCTTCTTCAAAGTTTATCACGACTATCGGAGCCTAAAATATAAAATTAATATTCTGATACTTTTTTTCGAAGCAGAATCTTTTTTTTAAAACTAACTAGTGTTTTTTTTCTATGTTCTTTTCTATTATATCCTGCTGCTTTTAGAATTGATCTCATGTTTTGTTAATAAAGTTGATTCCTCTTTATCCGAATATCTAGGAGACGATCTGAGGTGCACTCGTCGAGGGAGTATTTTTAATCTTAAAGAGTATAGAATAACGCAAAGAGGCATAAAGGAGGTTACCAAAATCATACATTAATTTCAGTGACCTCAGTTCTTGTTACGGAAGCAATTGCTGTTGGAAACTTTAATTACCCAGGTACTTAACAATCTCTCATAATTAACTCTATCGGAGATATTTATTTGGTCATTTAAATGACCAAATAAATATCTCCGATAGTCCAATCTTAAATTTATTCCCATCTATAACATAAAAAAGAATTACTCACCGGCCTTACTGGGAAAACCCTGACCCTTAAACCGTTTACCTAAAAACATTCTTTCTATCCCTCGTTCATTACCAGTACAATGCGAGAAGAAACTTTGTACAAGAAGTACAAACTTTTCTGTTTGATATAATCCATTTAAACCCTGGTGAGTACCAACATGTATTTGATTTCTTGTCTTAATTAAATTCATAATTCATAAATCTTTTATAATACTGATTTATATAATTTAATATGTATAATAATACCAACTTTATTTTGAATTGCTTATTTTTGAAATTTTGTGTGTGTTTTTAGAACTGAGGATGAATGTATAACATTCGAAACTAGTTTTCAATTAAACAAATTTATAGAAGTGGCAAATAATTTATCAATCCCTAATTAGAAGATTCATTGGTAGACGTACAACCAGCAACAAAAATCTTTCAACGACTTTAAAGTTTGCTCTTTTTTTTTTAGCAGTATTACGTAGTTATGTGGTAAACAATTAATTTAAGGAAATTTTATTTGGTACTAGAAGGAGGGCTGGGTAATGATGATGAGAGTGGGGGATTTGAGCCCATCCCCTTCCACTTATAACATTCTGGTAAGGCTCTCTCTGAGGTGTTCTGTACTCAGTGGCTGCAAGTTGTTCCTTAAGGAAACGCTGCAGAATTAATTCGCTTTCTGTGGTGTGTCTTGATCAACTACAGAAAGGTCCTAAGCACTGCCAGATCAAATTTAGAACATGATCGATGTTCGAGGTAAATTCGCTGATGTCTAGGATTGTCCCGCGACAGAATTGCGTTGTCAGTAGGGCATAGGTTAATCTAATAAATAATTGTTATCATGAGTGTTATAAATCTTAATATCTCCAGTAGTAAGAACCTCTGCTTGTCTGTCTAGAACTAAGACCCACTGCATAGTGGAGCAGTGATAAATAGCGACGATAAATAGGCAGATAAGAGACGGAAGAGAACGAACAAGAAAACAAACGCATACATTTCATACGAGTCCTCTTAGTGGAGAGTAGATCGAAGAGACAAGAAGCGCTGCTGCTTTAAGGGATAAGAGCGAAACTTTTAAAAATATTGTTTTCGTCACAATTGTACAGGTGGTTTGGTCTCTATAAAATAGATATTGAACTATTTATCGGTGAATTGTTGCTTAGAAATCTACATTTATTCTTTATCATACAATTTAAAATCATACTTACTAAATAATTTGTAACAGTGCATTATTATTTATAATGTATAATTAAATATTTAATAAAACTTCACTTCATTAAATATTCAAGTACATAATTCGCTTCCCTTTCTTCAAGTTAATAATAATTATTATAGTTTAATAATGTTATAATAATATTAATTGATAAGCTCGCAAGGCAAAATTTAAAACTTTTTAGTTTATATTTTGTTAATGTAAATGATATAAAAAATTAAAACTATTTCAAAATTTTGAAATTTTCAAGTTTTAATTAATTCTAATTATTCAGTAAACAATGTATTTTTAATTTTACTGTTTAATTGTTATTCATATTTTGTAATTCAATTAATTTCGACAGTCAAACATAAAATTGCACATTTCATTTTAACAAACAATTGTATTATTTGTCGATCTATTTTTTCCTTTGATCTATGGGTGCCAATATCGCTCACGGCAAGGTATCATATGCTCCCCGTCGAAATCTTTGTCAATAAAAAAATTTTGTAGGAGGCAGAGGCACTTGATGATTTTGTCAACAAAATCGTTCTTCGTTTCTGAAGTTTTCCATGAAATTCGGAACTTGGAATTTACCATGACACATGCGCACTCAATCACACATTTTCCTCTTGGCAAACGCATGCTGAAATATCCTTTTTCACTATTTAAGCTCCTAATATTAAAAGGTTTTGATAAGTTGCTCAGCAATGGATTGGCTTCGTATCTAATAAAAACATAAGGCGCCTGAATAGTTTGTCGATGGCAAGCACGAGTCTGGAAATATGTGGAGACTGTTCGTTTCCATTTTTTGAAAAAGTGATGAAGCAGAGAAAAACAGATGGGGATAAACGTGAGCACGGCGGAAGACAGAATAAAAATTTAGTCTTTGCTTTTTATTTCTGCGCTAGTATGCGGTGGTCTCTTTGATCTGCACCCTACCTTTGTGCAAATCGCAGCTTGTATCGCTTCTGCACCATGCGATAAGCCTATAGGACGTTTGTTTATATCGTTATTAAGTCAAATGTGATAAAGCTGTAATAATATCAAAAATTTTCAATAATGCCATTAGGACTTGAAGAAAGATCTGAACTGATGCGTGTCGAATGAAATAACTCTGGATAAAATAGCATTAAAATTATTCTAAATTAAATTTTTGTTTGGAATGATACTGTATCGATGCCTGTTTTGTAATATTATGTTGATACTGAATCGAAACAAAATACGGATCCCACTGAACATCAGTTCTACTTTGATTAAATTTCTAGTGATACGTTCAATTTTTAGCTCAAAAACCTTCATTTCATTTCATTGATACGTGCGTTAAGGCCTAGAAATAAAGTTCCTCAGGTTTCTTTCTATCTGGGCATTGGAAGTAATGAGAACACTGATCTTGCTGCCAATTCTGCTATGATGGATCCTGTCACCGAAGTCACATACATATAATTAAAACAACTGCCTTGGTTTGGCTTATTTACGTGATTCTTAATTACGATTCGTGATTAAAAATCAAAGATGTTTGGAAATTCCTGAGGTTTGGAAAACTACCTAAAGAAGAAACTGCTACAAAGAAATTACATTTTATTTACATGAGATCAGCTAATATGCGAATGTAGGGATGTAACGTATATTGTTTTAGTAACTATCATTTATTTTTATTTTTTTTTTGTAGATAGTTCCTTCTATATAACGAATGTAGAATGCATAGAGTAGTACAATTTATTCCAACACCTAATTTTTCATCATGATGTTGAGTCCAATATATTTAAAGTCTTAGTCGGTACCAGTAAGGAAGGATGCCTTAACTTCATGTCTGCATATTATCAGATGTTTAGTTGAATATACTAAGTTATTTTCAAGTCTCTCTTCAGTCGCCTGTATTTGTATATATCGCCTGTATATATATATATATATATATATATATATATATATATATATATATATATATATATATATATACTTGAAAGTTAATATTATACTGTTGTTTTTTTTATAGAACCTGCCAAAAAATTTGAATCTGCTTATCAAAATCTTATTCAAAGTCTTATTTATACTTTTTCCATTTCTCAATACCTTCACCATATCACATATCATTAATTATCGCAGATTATATAAATCCAATATTCCAACTTAATAAGTTTTATTTTTTATTGGAGGTTTTAAAGCTTCCGGGGAATACCATATTTTCTTGATGTTATTATGGATTACCTATTTATATATTTTATTGATTAAATAATTTGTAGTATTATTAATACAACTTCCATAATATAGCATTTGCAATATTTCCATTATGTTCAAAAGTGACCAAACACTGCCTGGAGACAATCTCAATCCGACGGCCTTGTCTCTCTGCCTGCCCACATGGCGCCGAAGCGACGCAGCGGTATGTGGTTGCAAGTATCTGTTGACGGACTCACATATATTTATTATACAACTTTAATCTTATCGATTTTCTCTACGGACCATATGTGATTCCAATAGCTTTAGCTGTCTGTGTAGATAGAGGAGAGAATTGATAACATTTATCGTGGCCTGAATCCTACTACTAGGTAACTGAAATTTTACAAAAGATGGATTATTGCGCAGAAAGGTTTCATTAGATTAGGTGCACAACATACTACAACAAGCTACAATATAGCAGTTGTAGACGATTCACAGGTGTATCATATTCAAAAATATATTAGTTGATCATCATAGAAAAATTTCATTCCATAACTAGGGAAGTTCAATTATCTAATTTACTACTCAAGGATTGGTATAGAAATTTGCGGATTTTTTAATTTGGAGTTGGAGATAATCACCAATCTGTTGTTTTCTTAAGTTATACCAATATTTTTTTTTTTTAATTTTCTAAATCTAATAACATATGAATTTGTACAATTATATTTTTGAATTTATCTTGAAAATGAAAATGATGCTATATATATATATATATATATATATATATATATATATATATATATATATATATATATATATATATATAAACATAAACTATTTAAGAATTTAATAATTAATTAAAGAAGAAATATTTTCCCACATTGAAATCAAATTTCCATAAATTAAAGTAGGAAAATAGATGTGTAACATACCGTTGGAAAGCTAAATATTTTAGAAAAAACATTAATTTTTTATTTATGAAAAATAATTGTTTCATGGAAACTCAATTGAAAATTTTGAAAGTTATTTAAAGTAGCGTAGTAAGTAAGAGTTGTTTGATGCGCGCACCGCACCACATTTTTTTGTTTTGCATAATTTTTTTTTGTGCACAAAGTGTTGTCCTTTTTTTTACGTCCTTGTGTCGCAAATTGGAGTATATTTTCCTGAATCATCACGAATTCATGTTGCATCGAAATATTTTTTTATTTAATCAGATAGAAATCATTAAATAATAAATTATTTATTTATGAGAATTTATGCTCCTGAATTGAGTTAAGAAACTTTTAAAGAACAGATTAGGAACAGTTTTTAATGTTGGAAAAATGCGTTAGTACGTGAAATAACCAAATAAATTATTAAATAATAGGATTAATGAAAACAATACATATTACTTTTGCTCCATGACTTCTACTCATCTGATTTTGTCGTATAAGTGGGATTGTGGTGGAGCAATTGGTCGAAGTGATTACAAACAAGCATTCAGTGATGTTCACATTTCAGATGAAAGCGTTTTTGATTTCACCAGTGCCCCTGCAGCTGATGAAAAATCGAATCCTTGGGGTGATTAAGATTAAATTAAGATGTGTGTATGTATATATATATATATATATATATATATATATATATATATATATATATATATATATATATATATATATACTACGATTTAACTATTTCAAACCGTGAACTGTTATTTCTGAGTAAGATGAAACTAATCTACGCAATTTGGCACTGTCGGCTCTTAATAAAGTTGTTATTAGGAATTGTTTTCGAAGTATATTGGAGCATCTACTGTCGAACAATTTAAAGTGTCAATATTATATATATATATATATATATATATATATATATATATATATATATATATATATATATATATATATATATATATATATATATATAATATATATTTATATACATAATATTGATACTTTAAATTGCTCGACAGTAGATGCTCCAATATACTTAGAAAACAATTCCTAATAACAACTTTATTAAGAGCCGACAGTGCCAAATCGCGTAGATTAGTTTCATCTTACTCAGAACTAACAGTGCACGGTTTGAAATAGTTGAATCGTAGTAGTAAAATGATCTATAAGAATAAAAGTAAACAATAGAGAGTGCTTACAAATAAAATAATGAAAGGAAATGATAGACGAACGGGAATAAATATGACCAGAATCTTATCAAGATCTTCAGTAGTATATTATATTAGAAGTATCAGTCCCAGTATTTTGTAGTTTATTTAAGCTAATTGACTGCCAAATTTCAATTCTCCAACTAAAAATCTTATCTGATAATTGATTTTTAAGCGCTTTTTGGTGGTTATATCCGCTAATGCGGTGATGCTCAAGGACGTTCCAGGCGGTGCGGAAACCAGCAAACAAAAGTCTGATATGTATCAATCTTAAGTAAGATGATTTAAGTCAAATAATATAAATAATAGACTAAAGTGTTCCATCTGTAAGAGGCAGATAAGCAGACCGTCCCTTATCAAGGAAACGTAATTGACAGGTGACAGCAGCTGTCACCATAGCACTTATGTCACCAGCTTTGAACCCTTAGAAATACGAAATAATTTCATTTAAAAGCCCATGGAGAATTAGGCAGCTGGGATCAGTATGGAAAAAGTAATCAATTTTAGGAAACTAGTCACCCTCAGATCCCTGCCTGCGTCCCGAAAAAAACGGCGGAGGCCTGGGAAAGGTATAATTCAATTAAAGGATATTAATGCATTCTGAGAAGATAAGAGGCGGGGACTACACCGGTAGAAACCAATAATTACCTCTCTTGAGGAAGATAGAGTAGCCAATGACGACGGCGCTAAAAATAGAAACTGTCCCCTACCCGGGATCCAGCCAATAACAAAATTTCATCTACCCCCTGCTAGTCGAAAAGCGTGAAGACAACACAGGAAGGTGGGATAGAAGCTGTAAGGGAAAATCAAGACACTCTCTCTCTGACTGCCGACGGGAATCCTCAATCTGGGACTCTGTAATTGCTAATTTTAGTCGGAATCACTGCCTGGTTAATCCTAAGAAAGAATCATTTTTAATAAAAATAATTCAAAATGGTTACCATAGCGAAGGCTATGGTATGGCTATGGCTATGGCACTCAGTAGTGTTGATGAGGACTTAAGAATCAAGTGGAGCTCGATCAAGTCTGATCAACATTGGTGCTTTGATTACAAATAAACAACATGCTTCCGATTGAAAAATATTGATGCTTTTCTTCCCAATGTCCAAATTTGCTACTTTTGATGGATACGCTTTTAGTAGCTGAATTTTTTTGTTATGTGAATCTTACTGTTGCTGTTGGTACATGAAAATCGATAGACATTTGATTTTGGATTTTTGAACTTTATTATCAATTTATTATTTTCTTAATTACATCTAATGTATTTTTTTTTGTTTTTAAAGAAAAAATTAGTAAATCATTTTGTATTTTTTATGGTTTGAAGGCGAAAAATTTATCAGATATTATTATTAAGATCAGGTAGTACTACATCAATTTATTTGAAAAGTGGAAATGGTACACATAAAATCTGGTAATCTCTGTCTCAATTTTTAATCGTTATTTTTAAAGGAATTTTATGAAACAAGTACAAATCTGTATAACCACGTTGATTGATACTTCAGTTCATATAAAGCTTAGTTAATTTTTTTTTCTTTTGCAGTTGAACTGTCTTGTATTGTTTAGAAAAATCGATTTGAGAAATTAAATTACTTATTCCCAATTTATATACTAAATCGGAAGCTCGAAAGCTTATAGAAAAACATATTAAGATTATATTGGTGTCAGTATTTGCCATGTTTGTCGGATTCGTATGAGTTAAGATTAAATGAACCGTATCTATCGCAATGATTCAGGGGTTATCATTTGAATGTATTGACGTCTATAAGAAAATAAATTAAAATTCTATAAAATAGTTTTCCAGCGAGTGTTTGTATTTTTGAGTAATGTCATGAAAATAATTAAAGTGAAGATTGAATGTATTTTTATGTCTTGCCCATTGAAAACCATTTTTGAATATTAATTGAGAGAGATATAATTGTTTTATTGTGAAATTAAAAATAAAAATTGATGTTAAATAAAACCTTAATCTTTAACACAGATATTCCCTATGCACAATGTTTACACTCAATCTGAGAACACCGACTAAAAGCTTGTCCCACCTACTTGTGGAGATCCCAGCCCGCTTTTCTCTAACAATCCTGTCACTTGCATTGAGAGCCAGTGGAGGCTGAGCTATCTTAACTGTTTCGCTATGGCAACTGATGCTCAGGGCCCTAGCGAAGAAGAATGTATAGAATTCCACTATACATATTTAGAAAAGGTCTCGGGTTTATTTTCAATCTACGAGGAGGATTATAGGATTATTGGAGCTAGATAGGGTTCCTAGCTATAAACTTTTTTATTTTATTAGTATTTAATAATTTATAATTTTATTTTAATATCAATCCTAGTACATATTCAACTACAGTATGTAGTTTATTTTATTTTTTTTCATTCGATATTTTATATAGCCTAAAAATAAAAATATATTTAAAAAAAAACAACTTAATAAAGCAGGAAGAAGGTGGCTGTCAAGAATAAAATAAAATAATTCTAACTACTTATTTTATTTAGTTATTTATTTATTTAATGTTGTTACAACTATTTTATGTTATTCTTGACCGCCACCCGAACCATCTTCTTCCTGATATACGGTCAACGGTGAATATACAACGCATTAATGATTTTAATTTAATGATTTAACCCGACCTATAATTTAATTTATATAAAATCGCTTTATAACCATAATTTGTTCGTATGACGATATTAAAATTCTTGAAGATAGAAAAATGTCTACTGCAGAACTCGATGATATATGAAAACTTTTTTGAACTGTTTTGTCAGAATTTAATTTTTTTTTTTTTATTCTTGCTTCCGCCAAGAACTTTTCCATACGAACTTCTCCAATGCAAATCTATTTTCAGATCTCCAACGTATAATAAATCCTTCCTAATCCGCTTCTCAATCCTGTGGAATTTTCTCTCTCTCTCAACATTCGTCATGCTACCTCCTTGAAGACGTTCAAATCCCTTCTTCATCATCATCTCTCCTCTCTTCCTCAAGCAAATATAAAGTAATTTCTAAGCATTTCTAATTCCTTTCAATGTATTTCGTTTTTTTGTTCATTTTTACTTTCGCTTACATATTTATGTCATGTTAGGTACTCATATGTCTGGGATGTTTCAGCATCTTTTATAATAAAATCAGCTTACAGGATGTGCCACTTTATATCATTGGTTTTACACTTGTTTACCATTTTCTCGAGAAAGGCTTTAAACGATTTTTATTAAACTCGTTATATAAATGTACAATTAAATGGATAGCTAGGACTTATCCTCACTGAATAGTCTGGCAGGTGTTAAATGCCGAATTTTCAAAATGGCTCGGTCTAAGGTACCTTTAATTTTGTTTACTTGAATTAATTTACCCTCTGTCATTGTTAGTAGTTAAAAAAATGGATATATATATATATATATATATATATATATATATATATATATATATATATATATATATAATATTTAAGAATTTAATAATTAACTAAAGGAGAAATATTTTCCCACATTGAAATCAAATTTCCATAAATTAAAGTAGGAAAATAAGATGTGTAACATACCGTTGGAAAGCTAAATATTTTAGAAAAAATATTAATTTATTATTCATGAAAAATAAATGTTTCATGGAAACTCAATTGAAAATTTTAAAAGTTATTTAAAGTAGCATATTAAGTAAGAGCTGTTTGATGCGCGCACCGCACCACATTTTTTTGTTTTGCATAATTTTTTTTTTTTTTTGCACAAAATATTGTCCTTTTTTTACGTCCTTGTGTCGCAAATTGGAGTATATTTTCCTGAATCATCACGAATTCAGGTTGCATCGATTTGGAAACGTGGCTAAGATTCAGCCGAGCTATAGGGATCAAAGACTGGGTGAAATAAGAAGACCAAATAAAAAAAAATAAAAAACTGGTACTTCCATGTGTGGCTGGTGAGTCAGTTGGTACTGTTAGGGTTGAGGTCAGAACAAGGTCGCTAGTGCAGTACCCCCGGACTCCTGTTTATAGCAATGCTTCTTCCTCTTCTTGTCTCCTTCCTTTTGCTTCCTCTATCGCTTCTTCCAATTGATTCATTTATCTAATATTCGAGCTGATATTCAATTTTTTATTCATTTGATCTGAATGAAATATTGTCAAATTTTACAGTAACATAATTTTGTTTTGCCTGTATTTCATTCGCTATTGAATTTTCAATGATATATAGCTTTATTAGGACCTTATAAGTATAATATATTAAAATAGAACAATAGAGGAAAACAAAATCACAGAATTAATAGCAAGGTAATTATGTAAGTTTTGTGATTTATTTATACACTGAAAATGAGCAGAGATATGATTTGGTTTTTATTTATTTAATTTAATTACGGTCAGCTTTGTTATTGTTTTATTTGGGGCATAATGACTGTATCAACACGAATTAAGGCGGACCGGACCACCAGCTGAATAGTTATAAAAACGTTCTTCGCTTTTTATTTTTAGTGAATACAACATCGTGGTTAACAAAATGACCTTATCCCCTCTGCTCAAAAATATAAAATCACAACCCATTAAAAGAACGAACCCTGCTTGCTGCGGAACATAATTGGCCGTGTGCAAAAAGTTGTTGCCGTAATAAAATATAGACTTAATGCTAGATTCCTACTAGGAGTACTAGTGCCTGTGAAGTTGGCATATCATTTGGTGGAAACACAAACTTTTGAGAATTCTTCGATAGTTCTAGAGTTCCTGATAGTTTGAACAAATAGTTCAGTTCATTAAAGCAAAAAAGAACGGTTCCAAAAAAGTGAGATCCCAGCTTGCTATCAACATTGGAGCTTAATTATTGCTTAATTATGAGGATAATTTATAGAACTCTTAGGTATGTTAAAAGAACTCAAGAAAAAAATTGATTTCCGCCGAAAATTGTTGCCAAAAAGTCTTACAAGCCCGAAAGGGTGATCAATTTTCACTGTAACAGGCTGTTTTCTCGAAAGTACTGATAGCATCCTGAGGAGTTCTGTCGATAATCCTTAGCACATGTTTGCCTCCGGAGCGAAACAAAAAAGTTCTGGCGTCTCGAATTTTCAAAATACGTTTCCTAACATTTGATGGCTTGGAACTTCTTTGCTATCAAAATTAGAGCTTATGTTAATAAGGATAATTAATAGAACTCTTAGGGATGCCAACAGAACTCTCAAGAAAAGAATTGATTTCCGACGAAAATTTTTGCCAAATGTTCGGATGAAATATTACAAGTACGAAGGGGTGAAAATTTTTTACGCTGACAGGTTGTTTTATCGAGAGTTCTGTTGGCATCCCTAAGAGTTACAAAAATTTTAATTATTAACTTATGCCCTGATGTTCATAGCAAATAAGTTACAAGTCTTCAAATTCTTGGAAATATATTTTGAAAATTCGAGACACCAAGACTTTTTTTGTTTCTCCCCGGAGGCAAAAATGTGTTGGGGTTACCGATAGAACTCCTCGGGATGCTATCAGAACTCTCGAGAAAACAACCTGTTACTATGAAAATTTTTCACCCTTTCGGACTTGTAAGATTTAGTACGAATTTTCGGCGGAAATCAATTTTTTTCTTGAGTTCTGTTAGCATACCTAAGAGTTCTATAAATTATCCTTATTAACTTTAGCTCTAATGTTGATATCAAGCTGGCATCTCACTTTTTTGGAAGCGTTCTTTTTTGCTTTAATGAGCTGAACTATTTGTTTAAACTATCAGGAACTCTAGAACTATTTGAAAGACCGGAACTCTCAAAAGTTTGTGAGTTTCCATCAAACATACCAACTTCACTGGAGTAACAGGGACGATACAAAAAGTGTTATAATATCGACGTCGTTTTTTGAAAAAGCGTAAGCGCCATTTAGCAAACTTTACAGCAAACACATGTATCGATTTTTCCCCAAATAACAATATAATTTTTTTTAATTTTATTCTTTTTTATATAGAGAAGGAGTTTATTAATCTGGCAAAACCTTTATAATTACAATATATTTTCAAGGATTCTAGCACTACTTAAGGCCAGAGTGACGACTGAGAGTCATTAGTATTTGGTGCTTATGTCATCAATATTAGATTTTTAGACCTTTTCCAATGTTTTTTCGATATATCGTGAGCGAGAATCGATAGAGGTGGTGTTTTCGTCACAAAATCAATTAAACCTAAATTTCGAATTTTTGGCGCTTAAGCCTTTTTCAAAAAACGACGCTGTTATATAGATACTGCTCTGGTTCCTATTAAAATAGGCAGTTTTTAAAATAATCCGTAAACTATACATTTTCCGAGACATTTAAGTTGCTAATTTGAAGGATAATTAAATTGTTATATTTTTCGTGTTACGCACAAATGTAACATTCTTTTCGTTATAACTTTTTTCCTGAGTTTTCTTAAGGATGTACTTTATGTAAGGATAGTTTGTTTGGTTGGGTTTTAAGACGTATAACTGCATGATTATTAACTATCACATCCGTGGAGTAAGGATAGTTAAAGGACTTTAAGGAGAAGTCTTTAGGGCAAGTTTCGTCAAAGAGCCGTTTTGTCACTACAAAATCATAGAAAACGTATTTTTGTTTTGTGCATATCTACATGACAATACCAATTCAATAATATATCTATTTAATATTAGTAAGTGCTGAACGCAGTAAGAAATATCACTCAAAGACTTGTGAAAGTAGAAATAATAGAGATTTCATTTGCGAATCAACAAAGGGGCTTCTTCTTCAACTTTAACTTCAATTTCATCATCTACGTCTGAAGGTGGTGAATATTTTCTTAGTACGTTTGAAGATGCAGCGTGTTTTTTTTTTTTGTTTTTTTACACACTTACTTGGAAATGGGTTTGGTGGGGAAAGGGGCTGCTACTTCAACTTTAACTTCAATTTCATCATCTACGTCTGAAGGTGGTGAATATTTTCTTAGTACGTTTGAAGATGCAGCGTGTTTTTTTTTTGTTTTTTTACACACTTACTTGGAAATGGGTTTGGTGGGGAAAGGGGCTGCTACTTCAACTTTAACTTCAATTTCATCATCTACGTCTGAAGGTGGTGAATATTTTCTTAGTACGTTTGAAGATGCAGCGTGTTTTTTTTTTTTGTTTTTTTACACACTTACTTGGAAATGGGTTTGGTGGGGAAAGGGGCTGCTACTTCAACTTTAACTTCAATTTCATCATCTACGTCTGAAGGTGGTGAATATTTTCTTAGATTACGTTTGAAGATGCAGCGTGTTTTTTTTTTGTTTTTTTACACACTTTCTTGGAAATGGGTTTGGTTACGCGTGTAATATTTGCTTTCGCTTGTGGTTTGCCCAGAGTTTGTCTTATGGAAGTAAGAATGACAAGTATTGACATAATTTTAATCGAATGAATTGAATCATCGAAAAGTTTGGAGCAATTTTGTGGAAATAGATTATTTTTTAGTGCTATTTCAGTGTTAACTAGTTATAATTACAGTTACAATTACTTAAAATCCTATAAATAAAATTACAATTACCTAGTATTGTAATTGATAATTGCAATTGCTTTGGCTCAACTAGTAATTGTAATCGCAGAGCAGACTTACAGTTACAGTGGCTCATCAAGTAACTGCAAGAAGTAAATATGTAGGAAGTAAATAGTAATGCCCCCGTAAATGGCAGCTCTCCCAACAAAATAAATTTTTAAATAAATCTCGATGCATGCAATTGCTCCGACTTATCTTACTTTTAAAAGAAAACTCGTGTTTCTAGGGGTATTTTTGAAATATATTGTATTTTACCAATTTTTACATTTATGATTGTATTATTCAGAGAATTTTCGTTAAAAAATTTCTAAAAAATATCAAACAAACAATGGTTATTATTACTGTTAAGCTCTCCTAGCCTGACGTTTTTAAAATGTAGGAAAATAGCGAAATTAGTTTGAAAATATTTACAATTAATGTTTCGTAATTTTCATCGTCTTTTACAATGAACGAGTTTCACATTTTCGCTATTTAGTAAAATTTGAATAAACTTATTCAAACTTCAAAATAACTTATAAGTCATTGGCAGTTTGAATGTTTGTTCCCTATTTTTAGTTATCAACCGAATATTTTCTTCTTCATAGGTGGAGCTATTCCGGGTATTTTAGGCGTCATAGAGATTTAGAGAATTCTATCGGTTGCCATTATTGGAAAAGCCTTACAGAAATGGCACCTCTGCCAGTAGGCCATCGAAGATAGAACTGAAGATAATTTTTTTTATTATCAATATATAGTATTTTTCAATTATATTATCTAGTCCAATTATAGTTGTAATATTTGATTCTATTTTATGTTATAATTAATTGTCAAGGTGTTAATCATTCTCTGTTTTTTCAACTGTTGCAACTATTTAGTTAAAATTTTGCAAATCACATTATTTATTATTCATACCAACTCCTTGTCACGAAGCTCATCAGATTAATTCCGAAGTGAAAGCTCTTTCGGAGTTAAGAGCTTCTACATACAGATTGTCAATAAAGCTCTTATGTTCCTACTTACAATATCTAAGTACTATAAGTATTCTCTATGGAATTGATGTATGTTTCATACATAACGATTGGCAAGCTAAATTAATGTAAGCCATTAACTCTATCATAAAAATTAATATATAATTCCTAACTCCTCCAAAATGTTTACTAAATTATTCCTCTATCAATTTGTGCGTGACTTTTTGCCCTATTGCAATAATTAACAGATTTTACAATTATTAGGATTTCTTTCTTAGCTAAATTAACATATGTTGCCACCCAACGTGTTAACAACATAAATATTGTTGCTTATGCTCGTGCACGCATATTTATATTCCATGCAATAAAAAAAAAAAACCTGTACCACTACAACCCATGAAGGATCTTTGGTTCAGTAATTGGTAAGGACCATACTGTTTCTAAGCCAACGATTATGCAAGAAGATGATTCGGCCGAGATCACGCTCAACCGTCAGATTTTTTCCCCAATTAAGGTTACACAATTCATAAAACCTGGGTTAGCCCCAAGAGGGTCTCTCGATCCCACATTACCTGCCCACAAGCGGTCTCAAACCCAAAACCTAGAGATTTGTTGCACAGTGCCCTGTATATATAACTAGGTGGTACAGCCTATATTCAATGTCGTTTATTTTGTTCACTCTTTACTATTTATAAGAATACGAAGATTTGTTTGTATAAACGTGGTTGATTGCTTTACATTTTCTTCTTTTTCTAAAAAAAAAAGTTGTTAATAATCCGAACCACCTTTGACGGCATAAGTTCGGATAATTGGCACTCCACATGCCCCACAGATATACAACAGCAGTTCTGTAGAGTTACTCCCATACGTAATTTGGAATTTTTCTAGTTCAATTAAACATTAAGGTATGTCGTCAGTTTCCCTGTGCATTGTTACGTGTAGTGAATTAACTTTGCCAACCCAAGTAAGCCCAAATGCCGGAGATGGTATCCGAAAAAAACCGGTGATTTAATTTTAGTTGCTTTTTGTTGTATTTCTGTATAGGCTTAAGGGTTGATTAAAGGTATATCAATATTTAATAAATTGAAATGTAAGTCCACCGATTGATGCCATAAAGACATAATTGTATTGAAAATTCAATTTATAATTTTTGGAAATTATAAAAATACTTTAAACAAATGACGGTTAAATTTTAATTTTTATTCTCCTTACCTAGAAATAATTTAAAATATAAATATATAAAACAAAACCACTCGCTAAAGTGAAGACGGTTAAGCGTCACTATCCAATACGTCGAACAAGCCAAGTCCAGAAAGTATTTTATGGCGCCATAATAAGTAATAAAGTCTAATTTTACATAAATGTATAAATACATGATTAATAATAAAGTAAAATCACTTATGGAGGAATGATTAATAAAGCAAGATGATTGATGATAAGGTTCTTAATACGTAAACATCATTTAGTTAGGTATAGTAAATATGTAAGTAGTCCTTTTAAGTTTTATCCTTAATAAAATGAATTTAGATGATTTTTGAAATTACCGTAGTAGTGACGGAGGCTCAGAGAAAAGCGTGAGGACTTTGAAAATGCCATAGCATTGACAACTCTATAGTGAATAACTATATACATAACTCCATAGCTATATATTTAATCAATCATACATACTTTCGTAAAGAATTTTCTATGAATATATATAGTATTATACAAAGAAGGAGAAAAAACATCCCAATTTAGATACCAATTAAAGTAACAATTAAAAGTGGTGTAAACTTCCTTTAAGAGGGGTGAGGCTAAATTGTTGAATAATCAGTACTTTACATAATATTTTACTAATTGTTGAGCCAATGTTGTCATAAATATAAAAAATAAGGTAGTTTATAATATACCTTTCATGACCCATCATTTTTGTTGGCTGAATTACATAACTTTTTTTAAAGTGAAGAAAATATGCTGGTTCCTTCTTTTATGAAAATAATTATAATTTAAGCTTCTACTTGTTTATTTTGGCTTTACGCCCTTACGTAGTTCAGCTTGGCCAGGAAGGGCGGGTAATCCTACAGCTTATCAAATAATCCAACGTGAAGACACAGATTTATTGCGTGTTTTGATCCTGAATAAAATTTTATCTTAACCCCTAAAAGGTTCCAGCTGAATCTTTTAATCTTTTTTAATTAGAAAAATACCATAGAAGTGGGGGTAAAATTCAGTCAAAATCTCGGCCACTATTACGACTTCATAACCAGTTTTTAAGGGTTTTTTCGCGACTCTACAGCCCCTCGGAATTCCTTTTTTCCCCCACATCCACCATTTGATGTTTTCAATTTTGTATTTTAGTGATGTGTTAAATTCTTTTAATTGATTATTAATTTTTAGGAATAACTTTGCTACTCATCATACTTCCTATATTTTATTTGCTCAACTTTTTCTACACGTTTCGGACTTTACAACAACGTTAGAAAATTTTTCAAAAGTTCTATGCCCTTAACCGTCATCTTAGTAGCTTAAACTAATTGTTTATTTATCCTAGTTTATCAATTTTATTATTTTTAAATTTTACTATTGAAATGGATTTTTCTTGATTCTTGATGTTCCTGTCTTCCCCTGGTCATTATCAATTTTTTTTATAATACTGATCGTTGAACTTTAAATTTACTAATCGAAGAGGGAGTTACAGCCTTCTTCCTCTCTCAGAATCAATAAATTATAGCAACTATACTAATCAGCAATAGCTAGTCTACAATTGTACAATAAATTCTAATTTAAAAGTCTGTACTAGTCTACAATAAACGCCATATTTAATTCGTATTAATTATTTTTTTTTTTACAGGTAAGAAGCCTATACAAAGTGAGTCTTCTACGGCAAATAAGTAAGCGATAAAATTGGTTAAACATTTAAATTATGCCAGATTATAAGAATTATAATTAAATTATCTGATACAGAGTCCGCTAGTAAAACCGGGTGATTTAAAAATTAAATTATCCAATCAAAGAATTAATTGTTCGTGTATAAGTATAAAGTAAAAAAATATTCTTTTGGCATACAATACAAAAAAAAAAAATATTTTGCTTCAAAAAAGTTACCCAAAAATAAAAGTGTTAGAGGCCGATCCACCTAGAACTAACCAAGCGTTCAGATAACACATTCGGGATGATCTTGAAGCAATACCGTTAGGCTCCCGAGTTGTCATGCAAAAATTTCAGACGCAATTCCAAGAGTGCGTACATCGTAATGGAGGATATTAGGCTAACATATTGCTTAGAAAATATATATATATATATATATATATATATATATATATATATATATATATATATATATATATTTTTATAATATTTATTGAAATCATCTTGTTTCACCGCCGGACCTTGTATTATAACATTAATTATATCAACTATTATCCTTTTGAAATGTCTATTCCAGAAAGAAAAACTGAAATTGTTTCACACCTTTATAAACTACCTAAATAAAAGCTATGTTGTGATTTTGCGGTGAGATGATGGGGGGTTGACAGTTTATTTCGGGTCAAATACCAGAAAATCCATTCATTCAGGCTCTGAATACTATTAAATTTCGAGTTTTCGACTCAAAATAAATTAAAGCTAAACAAGGTGTTTTTCTTTTTTCCAATAACTAATTATTTCTTAAAGTCCAAAACGATCAATATATTATAATACAAAGACTTGTTCACACTTAAAGATATATTTCACTCATTATATTGATTACAAAGGAAAATCTTACCAAGAAAAACAAAATTAACGTCAATAATAATAATGTCGACAATTTTTTTCTTAAAAATCAAACATTATTATATCCTTGAATTTGAAAGGCTCATTGCAAGCGTTAAAATTAAAATATTTTCGATTAAATTAGTTAAATATTTTAGGTAACTAATCTTTTTATCAACAATTAAAACAATGATTTTTGCAATACCTTGAAAAAATATTTTTTTACACGCCTTACAACCTCTGTGCGGCGCCTTATTAACCTCTGTGAAGTTGGTCCCTCAAAGTCAAAAATTCTTTTTAGAATCCTAATAAGAGTTCTAGAGCTCTCATTAATTTTTAGAAATAGTTCTGTTATTTAAACCACAAAAAAGAATGACTAAAGATACGGGGGGCCAACTTCACATTTCTCGCAACTTTGAAGCCCTATAACTTTTTTGCTATCAACTAAAGCACTTTGGTAAATGGGGATAATTGATAGAACTCTTCGGAGGCTACCCAGAACTCTGAAACAAAAAACCCGGGAGCGGAGAATTTTTAACCAAACATTAGGATGGGCCCCCAAAGTCAATTTTTTAAAGTTTTTCTTAGTGTTATGATAGCTGGCCTTCTGTATGCTTAGTCGTTATTTTTTGTGGTTTAATCAAGAGAACTATTTCTAAGAATTGTAGAGAATTCTCGAATTCTTTTCCTAAATAGTTGAGCTCCCCAGCTATCAAAACACTATGAAAAACTTCAAAAAATTGACTTAGGGGTGGGGTCCATCCTTATTTTTTGGGCAAAAATTCTTCGTTTCCGTTTTTTTTTTTTTAGAGTTCTGGTAGCTCCCCGAATAGTTCTATCAATTATTCTAATTAACATAAGTACTATAGTTGATATTAAAATAGTAAACAATAGAACTATTTCTAAAAATTATTGCGAACTCTAGAACTCTTAGAGGGGCTATCAGAACTCTAAAAAAAAAAATTTACTTTGAGGGGTAAACTTCAAAGAGGTGGCACCTTAAGGTATTTGAAATTACGAAAATAAAATATTGCTTTGAATATTTGGCCCCAAGAATCCACTGGAGAATTTAGGTGGTTACCTTACTGTTAACGTAATTCAAGGAATAACATAGAGCCAGTTGAAATTGGCATGAAAAGTCCGGGGCCTAAGTAATAATCAATAGTTAATAATTTTCAGTGGTTAAGAGCTTTTTTGGTCGAGAGCTAAAGCTGATTTTTTTTAGGGTATATTTATTTTTTCAGCGAACGGCTGTTGCAGATGTGCAGGATTAAGGGGGTTCTTTCTGATAGATTAGAGAAAAAGAGATTTCCCGTTTATCTGTTTTTCAAGGGACTTTCTTTTTTCACTTCCCTTTGTCAGAGAACACACAGCTTCCTCTCTGAGTCACTCCGATAACGGGATTTGCCACAGTTGGTTATCGCAAAGTGCTCAGTTCTAGTCAATGGCTCGTTTACTTCCTTCCAAAGATTTCAATGGACTTACACGTCTTGAGCAGCCATGGAAAAGTATTAATATGATATTATACTTTTTAAAAAAAAATTGTATTCTGTATTCATCTATGACAGAGTTTATTTTTTTAAAACGGTTAAAAGTTGTTTTTCGAGGTATTAACAAATATGTTTACAGTTCTTGCCTGCTTAAACGTTTTTAATGAGACTGCCAATACTTTTGTGAAACATTTAGTCAAATCCGGTGTACTTCGATGACTTCAGTTAAAATATTTGGAGCGATTGTAACAATTACGTATCGCGTGGGACGGAAATCCCCCACCAACGTGCCCATGGCGTCCAGCAACAGTTTAGGGCGTTTTTGCTTGGCCCGAATCCGATAATGAGTTTCCGCGCATGATCCGACAATTGCCGTCGTCGGCTCCGACTCCGATTGGTGTCTTCACACGGCTGGCAATTATCGGGGTTGTAACTGTCAGTCTGCCTTTCAAGCCCTCAGTTCGAATACTGCTCGATAAAATTTTGTACTTCTAGTAAAGCTAACATTAGACATGTGGAGAATGAAAAAAAAAATATCATTTATCATGCCCCTAAAGGTGTTTTTATAGTAATTACGCAACTCTGATAAAAATCAGAGAATACACCGATAAAATTATCAGTGATTTTCAATAGGCACTGAGTTGGCATCCGCATGATGGTATGGATCAATTTAATTAGATCAATCTAATTAGAGATTGATAAATTATATGCCACTTCTATAAACTTGTTTTATTGAAAACTAGTTTCGAATGTATACTGTTATATCATGAATATATGTTATACTGAAGATGAATGTATAACATTCGAAATTAGTTTTCAATAAAACAAATTCATAGAAGTGGCAAATAATTTATCAATCCCTAATAGGCACTGATTGTGGGTTATCAATTACTGACTGATATTGGGTTAAAAAAAACGATTATATTTATAAATTAATTAATGTGAAAAAATAATATTATTAGGTTATTATTGGAAATAAAAAACTTAGTCTTCTTTAGAATTCAAGGAACAGTAAATAGCTAATATGCCAATTACACATCACCGCATTAAAGCAGATCAGAGATAGCACAACTCACTTTAGCAGCTTAATAAACACTAACTAAATAGGGATAGTACATCACATCTAAACAGTGCAGCATACATTTATACTTTCAACAATATTTATACTTACAATACAACATATATTTATCCTTTATAATTTCAACAATATCCCTCACCACCAGATTTCGGCCTTCTGACCTAATATATCCCTTTTCACAGATCTTCCTCCTTTCAACAATATTTTATTGCCCGTTTCACCACTTTCTGGGATTCCCTCCCTCTTGAAATCCGACATGGCCTCCACTTTATGCACATTTACCAGTTCCAATTCACAATCCAGTCAGACGCTGGTTAACAATGAAATATGAAATAAGGATGTAACTTTTTTACCATTAGTAACTTTAGAACATGAACATATATTTCATTTCACTTTTCAAACACATTATTTTTTCCTTATCTACACTAGAAGAGTTCTGTCTTTTTTGTTACTCTATTTTTTCTTCATATACGAGTTCTTTACAAAACTATAATGTACTGTTTTTAAAAATATTTTTATATAACAGTCGAATCTTCTCTCCTTCTCCCTCGCCCTCTCCCACTCCCTCTCACTCTCCCTCAGCCTCTCTCACTCCCTCTCCCTCACCCTCTCCCTCTCTCTCTCCCTCTCCCTCTCCCTCACCCTCTCTCTCTCCCTCTCCCTCTCCCTCACCCTCACCCCTCTCTATCCCTCTCCCTCTCCCTCACCTTCTCCCTCACCCTCTCCCTCTCTCTCACCTTCTCCCTCTCTCTCTCCCTCTCCCTCTCCCACTCCCTCTCACTCTCCCTCCCCCTCCCTCTCCCCCCTCTCCCCTCACCCCCTCTCTCTTTTTTCTATCATTGTCTTTTTTTTGCTTATTAGATTTTTTTTTCTATCCGTTTCGTCTTTGCATCGAATATATTTGTATATTATTTTATTTTTATTATTTAATTATTATTTTTATTTATTTTATCTTAGTACACAATTTATACCACCATCCTTCATTTGTTGTTATGTATATACTTGTATTATAGTTGTATTATAACTATGCATATATTTGATGTATTTTTTTATTTCTTATCTAATAGGACTTTTGGCGAGATATAATATATATTATTTTTATACATATTTGTTATTCTAAAGAAACTTTGCCCCAGAATAAAACTGTTTTTCTATTTCTGTTTCGATTTATAATGTATATACCGAGAGCATATACTTTATACATTCATTGATATACGTTGTATTTTTTTTTGTTGTAGTTTATCTATTATGTTAGTCGTTTTTTAGATTGTTGGAATGAGATATAAGTCGGTGCGCCGCGTCCTGTGGGGTGACCCTCGCACTAAGATATTTTCATGTTTATTCCTTTATTTGCGTTTATATTTTTTATAAGATCTTTTTTCATATCATTCAAACATTTCTTTATTCTAATAAGTATATAATTGGAATTTATACTTGGAATCATTTCCGTATTACAAATGAGTTTATATATATATTTGTTGATAGTAGAAATGTCTTTTGGAGGATTTTGGCTAAGAGCTTTAGCTTATGCTCCCACAAAGGTTTCGTCATTAGTGTGAACTTACAATCCTAATGACTTGAAAACTTTTCGGTATGCAGCCAAATTAAGCTAATGAGATAATATGACCAGTTGAACCGTGACTCAAATTTAATAAAATTATTTCGCTTTGTTGGTAGTAATATCTGTTCATATTTCATGTTTAAAAAAAAATAATCTCAGATTTCGCTAATTTTATTTTTGTTTCTACCCTCTTCACAAATAATATAAGCATGGGTAAAAATAATTAGTGCTCTGGGATATCTTCACATCAATTTTCATTTTGAGAATCGGCAGAAATTTTATATCTATACCCTCCCAGAGCTTTGTCTCAATTTACCATTTTATTTTACAATTAAAATGTCTGTTTTGACTTTTTTTTTTAGAATTTATCCAATTACTTATTTTTAAGTTAGCTTTAATAATAGCTTTACCACGGAAATCGGTAATAAACATTGTCAATCACTTTATTTCAAAGCCTTGAATGTTTTTAGTAGTGTTTTAACTTTTTTTTTTTTAACTTTACAATTTTGTACATAGTGCACGCGAACCTTGGGAATTACTTTTTACCGAAATCGTCTATTTTTACTTCCCCTGAATTGGGAAGAATTGATAATCGATAGGAAAATAAAAATTTGAGATCTTAGTCAATGTATGGTTCATTCTCAAATAAACTGTCACTTGCCAAATCTGGAAAAAATAAAGTAAAAAAAATGTTCAAGTTTATTGAAAGTAACCATGGTCCTTCCGAAGTGTTATGTTAATATCAAAAATGTAAAATCTGACTCGATTTGAGTATTTTACGATTTTCTACGGGCTTTAAAAATGTATAAAACCTTTTATGTCACGAGAGATGCGGACTAAATTGGCCTAAATTTTTTTTTTTTTTATGTTCCCTTTTTTTTTTTTTTTTTTATACGTTATAAAAATATACGTTTTTGATTTAAAATATTTTGTGAACATTTTCGAAATTCACTTCGGAAATAACGTAACTTGGCGCGAACTTTTTAGAAGAAGTTTTGTTTACAAACTTATTTTTTTAACATTAAATATCTCAAAACGTACTCTGCTTTGAAATGAACTGAATGCTAATTGAAGAGTGGACAAAAAAAAAATGAAAATTGAAAAGCTTTTTCAAAGTGACTTGAGAATGGTCCGTTTCGGTTTTAAAAGTCAGTTAAAGCAGTGCAAAAAATTTGTTTAGGTTTTTTTTTTTAATTTTTGTCATTGTCCTCTATTTCCAAAAATTTTACAAAAATACTGAATCGTTTTTGATGAAAGAGGTTGCTGTCCCTTCAGGATCTTTAGCAACGCAAAGAATTTTGACGAAAAATACGCATATTCGAATCAGAACAGATCAACTATCGGTTAGCATGTTCGTCTCCTTTATAAGAATATATAGTCAGTTTACATCCTGAATATTTC
Organism: Rhaphigaster nebulosa; assembly: GCA_948150685.1. NCBI lineage: Eukaryota > Metazoa > Arthropoda > Insecta > Hemiptera > Pentatomidae > Rhaphigaster > Rhaphigaster nebulosa. The sequence continues at coordinate 63,538,506 of OX411308.1, forward strand.
ATAACAAGCCTTTAGTTTCCCAAATCGCAGTTAAATTCTGAAACTTTCCAGTTTTGCATATTTAGGCATTCGAATACAAACCACAAAATCTAATTATTGCAGGCCACACCCTGAAGGTTGCACGTCTTCATGCAATCAGGCCAAGCATACTTCTCATGAATAAATGAAAATAATTTTTATTCCGGGTCAGAAGTCCTCTAAGAATTATTAGAATTTTCAAACTTGATTTAAATTTGTCTGGCTTGATGCTTACAAAAGTAACTAATAAGTAATAGTTAGATATTCAAGAAATATATATTGTTTTCATCAATACGGTGGTTCGGTTAGGAATTAGACGAAGGAACAAGCGTTGTTTAAAGGGAAGTGAAGAGGAAGATTGGCGAATGAAGATTTGTATTGAATTTCAAAAGGAGGTAGTACTAGTGACGAAGAACTCGCTGAAAGAAGCAGTTCTATATGAGGAAATATAATATCAATATAAATCAAGGGATTAATATCCTGTATTTGGAGATTGAACAGAGGAACGTAGAGTGAGGAGATCAAGAATGTAGACGGTAGGAAAAAAAAAACCAAGGCGATATTGCTGTCGGAAAGTAGAATAAAGTCACTTCAACTCATCCAATCGAATAAATGAGAGCGCCTAGGAAATCCAAAGATGAATCTTATGAAACAATTCCCTTCAGTCTCATCTCTAGTCACTTCGTACTCCAAGCAACCATAGTTAAAGTGGAGGAAAACAAGATACTTTGTATATTTATTTGAGAATGGTTTCATTTATTGACGTGAGGTGTGCTTTATAATATTTGTCTGTCCTCATTAATATTGTAGTCTAGATGATGCATGCATGGGACGTTGACATTTTAGTTTTCAACCAAATGATTTAATAGACTTTGACCTTCGTTATGAAACTTTCCAACAATAATCTAATTACGAATTTTGTTTCTTATTTACTTTTATTACCTACTTATACTGGTATAAATTGGGCTAGTCCGGCAATTGATGGATTTGTGGTGGTTTTTGCCCACACCTTGCGGCTATCTTCCCATACTAACCGGAATGGGAGTGTCAAGATTCATTTCTCAGGACCGCCGCGAAATAAATCCCCCTTGTGATGGGCCATCACAGCCTCACTTTCATTATTCATATATTTTATAATGTTTAATTTGGTCAAATTAGCTGCACTGTTTTGCCGCAAGCAGCACCATTGAGAACTATTTATAAATAAAATAACGCTTAACAAAACAAAAAATTCGATGTCGATAATACCAATCGTCCTCTACATATCTGACTGCCGTCAAACCCAAGCCAGTGGAGTTCGAATAAGGGGGGTTTCACACCATAGCCAGGCCGAACCGAGCCGAGCTGGGCGAAAATCGCTTGACTACTGATTACGCAGTATTTCAATGGGAACTATCAAATAAAACGCCTGGCGGAGCCTAGCGATTTTTAGCAGTCCTGCCTCCCGCTACTTCAAGCGGTTTCTGCCTGTGTTTTTTTCACTCTAACTCCATCTCGATTTTTGTCCATTTATAAATAGTTACCGGGCTGTAAACATTTAGCTACAGTGATAACATTGTCGTGCCACTCACTTCCTTCAATACCGATCAATCCAGAAGGAGACGCTGCCACTTTATTTTCAACATTCACCTATCTTCAATATGACGCTGATAAATGAATAAATAAATATATTTGAGAATGCGACTTGAAATTCGTTTGTTACTTGACATTTGAGACTGAATAGCTTTGTAGAATATCGGAAAGGGCATATTTAAAAAAAAAATAAAAAAAAAATGGACAATTGTACATTGTACATTTGTTTAGGCAGATCCATTTTTTCTTCTGCTTCTATTTTCCTAAAAAAAATTTTATCAATAAATTTTAAAAAATCTATTTTTTTTACACTTGCAGATATAGAAAGACTCAAAGTTAAGAATAATTGGCAATTTATTTAAAAACTTAGTTGCTCACCGAATATTTAACATCAGCCTTTTTGTGAATTTGTGGACAAATAGATTCTAGTATATAATCGAATGTATGGGTACTCATTCTAAAATATCTCCAAAAACGTTCTTCATCTTCTCGAAGTTGCTCGTATAGAGTTGCGAACTGTCCGCTTTTCTCGTGATCTTTATTGAGACTGTGAGCTTTGTCCCACTCATTACAAGGCTAGAAAATCTACTGAGTACGAATCGATCCTGCTCGGCTCGGCTCGACTTTGGTGTGTAAGAAGTCCAAGAGTGAAAACATAACGGAGGAGCGATGTAACATGATTGAAAAACAAAGCAAAAATTGTCTTTTTGGAATTAAATAATAGGTAATTCATGTTAACTTAATGTTCATTTATAAAATGAAACGGAAGACAACAAATGTGTTTGTGTGGAGTTTGGAAGGGTTTAAACGTCAGCATTATTATTTAGAGATTATCCTCTTATACCGCCGCTCCGATATGTTTCCACCCTAACACAATCCTTCCACCTGCGTCTCGGTAAATCTCTCGGAAGTTTGCCCGTTGGTTCAGCGCTAATGATCTTATTAGTGATCGTTCGTAATGAAGCCCTATGATGTAACGTGCCCATTTCAGCCCTCGTGATGCTATCATTTCCATCATTCATACCGGGTGCAGTTCACGTAATTGGGCATTGGGTCTCAATCCTTCTACGGCTTAAATATTCTACGAGAAACTTTATATTCAAATACTTTGGCGAGTTGTTCTTCCATGATTGTAAGGTGCCACGTTTCTTAAAATATTATAGTTTTATAAATTCTAACTTTTAAGTTTCTGTAAAGAAGAAACGAACTAATTAATTTGGCAATAACGAATTGCCGCCTTTAACCTCGGTTTTTTTTTTTTTTTTTTTTTTTTTGTAGACACCATTTAGTGAAATTTCTCTACGCTTTCAAATATAATCTCTGTTGCATCTACATCAACAAAATCATCGCTGTTTCTGCTGTTGACCGCATGTTTTATTTATAAGAAAGACTTATATAGTAGTTTTCGCCTCTTCCCCTTGCAATAGCAAATCATTAGCATGGCCAAGGACGGGCATAATACCACCCAGAGCTAAACCCATCTCGGCACTAACTACCTTTCTAACGACGTGTTCCAGTGCTAAATTAAACAGAACTGGAGAAAGGGAGTCTCCTTGTTTTATACCTGAGCGGACTTCAAACATTTCTGAATACAATTTACGGATTCGAACTTTATTAAAATATTTTGGTCATGCACATCTATGGAGCCATTTATGAACTTTTAAATGTCCTTTATCCGATTTTTTAAGACTGGTTCACTTTATGGGAGCTCTTATACTGGTAACGGCAGTACTGCACCATCTCGACTTTAAATTTTATGAACTTTTAACAGATCCAATCCGTAGCGCTGTAAAAAATAAATTATGTAGTTAGTAGTGCTACGTAGTTGTACAGTTCAGTGTCCAGAGCAAAATCTAACATAATTGGATTCATAAAAACTTTTATACTTATCAATACAAAAATGTTGTTTGTTGCATGTTAAACGATACATTGTTTCAAGTAGAAGATGGTTGGGACGTTCGCTAATAAAAAAACACACAAAAAAACAACACTATTATAGGAAATATAATACTTCTCTTAATTGTTCCACAATTCCGTCCTGGCCCTTCATACAGGTTAACGAGTCCAGAAATTCTGGAACAATTATTATTCCGACTTCTCTCAGAAATCTCGAATTTCTGGGCTCTTCATCTGATGAAGGTTTGCTACCGAAAAGTCGGCACACATTATAAGAAGTGCGGTGGTAATTAGGTATTTAAATTTATACATATATTGTAACGCTCTACAAATAATACTATTTTTGGCGAGGATTGAGGTCCTTCGAGAGGCCCTTATAACAAAAATAGTCGGTTTTAACATTGATCTGTATCAACCTGTGTTCTGATAGATCCTTCCTTGTCTCAGGACCTTAATTTATACATCTCCGAGTTCATACCCGTTGAAGCTATTAGGCCCAGAAAGCCTATTAATAATTGAATCATGAATTGCAGAAACCCCACTTGCCTATATTTGTAGAATTGGATATGTGGGGATTTGTGCAATTCACGATTTGATTTTTCACAAAGAAAAAACAAAAACAGAAAAAACTTTTACATCTAGTAGGAACTTATCTTAACTAATTTTTGTTTTCTACTTGGGAGACTGAGCAGTTCTTAGATATCATCCATACAATTATTTATTATATTTATTTATAGTATTTGTTCTTATAATATTAATCATATTGGATTAAGAAAACAGGGACCACTTAATCCCACATTCAATTTATAAATTTAAAAAAATTCGTAATAATAAAAAAATAAAAATTATAATAATAAAAATAATAATTTTATTAGCATATAAAAATAACTCTAATAAAAATAGTGAATAAATAAAATAAAATCTGTTATTAATAAATTATGGGATTAATACGAATCTGTTTGTTTTCAAGCATTATTTTCGATTCTACTATCGTTTTTCGTGTTCTGCAGTATCATGCTTACGACTTAAAAAACAAAAAAATATGCACTTTAAATTAGCAATTTTAATTCAAATAGGTCTGCTGATTCAGAGAGAGAGAGGAATTATTATATCTATAGTATAATGTGTGCTAAAATAACATGCATATAAGTATCATTCGAAATATTTTATTACAATCACTGAAATATTATGATACGAAAATGATTTATGGGGTAAAATGAAATTCAAGAAGGGTAAGGAAAATAGCGGTTATTATACGGTTCAGTGGTAGCTTTCATCTCAATTTTATCAGATGGCTTTAAAATAAAGCAGTGCTGCCAATCTAACAGTTATTTATTTCATCCGTTATGTTCTTTATGATAGAGTGGTAGGGTCGGGTTTAATAATGTCACCATGTTTTAACAAAAAATAAATCGTCCTTTATTGCTTTCCTATTCCACCATTAACCTAGATTTTATGATGGATATCCAAGAAAGATGGTACTATTTCGTAACCATCGACTAAAATGTGTTATATACAAACCTCCCCTCCCCTTAGGATACTTATAGAAATTATTCTTTATAATCATTGTAAAATTTATGTTTACCTAATATTGATTAGATTTAGTTTAGTTAATTTATTTTGTTTTTTAATAGATTTCATAAACGGTCGTATTTTAAATATTGCACACAAAAATTTATGCGTGCCGTATTAACGGTTACAACGCAAGATGGATATGTATTATATGAAATTAATGTTAAGAGTATTCCTGATTTTAAAGTAGTTCAAGATATTACTTAATGTTCTTTTGTTGGTTCACCAACTTCCTTAAAACTCAAACTTTTTATATCAAACTTTATGTGTGGCATATGCATTGATAATTTAGGAAATAATCGTTTTTTGGGGGGTGAGAGGGAGTGGGAGGGTTCGCACAAAATTTAAGTTTATCAATGACAGAAACTTCCTTTTTATTTTTCAAATGTTCGGACGTTTTAAATTAACATTTGATTGCTCATTTTCAAATAAACTGCCACTTAGGCTTGAAAAACTAAGGAAAAATCAAGAATTTTTTTCTATGCGTAACTCTCGTGACTTAAAAGAGCTTTTTATTTTTTAAAGTACTTAGAAAAACGAAAAATCGTAAAATTTGCAATAGTCAAATTTTGCATTTTTTTTGTTACTGGTATAACACTTATATAGAGTCCAATGCTTGTTTCCATGAACTCCATTTTTTTTTCTCCAGATTTGGAATGTTGCAGTTTATTTGAGAATAACCCTTACAGTAAATAAAATATACAGTACATTTATCAGTATCGATTTTTTGTTTTCAATTATTTTATGATATAAAAAAATATAATTGTTTGATTTTTCAATTACCATTCCTAGTAAAAACTGAGAACACCATTTGTTATCGACTAATTATACTCGCCTAATAATTATTCTTACCTGGTTAACCATCTTGTAAAATAATTGTGTATAATTTTGAGGACGTGACGGCCAAGCACGTTGGGGTGAGGGTCCCAGAGTGCCTGGTTCGGAACGTTTTGGGTTCAATTCCCTCCTGGGCTAATTAATATTTATTTTGCGGCGATCCCACGAAATGAATCTTGAAACTTGGGTTGGCATAAATAACCACAAGGCCCACTTGCCGGACTAGTTTTCCCACTAATACCAGTACCAGTGGTTATAATAATATTATAATAATAATAAAAGGCTTAGCGAACCCAAAGGTTCGATGCCGATACCAACAATCGCTGTCTACAAACCTCGGTCCACCAACTAACGTCCAGTCCCAAGTCCGTAAGAACACCCTTAACGCAATCCTCCCAGCTACGTCTGGGTCTACCCCTCGGACGCTTACCAATGGGCTCAGCGTTTATTGACTTTTTAAGAATTCGTTCGTTTCTAAGCCAAACAACTTTACATGTCCATTTCAACCACCGTGATAACATCACTTCAATTATAGTGACAGGTTGTATGCTCCGCAATTCCGCGTTGTATAACCTCCTGAATTCTCTCGTGGAATCATCCTTGAATATTTGAATGGATTAATATATTCAATTGGGTTATCCAATTGATTATACTTGGCCAGTCAAAAATCTAATTGAATAAACTATGCCATGCATATTACCCTTATTTTTTTTAGTATTTTCCAAAGATTTTTTTCCTTTATTTTTTTATGAAGAATTGCAACCTTACAAAAGATTTCCTTTGAAATTGCGGACTCAACACATTTTTCCTAAGGGATCTTCGAACAAGGTCTTTTTAATTAATAAAACATATTCACTCTCCCTCTCCCTCTCTCTTTCTCTCCCTCTCCCTCTCCCTCTTCCTCTCCCTCACTCCCTCTCTCCCTCTCCCTCACCCTCACCCACTCCCTCTCACTCCCTCTCACTCACCCTCTCTCTCACCCTCTCCCTCTCTCTCTCTCTCTCTCTCCCTCTCCCTCTCCCTCTCTCCCTCCCCCTCTCCCTCTACCTCACCCTCTTCCTCTCTCTCTCTCCCTCTCTCCCACTCCCTCTCCCTCATCCTCACCCTCTTCCTCTCTCTCTCTCTCCCTCATCCTCACCCTCTTCCTCTCTCTCTCCCTCTCCTCTCTTACTAAATGGTTCTAAATCGTTGTATTTTAGAGTTATTCTAAAGTTGTCCTCCAATTTCGGATTAATTTCTCTCTTCGTTCTCTTCATTGCTTAAACTTCATAATTTCGTACGTTGTAATGAAATGAGAGAAACTTTCGATTAAGTAGTAAAAGTTTTAGACGTTCATTTAATTACTTTGAACTTTGCTGTTGGGTTCGTTTACTGTTCAAATAGTGTTTCAGGTTTGGAGCCTTAATACGACATTCATCAGATATTTCTTATCCGATGAATCTCATAACAGCGTTGTGTTATTTCTGGACTTACGTCTTTCTCGACACAATTCTGTTTTATTCGCAATATTTTGTTTGCTGATTTTGTGTTAAAAATAAACAGAATTTGAATACTAATGTTTCTATAATCCATCTTTGGTGGCGGTACTAAAGTTATTGTGATCGGGTCAAATTTTCGCTATCCGGTTTTCAACATATCTTGGAAATTTTCCCATTTTCGGCCATTGGTCTGTGTGGCTGTGTGTGACACGGCTAACTCTTGAACGGATGGACCGATTCCGTTGTTTGTTTTTTTTTGTTTTTGTTTGGTTGAGTAAATACCTCTCACTCCCATGCCACAGGGTCATCACTGCTATGTTATATGCTATCTTACTACCATAATTTCCTAATGCAACTGAAACACTGCTTGCTATTCCTTTTTGGCTCAATTTTCTGCAGTAGAATGGACATTCTTCAAAGATGTGGGTTATTGTCAGGCTTCCTTTACAGTGTTGGCATCTTGGTGGTAATCCTTTTGATATTAGGTTGAGTAAGGAATTTTCAGGCGAAATTCCTTCCTCTCTGTTTCCTCTCTGCGGTTGTTACGAATTGAGGCTTTACCTCAATAGAGCCTCAAGACAAGAGCATCGCAAGCAAGCTTAAAAGCTCTTATCCCACATTTCTTCCCAATCCTTTAATATTTTTTCCTTCAAAGGAAGCGCCCTTTGAGAAGACTCCTGCCACGACCTGGAAGAGTAGGAGCCTCTTTGGCGGCCTTGCGCCACGGGTACAATACATACTGTATTTTTAAAGAAAATATTTAATATTTAAATAGTAAATATTTGAAGTTTTCTAGGGTTCAGATGACCTCTAGAAAAAGCTCAACCAGCCGTAACCTGACCCAATGCGATTCCATATAATTTTACAAAAAAACATTTTCAAACCACCAATGCAACTGTGGCCATTTAGTTACTTTTTCTAATTTAATACAGCATTATAAAACTTGCTGTGTCCCGACGGTAACCAATAATAATAACACTATCAAACCATTATGCAGAACTAGCTGTTTTTTAACGGGAAAAAGTGTGTTTAGAACAGCCCACTGTTTTAAAAAAATTCAGATTATATATGGCATCAGTTGACCACGATTGTTTGGCTTAAAAAATATAAAATAAACGTTGAAGGTAATTAATGGTATCGGTGCCAATTAGCTTGTATTCTGAATATGACGATTTTAAACGCACACATACAGTATGATCAGTTTAGTGATGAAATAATTGAGCTTCTTGATTTCATTAGTGAATTGGCAATACTTTAATTGAAGTATTCAAGGGTCAAGACGACCTCCAGAAAAAGCTCAGCCAGCAAAACCTGTCCCAATGCGATTCCATAGAATTGACTTATCTGCTAACTTATCGTTTAGTTAATTTATCAAAACAATTTTCAAACCACCAATACAACTGTTACCATTTAGTTGCTTTTTCTAATTTAACAATAATAGTGATTTCCATTTTCCGTATGATCGATCACAAATACTCCATATTATGAGAGAGGCGCTGATTAAAAATATTTTGTATAGTGCATTATCTTGGTTGGATTTATGACTAGGGACATTACCTAAAAAAATTCAGAGGTAACCTAAAAAATACTGAATAATAAGCATTAAAAATTATAATTATTTTCAATTTATCAAAATATCCCTTATCTAATTTACGATTGTGTGTACTCGTTAATATGTACAGATCATCTTTAATTCTGTTGTTTTTGGGTAAAGGAGTACTTTACATTTTTTATGCGACAATTGGTTTACGTTATGTTTTGTTCTTTATATTTTTCAACTTCACCTATGAGAAGAAAAGGTTATAAGTCAATGAAATAGTGTCCATATTCCACAATTTTCCTCAACGGTAAGGTTCATTTTCAAGAACAAAGCATAGTCGTAAAAAAGTGATACATATCCAAAACACCACAGAATTTTCGAGAGCCATCACCTTTCTCGATATACAAATTTTTCCAATATTTTATTCGATAGGTCCCCCCTTTTGAGAAAGGTACAGCAATAAAACCTTTCCATTGCATTTAGTTTCTGGATGTCAAAGAAGACACTTTCTGTAGAACTAATTTTAAAGCCTATGAATGAAGTTAATTATTTCGAATTAATTTTTCTGTGGTTGAGAAGAGCAGTGGGAGGGTATTACCCAGTATTAAGAAACAGAAAAAAAAAAAGAAGAATGAAGTTTCTTATTAATACCGAGGAAAGGATTTTAGGAGCAGTATTAAACGAAAAATCGACTGAGCTTGGCCTCGTATTAAATTGGTTTGCTAAGGTACGAGAGAACCTTTTATAAGGGAACCCAGTAAAAAGTGGTTCACTAAGCCTTCCAATTAAACGGCTTTTTGAATTCCTCCTAATTAAGAGAGCCGTGTTCGCAGAGTCATCCTCTAAATTCAGTCTCTCTGCACGGTGTATTCGTTTCTGAAACCACTAAAAACCAAAATGAAAATTCCCTATTATTTTTCTATTTAACGTTTATTTATAATATATATCTTGGAATCGGTATTTGTATTAATTGATCCACTTGATAGTGAATGCCCTTTTATAGGAAGCATATTTTACCGTGTGCTAGTATTACTAACATGGCTTAAGGTCGCGTATACAGGAAATTTTCTAGGAAAATGCCTTCTGAATTTCCATAGAGATTTCCTCTACCGAATCTTTACCCACACACTGACAGCAGTTCCTCAAGCAAATTCGCTAGGACTACTGATTTTCAACTATACAAATGCGAAAAAATAGGCAATCGTCATTGGCTCAAAACCATACCTTAACCATCCCATAGGGAAGGTCCTACTATCCATTGTTATACCTCAAAAACATTCCAATTCGGTTCCAAAACCCCATGAGTCATAGTGATGAAATTTCGGAAAATAACAAAAAAACAGTCCAGGCAAAAACGTTTAGGTTCAAGGCAAACCAAAATATCTGCTAATCTAAATTCGACTGACTCTGAACCTATTAAGACATACATTATATCATTAATTAAGACAAATAGGGTCATTATTGAGTTTAAATTTAAATTTGTTTGACTTATGTGAAAATTAATCAAATTTAGAGAAACAAGGAAAATAATCATTATCAATAATTATGTGTCAATAATTGAAAACTGAAATTTTACTAACACTGAACCTGTTATATTGCCGATTAAGACAATAAGAGTCATTATGGTTTTAAAATTTGAATTATCTTGACTCATGGGTTTTCACAAATCAGCCAATGGAAATGGGAAAAATAATAATTACCTAAAACTATGTAAAGATAATGTCGATTTATGACAAAAGTATATTTAAACTAGATGTCAGCTTCTGATTCTTCATTCCTTTCATTGTCACTGAAGAATATCTGAATAAGGCTCACTGACTTCCTTTACTAAACGATAGTTACCATCACCTATTTCATGATAGCCGCCATTCTAAAACAGCTAAAATGCGTCGGACTTATGGGTTATGCTCTAAGAAAGAAATTTCTATTTCAACAGAATGGAATTCCGCCTTATTTCAGATATTTCATAACATAATTACGATTCAATAATAATAGCGATAATTAAATAAAAATAGAGGACAATACTGCCTGATAAGTTTAAAGAGCCTAACTCCAAATGATCTTTCAAAATACATTTTTGTAATGTTCCCTTATTGGTATAAAATATAAGCCCTACAACCAATGATTTGGATCGAACCATTGGCTTAATGCTTTATAATGTCATTACTGTATATATTTATTTATATGTAATATTTAGATTGATTCGGATGCACTAAACTAATTTATTTAGAAAACATGATTTGTTTTCAGCTTATTGCGGAAGTATATTTTCGGAATAACATAATAAATTGTCAAAGAGGAATTATATTTCATGCTCAAAGAGGTTTTCATTTATTTGTTACTTCGTAAAACGAAAAAATAACTGCCCAAATTTCATTTCCTACTATGAATGTGATGTATGAAAACATGAGCATAAAATGATCGGCTTGTAAATTGAAAAAGTCCAATGGAATTCGTCCCTCTTTTATATCAAATTGATTTAAAACCACTCAATAATTGCGATGTTGATTTCCAAAAGGTACTAAAGGACAATTTTTTGAAATCGATATTTCGACATATTTGTATTCTAATGGTTTAGTTTTGTCGAAATACGTATACGATTTCATTTAAAAAACAAAAAATCCTTTATAATCACGTTTGAAAATTTCAATTATTTCCAAAAGGTATCAAGTTTCATTTCATTCCAAAACATACTTAATCCATTTAGTTCCAAAACGATCTTTATTCTATCTGAAACGATAACCTTTCTTTTAGTTTCTTCCAAAGGGTGCTATATTACCATTACCTATTTGACAGCAGAAGCACATAATTTCCATAATATTATAGCGTTATTTTATTGTTTTCCTCCAGTTTTGTGATTTTTCATTGGTTGAAGCGATGAAACGAGTGAAAAACATCTATTCAGTACTGCCAAAACGTAATTTATCCGCATTTCTTTCCAAAAAGTACTATATTCATATTATATTATCAAAAATTCAGGAGAATAGTGCAATCAGCAGCAATTATAATAATTGTATAGCAACTGCATAAATAATCAGGTAAATTTGTCCCATAAGAAAGTAAGGAGAGATTTTGTGCTTTTCCTATAAAATTGCATAAAATGGATTTTGGTACCTTTTGGAAATTGTTGTTAAGTGATTTTAAATTAAATTATGGTATCCGATTTTCAACTATTAAAAATTATTTCAATATCTTAATTATACTTTCAAATTAAAATTCTTACTCAGTTTTAGTTTCCTTACTTATCATAAACTTTTTGCCTCTTATGAGTGACCTAAATCTATTATTTATTATTATATATCCGTATTCACGTGTAGTAAAATTTATAAAAAAAATATTCATAAATATAATTAATTACATTCCTTTTGATGATTAATGAGCATAAACTCTAATACAATAATCTTTTTTGATCAAAACGTGTTTCGGAGTATATAAAAAGCCTGGTTCGTCATTCGGGAATTGTGTTAATGTATTGTATATATTATCGAAAAGGGGTGTTTTGCTCGAATTATTTTTTATATAGAAGATACGTTAATTTTATTGGCTACAACTTTGTGTATAACTTGCATTTATATTATTTTATTTATATAAGTTTGCATGTAGTGCCCGTCGCTAATTTTGATTAATTTTTTTAGTTAAAATAAATAATTAGACAAGTGCAAAAGCGTTTCTTCCAGTATGACAAAGAGCAGAGAAAAATAAAAATTCACAGTTTCGTATTAAGTATCTCATTTCGTGAAAATAATGTGCCTATTCATGATTTTTCGTTTTTATTTAATTGATGCATATTAAAATCAAATTTTGAAGTATTTTTTTTTTTTAATTTCATCCCTTCCCATTTCGTCTTCATGTGACTTATCATTGAGATCTTCTATTTGTTGTATTTTGTAATATTTAGTTGTAAATTACAATAATTAAGATGTTTAAAAAAAATATATCAACGTTATAACTTTTATGTTTTTAAGTCATGATCAGAAATTTTTGTTTCATTTTACTGTTATGTGCTAATTATTATATTATTTTGCAACAAAAATTTTTTTCTATTATCTTTCCAGTAAATTTTCGATGTCATGTAGAATTTTATGTTTATTTCTGTCAAGCAGAATCTTCACATTACACTCTTCCACGTCTAATTAAGTAGGCATTGAGTTCGTATGGCTTCTAAGATTAGAAATATCCTTCATATTATTGATGGAATCTGAAAAACATGGATATTTTAGTTTATAATTCATAAATGATCTTATTGATAAATTTATTTAAATAAATGCAGTAATAAATATGTTCTTTTGTTATTTATTTGCATCAAGTCGACTGACATGACTAATTTGTCCTCATTATTTGATTCAGAATGTTCAACGAAAGCTAGTATAGAATTCTTGATGACGAACCGTAAATAATTTGTGAATACTAGTCGTACAGTTCAACATATTTGTCTGAGATTTAATAGGATAATGCCACGTTACAGGAGATCACTTGTAGATTAGCCGTTGTTCGCCCTATGTCTGAAAGTGTGGGTGTTCGGATGGACGACTGTGTAGGGCGTCTCCAGAATTATTCTTCCTGCTGTGTTGCTTGAATTATTATTCCAAACGGTGTGCTTAGCATTTAGGTCACCCACTACCAATGGTTTGTTCTCTTGGCACACTCGTTTAGAAGTCGGGAGAACTCCTCCAGAGAAGGCCTAGGTCCCGTGTACAGCCCTGTGATGATTGTGGGCTTATCCAAGAGGATCTGTATCGTTTTATGATGTATTTTTTGGTCTCTGATAGCCACTGGTGGGGAGAGTTCCCACCACCTGGTTCCATGGTGGATGGCTATCAGGACCCTTCCCGCTTGGTTTGTCGGTTGGTCTCCTGTCAGATCCTAGCCTGGCAAGCATTTGCGCTGGAAGTTGGCCCTGGTGTCTGTGAGGATCCTTACTGTGGGTTGGCATGGTTCCATGCCCAAATTGTTGACACCTATGGCATTGAACAATGTCCCTTCTTCCGACATATGGTTTCACGCTAAACCGGATGTTGTTGATGGTGGACAGCTTCTCCTCCGCTGTCTCTAGCTTCACCTCCGCTGTTGTTGTGACCAGGATGAGGGGAGGTCGGTCTTCCTCCCGTACTTGTCGCTTTGTCTCATCCTTCTGACATTTAGAATTCCTTGAAGCCGTTGACCTAGATCCTATTTAATGTTTTCTGTTTTATGATCTATGTCCAGACCATAAATGACAAATTTCCTTGTCTTCGGCCCGTTCGACGAAGAGTATGTATGGTACGGGCTATTTCTTACTCTAAGGAACTCGGTTATACCCGTATGCAGTTCCATCAATGATGGAAAAATACGGATTCCGTCCCTCGTTTTCTGGAGTTTCTGGAAAATCCTCGAACCTTGCATGAACCTTGCAGCCTGCAGGCCCTCCACCGCCTTCACGGTGACCTCGCTGACCACTATCGGGGGAGGTTTCTGACGCATGTTTTTAGCACTACCGTCACTATTACCGGCATTGCTGCTTAAAATAGAAAAAGTGTTTTCTGTACTTACAGAAAAATGGGCTGGTTGGTTGACTGCACGGCATATCTTCTTCGCACGAATCCATTCACCGTCGTCCGTCCTTGTCTCCTTCCGCGTCTTCATCGCATCTTCCGACTTTTTCGTCTTCCGTGCGGTCCGACCTGGCTGGTACTGCTACTGCTGCTGAGCTCGATGCAGTTGCTTCCTACATCTCTGCAGTGGTGCACTTCACAAGTATTAGACAAGAGTGGGGAGGGGCCTTACCAGAGCAACGCTGCCCTTGCCCAATAGGGTAGCTGTCAAGGTATTTTCCACGGGATACGTGTGGACCGTGACAACTTGAGGGCGCTATGTAAGTAAGAAAGTTTTCTAAGTGGCAATAACGGTGAACAAGAAAGATCCTGAGATGTTCACTGTTCAACGGCTGCTGCTAGACTCAGTGTGCTCGAAGTCGGGCCAGGAACTCTTCTTCTTTATATAATACCCCTCCCTCGTTTTCATTCTTGATTCTGATTGGCTGTCAGATTCCTCTGTATCTCTATCTTATGGATGAAATATTCAACTTCGTTCACGCGACCGTCCAGAGCGGCTATCTTCAATAACAGTTTCTTCGAAGTTTATAACTTACCACAACCTTTGTTTACCTTGCCGACAATATAATACCGTCTCTTGGAGTTATTTCCGCCTTTAGATCAGATTGAACTTCCGCATAACTCCATTTTTATAATATGTAAGAAATATTTACGTTTAAACAATTAATTTCATATATAATCAATAAATGAATAAATCTAAATTAATTCTTATTTTGGGATGTCAGATACTTATTAAGTATACATTTATTTTGAAAATAACACTTACCACAACACATGCCATACTATAATAATAACAATTGTTAATTTTATATACAATATATTTAAAAATTTCTATAAAAAAATACTTCCAAACCCTTCAGTTTAGACTACGGTCAACATTTTCTACACAGTGCAATAAAATCTGCATCGAATAAAACAAAACAAGCTCGGTCGGTTGAAACCATTTACGGTTATAGTGATAAAAAATAGTATTGTATAATTAGCCTAATAAATGAATCTTGGTGAATTGTAATTGATTTTGAATAAATAAGTTCAAATATACATAAAAGAAAAGTTCTTACAACTTTGCCTTGAACTGTTAACTAATCGAGCTGATTTAACAATAAGTTTTTTTTAAATAAGAACTAAAAGCACAAAAATTAATAGATATGTTTAGATATGTATAGATATGTATACATATGTATAGATATGTTAGATATGTATAGATATGTATATGTAGATATCTTAGATATGTATAGCTATGTATATGTATGTAGATATGTATATAGATATGTATTAAAGATGTGTTATTTTTTTTTTCTAATCTGAGAGTTTAATAAGTATGTAATATTTATGTGGTTAAAACTTAAATACTACCATTATCTTACCGAATAAATTCTGATTTATTATTTTCGATCAGAATATAATTATTAAATTAAAAGTGCTGACATATTTCGAATTTTAATAAATTAAAAAAAAATCACTTTATTGTTATTTAAAAAAAAAATATTTTCATCCATGAAATATTTGGGCATTAATTTTTCGTTTATATACTTTCTGTTTTCATACTAAGAATTACAACTTTCCTAATTATCAACTCCTGTATTTTCTTTTTATTTTGATGACTCCCTCTACTACGCAAGTAGTGTATTTCTGGCGATGAAGGATAAAGGGATGAATTTGATTTTTATTTACCTTGAGGGATTACATCCATGAGTGTTAGTTTGAGAACACAAAATTTATATGAATAATAAGTCAAGGGAATTTTAAGATAAATCAACCCACGTTTTCTTTTTTTATATTTAAAAAATATGTACAGCTATAAACTAAATACAACTTTTATCTCATCGCATAAATGCTGAACAATTGAATTTTCCGATTTAACTTTTTTTTTTTTAATTCGTTTATTGTAAATTATCTACGGCAAATTAATGAAAATATTTTCGATTACAATGCCAAACAACGAATCAACCCTTTTCAAAGTCTTGGTTTTGTATGAAAAAAATTATTTTTAGATATAAACTAAAAAAAAAAAAAACAGTATTATACCAAATAATTGCTGATTCACTTAATATTTCTATTTCATTTTACTAAAAATTATTTTCCATCATGAAAATATTTCTTCATTACCGCCGTGAAACATCCTCTGTGACTGACCATAAAATCAGTTATGTGATTTTAATTTTATCTCCTATTTGCTGTTTAAAAGTATTCGTGTGTTAAAAAAACTTAACATGATTTAAATTGATCAAAAAGAATCCTCCTGTGTATCTGTGTTTAGAGCATACGCAACAGTTTCCGCTAGAAATCACCCATGTTAACTTCCATGCCAATCTTAACATATGTGGTTTCACGGTCCAAATGATGATTTGCTTCCTAATTTGCAGTGATATTTTTGATATTCATTTTACAACAGTAACTGCTTCAGGTTGCGCATTAGAATATCGAACTAAAAATCAAATCAAGATAGTTTACAAGGTACATCAAAATTAAAACATGAATTAATTGTCATCAAAGCATAAAAAAAAAAATCCTGGTTAAACTATTTATTTTAATTAAAATCGGGTCATATACGACATACATGAAGATTCGCATTATAAGCCTCTAAAGTCTCTGCAGTGAATTATTGTAAAATAAGTCAATTGTAGTTAAAATAGCTGTCAATCCTAATTATTGAATTACTTCAAACGAATTCTTATTTAGTTCATAATAAGTGTTATAATAAATTATAACATTAGTTACAAAATAAAAATAAAATTAATAAAGTAAACAAATAAAATTATATGATTAACAGATGTTTCTGGGTTGAACTTTTTTTGAGGTAATGTAAGGGTATATTTGATTTAATTTTATTAAAAAATAACTAAATTTTCTGTGCGAAATGTTTATTTGTGCGTCATCTAAAAATAACGAGCAATCATTCCACTTTCAATAATTTTTTTGTAATAACCAGTAATATTACACATTCTATTGATTTGTCTTTAATTGTTTCAATATGGCATCAGTGAAACACTATTATTTTAAAATTATTTCCATATTTCTATTTCGTTTTGAATCATTTTAATAAATTCTCGATTATAAATGAAATTTAGTTTAGTTTATTTCATAAAATTTAAAATTATTCATTTCTATGTTTTGATCACAATTGAAATCATTTTAACTTTAAAAGACTTTTTTATAAGCAATAGTATTACAATTCATCAAATGTCTTTCATTTCATAATAAAATTTTAAATTATTAAATACAAAATTATTAAGCTTTCATCCTAGCGCTTTCCTTTTCCTTTTCAGCTTTATCTTTCGCTTCGTATCTTTCCTTTCAAATTTCCTATGGCGCATACCTCAAATAGTCCGAGATCTGAGGCCAAAAAACGTGTCTGATTTCAAGAAATTTTTTGATCATCTAGGCCAAAAGTACTCTCATAACAGACTGAAAATATGAAGGTCTGCTTCAGATTTACCTCAATAATTCACTCCCAGTGCATTTTTAGGTAAACATTTGACATAGCCAATTTTAAATAACATTAAAGTTCCTGTAATTTTTGTCTGTAATATTTTTTAAAATTCGGAACAGCTGCTGCGATGCGGGACTCTAAACATCATCAAACTGTCAAGAAAACGCAAAAAGTTGGATATTCAACGGTTAATAACTATTATTTTAGTGCAAGATTTATGATTACTAATCTTGCAGAGGACTTAAATTTCCTACAAAACCTTGTAATTAATCACAACAGACGCCAAGAAATATTGAAATAACAATTTCCCTTTTTCTATAATTGTGGCTATAATTTGAATACGGCATTTATCTCACCATATAAATGCTACTTGGCTTAATATTTCGATTTTGTGGCAAATGTTTAAGAATCCTTTTCGGCCGTGAAAATATTTTGTCCTCATTAGCAGCGATATTTATGCTAATACTAAAAATTCGATATATTAGGCCAGTCAATGAAGGGATTGTAGAAATATACGCCTTAAAAATAACAAAGTTGAAAAAAAAAAAAAAAAAATTGGCCCATACTTTACTGGACTACTATGCTTTTAATTTTATGGTATTTTGAAGAACACATATCTCTTTAACTATAACAGGCACGAAAAAAAAATGGGAATATTCTTGTAGGAAATTTAATGCTCTTTAATTTTGCTTGCAATATTTAAAGGTAGGACCAATCGTTTTCGAGATATAAACGAAAAACCGAAAATCATGACCTTCTCTCCCTCCTCTCCTCCCTCATTCCTCTCCTTGCTTCCCCGAGATCCCAGGACTTTTAGGATGTTTACTTCTTAACTACTCCAAAGTCCTGAAGTCAATTTTGGCCGTCCCGTCATTTCCGTCGACAACCCCCTTTTGTGCATTCCTCTTTTGTGACTTTACTATATCACCTTTATTATTTGCACCGAAACCTCAGTCAGCGGATCCTTTCTATATCAGAAATATCTTGCCCAATCTGATTTTATTTTTCGAGGATTAAATTTATTTAAATTAGAAGTAGGTATACGCTATCCATATTCAATTATACCTTTGAGACAAAGTACGTATATTACTTTCATTTTTTTTTTATAACGGAAGCTTCCAACACCCGATTCGAAAGCTTCCAAGTCTCGCTTAATGAAATATCAAAAAATAATAGTCAGCGTTTCGCGAATTCACGCTTTTTCAGGAATAATTAGCCATAGACTCATACAAATGCAGAAGAAAGATAGCGCTGAAATATATATTTATAGATATTAATAAGATCAGAGCAACTTAAAATAAATAAAATTATTTTGAATAGAAACACGAAAACGAAAATGAATAAAAAAAAAATGCAAAATAATTAAATTAAATATTGTAACATTTTTACTGGTTACACGGTTTCAAAATGTATTGAAATGTCTTAATTTATTCGCTCGGGTCAAAAAATAATTAAACGATTTTATTGAACTGCAATTTATTTACGAATGAAAAGTATATGATAAACAACAACCATTGTACACAATGCACAAACCACGGCGAAATGCATCATCGTGTTTTCGTCTGACTAAGATAAAAATAAATGTCGAAAAAAATATCGATATTTTGATATGTCGGACCTCGATAGTTTTCATGTGTGAATGGAGAAGAAGGTGAAGAGGGTTTACATTCATTTGAAAGGTAGGGTGATAAATTCTTAAATTTTTAATAGCTCAAATAGCAACAATTAAGTATACATGTTGCTTATCAAGAAAAATAAATCAATTCATTTACTTTTGTCTATATAAAAACAACCTATTACTAAAAACTATAAACAAAACTACCCCTTTTACACATTTGGTTTGCCTAGGCTTGGCAAATGTGTAAAGACACCTTAAATAGTCACGTCGCAATATGTTGAACTATTTTGGGGTGATGTACTATCTACATTTGGTTATCATTGTATGTTATGACTTTCTCCATGTTTGTTTTTAAGTCCTTATGAAACTACGGGCTAATATGAATTTTGTTTTGCTCTTTAGATTTATTATCACCTCTTTAAATATTCTCTGTGACTTAAGGAACACCCTGAATGGTGATTTTTCTTTATTTTTTACCTAAAATCACTTATAACTTCTAAATTATTGACTATTAATTATTGATTATTAAGGGTGGCCTCATTCGATTCAGAAATAAAAAAGAACTATAAAGAACGATACCTTACTCGATTTAATTTTTGCAAGGTATTTTGTGAATATCCCGCCTCCCATTTCGACCCCTCTCTCCCCCAGGGAGTGTCGAATCTTTCGGACTCTGCAGATCTCGATTCGTACTGCCAAGTCCTTGTTATTACCAAATGTTTATGAATGTACAAATTTTGTTGTTTATTTGACGATTAGGGCTTATTTTTCGTGTACTATACGGCGATCTCTGCCCACAGCGAACTGGCTTATCTTACAGTATAAAAGTTTGGGCACACAGAATTGGGATATATCGATATAATTGAAACATCAATATTTTCCTTCGATATTTGATATTAAAATATCGTTGTTTGGCTTCTGATAATATCGGAAGTCTGATAATATAAAATATAATATAAAATTATTATAATTTGTAAATTTCAAAACCGAACGAAATAGCAGCATTTCTTCTGGAAATTCGCTTAGACGACCAACAGAACATTTTGTAAAATATTATAATTTATGAAATGAGGGCCCATATACCATATTCAGGACACATGACTGCAATTAGATATTATAATATAGATATTTAATCTCTGTTAATATGGGAATATCTATATTTTATTGTGGATGTCATCGACAATACATTTTCTAGAGAATTAATTTAAAATAAT
The DNA here is from genome assembly GCA_948150685.1 of Rhaphigaster nebulosa. NCBI lineage: Eukaryota > Metazoa > Arthropoda > Insecta > Hemiptera > Pentatomidae > Rhaphigaster > Rhaphigaster nebulosa. The sequence goes on from OX411308.1 coordinate 63,559,275, forward strand.
TATAATTTGTAAATTTTCGGTTGAAAAATTTCAAAACCGAACAAAACAGCAGCATTTCCTCTGGTGATTAGCTAAAATGTCTAGCAACAATTAATAAATAAGAATAATTTTAAATTATCATAATTAATGTTATTAACGTTTCGGAGTCCATATTCCATCTTCAGGCATATATCATTGTGATTAGATATAATAATATTGAAATTTTGTTTCTGATAATACGGGAATATCGATATTTCATTCTAGATATCGATATCACATTGTCAAAATAATTAATTTAAAATAATTATAATTTGATAAATTTTCGCTCGTAAAGATTAAAACCGAACAAAATAGCATCGTTTCCTCTGGTGTTTCACTGAAATGACTAACAACAAAAAATGAACATGTAAACATTTCTCGATCATGCTGCAAACAGTTCCGTTCGGTTTACCACAATGGCTGGGAAAAAGACTTTTTTGCTTTACATAATATGATTTTTATACAAGAAAACTGAAATTATTTACTTGTTAACAAATATAAAGATATTTTAACATTATTACCATTACTTAATGGAGCACAACAAAATAAAAAAATGTTATCAACACTAATAATATAATAATAACTTTCTATGCTTGTATGATGAAAATAACACTAATGAAGTTATACTAAATGAATTATTGAGAATGTAAAAATAAAAAATCATGTAATACTAATAGCAATAATACACAAGTTCATAGAAGAAAAGATAAATGGTTTGATGGGAAATGTAGATGTCTTTCAAATCATGGAATATATTCAGAAAAATTAATAATTATGAAGACAAATTATTTTATCTCTCACAAAATAATAAAAAATTAAGAACATTATATGAAGATAAAAGAAAACAATATCCATAATTACATAACAGAAAAAATTCAAATAGTATTGTATACAAATGAATTTTCGTAATCAGTAAGTAAATATTAACGATATTTTGATATATCGATATTTTTGTTCCGATTAATTTAATAAAAATATCGGTTTTTCTAGGGCTATATAATCGAGATATTTTTTTATTAAGTGTATTTACTGGAGGATTACAATATTAAGAAACTCGTTATCTCCCAATCTCCTTCTAATTCATTTAGAAGTTTAATTTTATTTAATAAAGCATCAAGGATATTTTAAAATATCGATATTTATGTGCCGATATAATTAAGTTCATTAAAAGCAGGGTTAAAATATTAAAGAACTGGTTATCTCTCAATTCCCTTACAATTCGTTTAGAAGTTTTTCTATAATTTAATAATAATTTATGATATTTTGAAGTATTCATATTTCGGTGCCGGTATTATCAAGGCATTGTTTACCGATATTAATATGGAGATCAAAACAGATATTTTCCTTTCGATATCCTATCTCTAGAACAGGCCCACTATTGAAAAAAAAAAAAAAAAAAGCTGTACCACTACAACCCATGAAGGGTCTTTGGTTCAGTAAGGACCGCACTGTTTCTAAGCCAACGGTGATTTGGCTGAGATCACGCTCAACCGATAGGTTTTTCCCCCAATCAAAGGTATCCATTTTATAGAGGCTGGGTGAGCCCCAGGAGGGTCTCCCGATCTCGCAGGGTCGATTCACGGCTGATAACAGAATAAATAATTATTTGCCAGTCCCGATCCTGGAGTATAGTGACACAATGCCTTATCATTGAGCTACTCCGCTCTCCCACCACTCAAAATCCGTCGAAATGAATCGCTTTCCGCCGCGATCATAACAGGATCGCTGCGATAGAATGCGTTCTATGTGACGTGCATAGTGCATAGTCATCTCTGCCGACAGATATCGCTGATCGCTGCGACAGATGGCGTTTTATGTGCCTGAGCCTTTAGGTATGGACGCATATAGCTGTGAGAGGTGTTATTTTTGACCTGTTTGCCCAGCCTATCAGGCTAACTAACCTAAGGGTTACCAACCTCTCTCAACTCTCCAAATTAGGTTGCCGCTGTTGTCTCTGCTGAGCGAATTCCCCACCCTCCACCTTGTTTGAACAACCTCCCCCCTTCCCCATGTTTACTTATAATGGATTTTTCTAGTTTAAATGTATTTTTCTGTTCAAGGCTCTGTAGTGCAATTTTCTATCAATTTGTTATGAAGTTTTTTCCTGTTTAGAAAATGAGTTGTGATGTATATAAAGGAGGTATATAATTTTCAATAATAGACCTTTGGAATCGACCAAGGAAAATTTTTTTTGTAACCTCCCCTCAAAATTTGATGTTTTACGTTTCAAGATACGTAGAATCCAAATATCGAATAAAAAAAATCCGTCAGCAAAATTCCACCAAATATTATTTAAATCGGTTCATTATTAGCTGAGATATAGCGTAATGAACTTCGTAGACTAATTCTACTGCGCGGCTGGTCATCGTGGCCCTTGATCTCCTGACTTATCTATTGTGCTTCTGACTTCCTCGCATCTCTCTGCTTTATGCTTCCTTGGATTATTTCTGCACTTTCTTTAGCTTCCTTAGTCTTTCCTTTTTTTTTTCCTACTGAAGTGCACATGCAATATTTCCTCTTTATCATTTTGCCTTCTGATTACATGTCCTAAGCATCACAGCCAACTTGCATTGCCACAGTTTTTTCTTAACACTCCCAGTTCGGCACTCTCACGGCGATCATCTTGGGACAAGCTTTTCTAAATTTCTTTTCCTTTGGTGCCTACTGCTTAATTTCTTTAATTTGGACGGAATAGATATTTTTGAAATTTTACTAAGTGGAAATAATAAACCATTGTGTAATAATTTGCAGCGTTTTTTTTTTTTTAATGCTCATATGATTATCAACAGGCGTCTCATTGTTAGACCTGTTTATATAGCGAAATATATGCATATTTAGTTATTTATAAACTGTATTTGGAGACATATTAGTTTTTAAAGGACTTAATGTCATTGTTGTAATGGAATCATAATTACTTAAATTGGTGACCTAACTATGCAATGGAACACACCTGTTTCGACCACACTGATATATTATGTATGCATGGACAATGTGGCTGGTCAACATCGAGCCACTGCTTCGTAGCTGACAGGAGTTCTCATTTGTTCCGAATTGCCTATTCTAATTTCAAACATCACAATTATAGTTATTTATTTGTTAAGTTGTTTGATTGGAATAGCATAAAATATATTTAGACGTAATGAGGCTTTTAAAACCCGAATGAGAGCTATTAAGTCTTTTATCGGATTTTTTTTTTATAATAATTTTTACTGTTTCCTTTGACTACCTCGTGTGACTTTTTCATCGGTTGGAGAATTAAAGTAAACCATTGTAATGATCTCTGTTACTTATCTATCTATTTACACAATTTCAAAACATAAATTAGTCCCACGAAATATTTTAAATTCTGTATAATCTAGCATAGTACGAAACTAGTTTTTATCGCCTGATATCTTATTATAATTTCTTGAAGGAGAAATATCAGGTTTTCACAAAAATTATTTTCTTTCTTAAAAATGATTATAAAATAATAATTCATAATATTATTCAATAATTCGAATTATATTCCTTAGATTATTATTACTTTCTACCATTTTTACTTATAATTCTGAAAGCAGTTGAATTTGGTGGATATAACTTTTTCGGTCTCAGGGCGAAAATGTCCTCGTCCTGATTTCACATCTTAGTTGTAAAATATTTGCCTTTGAATGCTTCAGGTTATAATAATATTGAGGGAAATCAGAGATATTATAGGTACGATACACCTTCCATTCCTGCAAAATTGCCCTGCGCAAACGTTAACGATACCGAGGAACGTTTTATCGCTGAAATTGCTATGTTTACTTTTGTATTGGCCTGAGTTATATATTAGATGTGATGTTATTTTGCATATTTGTTAAGGGATGTCATTGGGTAATCGTTGAAGATGATTAAACCAAAATTATTTATGTAAATGATTAAAAATGAAATATCTTTTAAGTCATCTAAATTGGACACTTCTCTGTTTTGTGTTTACCATTATTCACTAACTAGTCAATATAAATACCCATACTTACAGAACTAATAATATAATATCATTAGAGTTTATATTGGCTTTTGGCTTTGGATAAGGAACAACAACTTTCTTTAAAAACCTGTCTTTTATATGTATATATATATATATATATATATATATATATATATATATATATATATATATATATATACACATTAACTTTTTACTTAATTAGAGAGTGATTCAGATTGATTAGATTAATTCAACCATTGAATATTTATACCACTTGTCCTGGGCTTATATCCCCATTTTCAATTGCTCCAATCTCTTCCACTTTAGGATGGTCGGCTTCTCAAAATTGATTATTTCATGCTAGAGAAACTAGTCCCAGGTGCTGTTAACAAAATCTGGCCAACTCCTTATTGGTTCTCAAATCGAATTATGCTTCTATATAGGTTTTTCCTCAATATCTATTAGATTTGTTATGCCACTTAAATAGAACTACATCAGTGTCACTGTGAAAGATGGCTGTTTCTCACTTTCTCAGTATCAGATAGTCAGCCGGGTCCTGACTTCCTTGCGATACAGACCGGTGACATTTATTCATTATAATTCAACAAAATCATATCTATGATTTAGTTGATAACTATAAACATATTGTTGTGCACTATCTTTTATAGTGGAGCTTGTGCTACAGAGCGGAATACGTTTTTGCTTTGTTTCATCAAAAGGTCTAACGAACCCTCCTTTATGACATTTCCTGTTTTAGAAGTACAATACGGTTATCTATTATATCCTTGCTTGTAGATAATTTAAAAAAAAAATATTGCTCAAATCTTGATATTTCTTCCAGACAAAGGATACCCTTTCGGAACTTTTTTTTTTATTAATCATTACAACTACTTTTCCTGTTGAAAAAAAATTATGATTCGCGGCGTTCTAGAGCTTTCATGAAAAAATTCTATCAAATACTACGGACGATTCTATTTATTATAACAGGCAACTTTCATGTAAATTAGTTACTCATCTAACTTTCATGTTATTCATTTTTGTTTAAATTAGTTAACCAACTAATTAATGAAACTCTGTTGTATTACTAACCCTCATGAAACTCTCTACATACGTTAATGTTTATACTGTCTTTCTTTAAATTATATATTCTATTCCTTTCATTTTTAAACCTGTTTATGTATTGAATAAACGATTGATAAGTATTTATTCAACAGAGCCAGAACTAGTATTTTTGCCAGAGGGGACAGGCTTAATTTTGCTGCCACTCCTCAACAATTTCAATACATATTTTTATTACAGCATGTCAACAATTTGATAACAGTATTTTAGGTACTATATTTCGAAATGAAATAGCATTAACTCATTTTATTTACTGAATTTCGGTCTAAACAATCAAAAAGCAGCAACAAACATTATTATCTAATCTAAAAAAAAATTATGAAAGGTTGCCACCCTCTAAATTCTGCCATCTGGGGCAAGTGCCCCATTAAGCTTTGCTTTATTATTTACATTGTTAAAATACAAAACTAACCCACGTGCCACTTCAAACGTCTAGATAATTTATTGTATTTAATGGAAATCTTATAACTCTACGTAATTTAGTAAATTTTATTATTTCTTAATGGCTTTCAAAGCTAAATCGATATATTATGTAATAAATAATTTAAATTTAGTACGAAAAAAAAAGTACATAATTATGAAAAGGAGTTGGTATCCATAAGTCCGAGGATGGAGTGGATAGTAATAAAAATATAAATAACAGTGGGGAGGCAGTGAAGTAAAGGGTTGAGAACTAAGTTGCCTGGTCAGGTAATCCCTCCATTCCGGTCCAGTTCACTTAATTTGAAGATAATTAGAATTTGGATTAGGGTTTTATTTTCGAAATAAAGATGCTCAGCAAATAGGCTGAGAGTTTCACTGAATCTCTCTGTTTATCTAATTTATTTAATATATAAGTTTATAAGCAACCAATTCTTCATAAAAAAATCAATGAATCAACATTATTTTGTAATCAGGAATTTGATTACTTTTGAGATTTTTATTTGTGAAATACGCTATTTTAAAAGTTAATCAAAACATTTATTAATAACGAAATTCATCTCTGATATAATAATTAAAAGTTTGTTTTCATTATTTTTGTTTTGGAATCATTATAACAAACTCCGAAAAAAGTAATAAAATAAAATATAAAAGTTAAGTAATTTAAAAAATTTATTTTTTTAAAAATTATAATTATGAAACGATTTTTTAAATTGTTTTTTTTGGACCATCTATTTCGAAATAATAAACCATTGTGTAATAATTTGCAGTGTTTAATTTTTAATTGATCCAAAATATGAGCTTTTATTAGTAAAATATACAACTAGAAAGTGGGAGATGGAATGGAAAAGAGGTACAATAGAATCCTAATAGATAGATAGATAGAAAAAAAAAAACCTGGGACGAAGTTCCTTTAGGATGATACACACAATATATATATATATATATATATATATATATATATATATATATATATATATATATATATAAATTCTTTAAAGCTTCCAATTTTTTGTTCATTAAAATGTTTAAAAATTTATGCACATAGATATTTTATTAAACTTCTTTTCCATTCGATCTCTTTGAAAAATTTAATTTTTTATTTTTTTGGCTTTGGTATAATGATTCCAAAACTCTGTGTTTTCTCTAAATCAATAAATGGCCAAGATATGGGCGTATAAAACGCCAGTGACCTTAGACTCCCAGCAAAATGTAGACAAAAGATGCTGGAAATTTTTATTTAGTGACCATGAGAGAGAAATAGAAGCTGAGAAAAATTCTTCTGAAGATGAGGAAATCTTTCTCAGAAACATAATTAAATAAAGATTGTATGAAGATTGTATTGGATGCTATATATTGCCCTTCAATTAATATAAACATTATTTTATTAAAAATAAAGATCAATAAAAACTATAGACAGTAACATATCTAATTTTTAGTATTCATAATCGTTATTTTTTGTGTTTATGAAATCTAATATTTTTTTTCACATATGTGAAAAATAATCAGGATGATCGGATTCGAAGCTAGAAAATCCTTTATACCATTATTACCAACAGTATGATACTAATACTACATTGCCATTCATAATTGCAATAATTTATTTAAACTTTAAAGGTTTTGCCACAATAATTTTTTTTTCCAAAATCCACTACTGGTACACTTTATTGGATGAAAATTTCTTAAGACAATGGAGATGAAATAATGTTATCAAACTCATAATAATTTGGAAAAAAAATATGAGAAGAAATATTGAACATCATAAGCATCACATTTTTTACTAAGCACTTTGGAATGATACTTTATTATAGAATATATTATGCAGGCTTCATTAGTATTTCTACAATTTCATAAACATTGTTTTTTAAACAATTGCTGTTAATGTTTGTTGTTATAAACTGACTGGCTCACCTTTGACTAATCACTAAAGGCAACACCAAAATGCCAATATTGCAACTACTTCCTGACAACAGTGCATATCTTCCATGAATGTCCGTTCTACATTCATAAATTAAAAGAAATTGCTATACCGAAAACATTTCAATAGCCTTAGGAAACGATAGTAGTAGTGCTGGAAAATAAATATCTTTAAACAATATTAGATATAACCGAACAATTAATAAATAAATATGGGTTAATTAATTAATTAACCTACTGTTCTGCACGGGTATGGAACATGACCGCTAACCTTGAAGGACGAACAAGGCCTTAAGATATTCCAAAATAAGGTATTGCGTAAAATATTTGGTCCGAAAAAGGATGAGTCCACTGGAGGATTTAGGAGGTTACACAACGCGGAATTGCAGAGCGTATACTCTGTTAATATAATCGAAGTGATATCGTCGCGACGGTTGAAAGTAAAGTTGTTGGGCTCAGTACCGGAAGAATTCCAAAAAAGTTAGTAAACGCTAAGCCGACTGGTAAACGTTCGAGGGATAGACCGAAACGCAGGTGGGAGGATTGCGTTAAGGCTGAGCTTACGGATTTGGATTTAGAAGGTAGTCGGTGGACCGAGCTTTGTAGACAGCGATTGATGGTATCGGCATCGAACCTTCGGGTTTGCTAAGCCTTTATTATTATTATTATTATTATACATTTTAAGATTATTATTATAAATTATTATAAATTCATTAAGATTATTATTATTGGTAATTAATTAATTAGTAATAAAAAAGAAATTGCGAGACACACCAACTTACACAGGACAAAAAAGGTCTTACTCTATACTACCCTGGAGCTACAGACAGTTAGTGACTTTAGTAAACGGAGGCATATCAAATTTGTAGATAGCCTCCACCTGACGACGAACCCACTATTCAGGACTCAAACCCCAACAGAATGTGCACATACACGTATAAATAGACCTAGACTTGACTGAGGACAACTAACTGGACTGGCAAAATATCACTGGTGCTCTCCACCAATAGAACCTTTTAACCATGTAAATATCCACAACTCCCACATATTCCTCTCCTCAGCCTCTTGAAATCCATCATTTGCAGTAAAAGATATCCAAACCACTCTACCAATCCCTGAAATCAACACCATTAGTCATGGGGCCTTGAAGTAAAAAATAAAGTAACAATTTTTTTCTGTTGCAGTATTATTTTATGAATCGGACGCTAATAACTTAGGAACATTAATTTTTGGTGAAAGCCAGATGAAATTAAATGAGACACTTGGTAAGTCCACCATTTGGCTTTGTATAAATCATAAAACACCCGAATTAAACTTTTTTAAAGAGAAAGATAATATGCATTCATTAAGATAGGTGTTAAAAACAAGGTAAGTCTGGACATACTTGCTTTTTGCACCAACGGATAACAGAGTTTATATTGACCGGTGATGTAGTCTTTCCCACATGATATTTATAAATGATGTTTAGGAGAAGAGTGTTTAGGAGAAGGGTGTTTTCTAAACAGCTGTATTCTCCACTTCCAAAAATGCATTTATGAAGAAAATTGGAAGATTTGGACTTACTTTATAACCTTGATGCAAGTACCAAGCATCAAGGTCATAAATTATTCTATTTTTTTTCTCGTGTTTTTCGAAACCACTGAAGGAACCTCGATATAAATTGTATGGTCATTTTTAATAAAGCAGAAATATAAAAATTATAAATTGTTTGTAGGAAAAAAAAAATGTATTAGCAGAAATGTTTAAATTCATATTTAAAACTTTGGGGTGATACCATTCTTATAGATTTTCATTACAACAATCCATCCGTATTTACATAAAATTTAAATTTAATGTAATTAAATACAAATAATGTAATAAATAAGTAAATAAATAATTATTCTATATTTATGGTAAGTGATTCAGGAAACTTTTACGTAACACTGAAGTTCTTGTTTCTTTAAATTGACATTTTATTAAATAAATTAAAATATAGGCTGATGATGTTTCATTATCCATTCCTAATCTTATTGAACAGCATTAACAAGTATTTTTTACATTTTACTTCAAGATAATTGTAATAACTTTGATTATATGGCTTTGTAAATGCAGTTAAATAATTATACATTGATAATAATTATCTGCGTTAAGACGCACTCTCTTATTTAATGCAGTCGCTAATAGTAATAGCAATTATCTTAATGACATGGCGATAATGGAGATGCATTTAAGATGGATGTAATGGTATAAGGGTGCAATTTAATTTTGCAATGCACTATTGATCTCTCTCTGGGTCGTCTCCCTCACCGTCTCGTTTTATGTCTTTAGTCTGTAAATTACATCAAATGGAAACTCATTGTGCTGCGAAATTATTGGAATTATTGTGATGTTTATTACACTAAATTTTATTTTTTAATTTAATTTTTATATGTTTTAATAAAATAAACGAAGGTCATAATGACACCGATCAGCTATAGATAAAATATCAGTAAATCGGATTTCTATTTCTTATTAAAAACTTTCATTATTGGAATATTAAGTACCAATGTATGGCACACCAACATAAAAATTAATATATTTTAATGACAGTGTTTTATATATATATATTAAATAATAAAAGGATAGATTTGAAAAAGTACAATATTCTTTTAAAATGAATAGAATTTGTTAATTAGTAGAATTATAAATTTTGATGTAGTGGAATGTATATTTGTGTGCTTTTTAGAAATGCGTATGAAGTTAAGGTATCATTTGGTGGAAACTTACAAACTCTGGACAGTTCAGGCTTCCTTTTGATTAGTTCTTAGTTTGATTAGTTCTGGAGTCTATGATAGTTTATACAACTAGTTCTGCTCATCAAAGAAAAAAAATATCGTCGACCGATGATTTTTAAATATATTAATATTGTGCGGGCGTGAGACGCTGATTCGAAATCTCTGAGTTCTACCTTTCCTAAAACACCTCCAATTACATTAAAGCTATTGCCAAAGAGTTCTATGAATTTGCTTCCACGTACTATTTTTAAATAATTTATATATCTCGCAGGCGTGTAGTACTCGGATGGGATAGGATGAGACGCTGCACTGAGGTCCTTAACCATTATGGACATGCAGCTTCTTTATTTTTTCCACCATGGAAAACATAGCACAATACGAAAAATGAATTTTATGTTTTAGTAGAAACGGCTCTTTCGTGTGTGGCGGCTTTTAGGCTTGATAGCATCATGCTACGTCCCATAGGAACGGAGCAGTAATCGTAAATAAATAGATAACAGAAAAAGTTGCCTGTTTGCCTACGTTACTATTTCATGACAACTTCATCTATATCTGTACTGTTATATAAAACTGAGGAGTTTGTATTTTTTGAACGCGCTAATTTCAGGGACTATCACTCCGATTTAAAAAATTGATTTTTCCATAGATAGATCATTAACCTCATACTACGAACCACTGAAACGGAGCAGTAGCTGTTAGTAAATTGATACGGGAAAAACGCTGCAAATTATTACGCAATGGTTTATTATTTCCAAATATATCTGGTACGCCCATTCTCACGACTTTCCTTATACCAAGTAGGCTAAGATGGCCAGGATATGTGTTTAGAATAGAGGGTACAAAAGAAATTGTTGGAGGCGCTCTTCAATGGAAAAAAGAAAAAGGAAAGGCCAAGAAGCTGGTGGAAGCTGGGATTCCGCGATTGGAGGATAGGGGCAAGGAACAGGAAGAACTGAAAAAGGATAACTAAGCAGGCCAAGGACCAAGAGCGCCGAGGAATTAATCTACAAAGTTTAATACTCTATATCTCTGCTAATACCGATTTATTTATTTATTTATTTTTGTAGGGAATTTTATTACCTTTCGATCTACCATAAATCTCTCAGAAACGACGGATTCAAATTTGACGGACAGATTTTTTGTATTTGCTATTGGATTTTATGTATCTTCAAACTTAAAATCTTAAATTTTGAACGGGATTACAATTTTTTTTTTTGGTCATAACAAATATCTATTTTTTGTTGTTCGATTACAAACGTTTGGTATTGAAAATAATAAACCAAAAGTGTCCAGCTTGCTTATGTTTCGTTGTCATGACAATTTCATATCTGTGTAAACAATTTGACTACCGAAATCTTTTAATTTTAGTGTGGATGTAGTTGACCTTGATTGTGGATTTTGCTACTTAATAGTAGGGTTGGTAAGAAAAAAAAAAGAAAATAAAGTTGACCGTAGATATTTGTCTATCTATCTATTTTTACTTACATATTTTTATGTTTTATTGAATTTTCATTCTTAAATGGTTATTATCATTTAGCTTTTACTTAGACCTGATGAAGGCTTACAACTTAGGCGCACAATAAAAAATAATTTCCACTTATCTGTGCGTTTCCTCATTGTGCGATCAATTGCAATCAGTTGCCTCGACCAACTTCTCCTTAAATTAAACTTTTTTTGTAATTGTGAAAACGTTATTATGTAAATAAAATGGGACGATAAGGGGAAAAAAGAGTGAAAATGTGAAACTTGTTTAAGTGTAACGATAAAATTTTTCGTCTTTTTGGCCCTTTTCCTTGAAAATTTCTGAAACAAATGAGACTCATTTATATATTTTATGCTATTATTTAAAAGTTTATTTTGTATTTTAGGGATCAATTCAAATCTAACTTGGGTGAAACTGCGGGGGACAACTATTATATAATATATATGATTCAACTGTAAGCATCTTCAGAGTTACATTGTAATGATTATTCTAAAATAATGGCTAAAATTAATTAAAACAATTAAATTGTATTTTATTCTATTTATTTATTGTATAAACAATTATAAGTTTTGTTATCCAATTTTGTCATAGTTTTCCTAATGAATAACAACTATCAGCATGAACTAATTTTATAAATATTACGAACAACATTATTTTTTATTGCAGGTCCTAGATGGGATCGCTGTGGAAGGAGTGCCAGTAACTAAGGTAAGCTAGAAACGGTTCTACTAACATAAGTTCGAAAGTAAATCACAAGATTCGAATTTGATTCTTAACTTTTCTGTTTGTCGAAATCTCTTATCGTTGTCTAATATTTTATTTCTAAGGTAAACATTGTTTTGTTTTTACTTCCTTGTACGAAGTAAAGGAAGTATTGTAATCGCGAAAATTTTCGGTTTTCAGATTTCAACGGAACTATCCATTTTGACCATCCCTGAATCCATTTTGACTAGTTTCGTCGTGGCGTCTGTACGTACGTACGCTCGTTCGTATTTCGCATTACTCAAAATCGGTTAGCCGTAGAAAGTTGAAATTTTGTATTTAGGATTGTTGTAAAATTTAGTTGTGAACCTCCCTTTTTGGTCACTGCTTACTCACCGGAAGTGATACTTTACTTAAAGGTCATAATTTATTTCCATAAAAAATTATATTAAAATATTATGCAAAACTTCTCAAATTTAGTATTTATACTTTATATATTGATATAAATAACATACTTGATTTTGGTATAAATTGGAAAACCGGAAGAGGTACTTTACTTGAAGACTTTCATCAAAAATTATATTAAAATATAATGTAAAACATCTCAAATTTGGTAAATAGGACTTTTATATCAATATGAATGTTTTTTCTAGATTTTGGTTAAAATTGGTGAGCCGAAAAGGGTACTTTACTTGAAGGTCATAAACTTACATCAAAAATTATATTAACATTAAATGGAGAAATCATATGGTTCGGTAATAAAGGTTACAAACGCGATTTTGTTTATACTCTAATTAAACATTTTTATTACTTATTTAAGTATTAATATTGGGCATATAATACTGGTTTTCCTCCCCATTTGTGCGATGAACAAGTCTGCAGCAGGAGAAGAAGATATAAGTTAAGTTGGTTCTTCCGCTTAAAATTTAGAAACTGTCGATTTCTAATGCTTTATCCAGTGATATTGACAGTTTTAATGTTGTCACGGAACACGAAGAAATCAGTTGGAAATTAGTTATCTACGGAAAAAAAAACGACTTATAATAACGGAATGAGACCTCCAGAAACAAGAGTATGTGTGTGTGTCAATAGATGGGTGTCGCGACGCCGAGTTTCGTTTTTGAGATACTGCAATTTTCGGAAATTAGTAACCGAATTGAGGATCACTTTTTGAGCCAACGATTTATAGTTTAATGGATGTACAAGCAAGACATGTGTTGTCCACATCAGATATTTTTATCTGAGGCTTCACTTAATTACAAGTATAGAAGAAAATGATTGTTTTGGGTACGGTCAGAAATGGAACAGAAAGTAGTTAAATAATCTTTTTAATATGTGTCGACGTTTTTTGTCTAAGTTGTGTCTAAGTTACAATAACATAAAAATAATAAAAGAGATGTTAAAAGAATTGGGGAGAATATGCCTGCATCTCAGAGGTAAAACTATCGTAATATTTTCAATGTTTTACAGAAGAGAAAAAAGAAGTTTCGGATAGCATTCTATTGCTTTTTGTAGGTAGATAGTGGTTAATATTAATAATGGAATTGCTTCATATTTTATTACCGTTTTAGGTCATTGTGTATGATAATTATACTCGGAAAATATGACCAGAATAATGAAAATTATTGTGGTCGATTATATAATCAAAATTAGCAACATTTGACTTCTGACAATTTACCTCTGACGTAAAGAAATATAGTGGAATTAGATGTGGGAATTTTATAAGAAAAAACATAAAATAATATGCATACAGATATAAACATAGGAAGGTAGAAATTATACAAGACAAAAGCGTATAAATTTGAAATCGCAAGCATATAATGCTTCGAGATAAGGAAACGAAATAGTTAGTTGTTTTATTTTTTATATAAAAAAGTGGAGAAATGTTTATGAGTAGGTTGAAAGAATTTTCACTTCTTTCTAAAACTTATTAAAAACACCCAGGAATAAATAGCTAGCGAAATATAAGGTTGTCTCCATCAAAGAAAATTTTTTTTATTTGAAAATTCTATGACATATATTAAAGTTTCTTTTTTCCAAACCTAATATGCATTTTTTCCCTTGAAATAAAACTAGAGTTGAATATCAGAAAAAAAAAAATTGTATTCAATATAAATCTAGGCCAAAAAAATCCAAATTTTGTTTATTTTATCAATTTACAAAACATTTTTTTTTCGTTTTTGATGGCACGAATCCATGTCAATGACTCTAAAGTTTTCTAGTGGTTGATTTCATACGTCGCTCGCCCACCCAATACATCTTCAAGTTTGCTGGAGCAACGTATCCCGAATTTCTTGTGCATAATTACGACTTAAAAAGAGAATAATTACTGAAACTGATATTAGCTTTCTAATTACATATAGCATTCGAACAACTTATTACAGATCACACTTATGTTTATACAACGAGAAGAAGCAATCCAGCAATAAAAGTTTGAAACAAGTTGTTTAACGGGGAATAACAACAGGAGAAAGAAAAATACCAGATAATCTATGCTTATCCCTCCTCTGAACTTTACACCAACAAATCGGAAGGTATACTTCTTCCCTTTCCCTTCCAGCCCTTTCGCGCCTTTTACTACCACTGGTGGGTCACACTCAGCAACACGAAACTTTTGAAGTCATTGAAGCAATATCCTTAGCAATATCCCTTAAGGAGCAAAGTAACCCACTTCAACGGTATTTTAATATTTATATTTTTGTGTAGACTATTTTTTTTAATATTCTCGCATTTAGTCCCATTATATTTATTTTTCTCATTTTCTTCTTTTTTCATGGACTACAACTTAGGCCGAAATGTGGGACTTAAGTGAAACATTTTATTTCATTACTGTAGTTTTATTTCTGACCATATTCTCATTAGTCTGTTTTATGCTATCATTAATAATTACCTCGTGTTTTAACCACGTTTTTATATCAATTTATTTTCTAAGGCAGAGGAAGTACTTAATATATGTCGTTCTGCTCGCCTATTTCGAAACAGTTAAAACCTAAAGGTTTTTAAAACCGAAATGCTTTCGATAAAACTTAAGAGGTATTTTGCAGATTTTAGGCAATTTCAGAGTCCTGAAATGCTTAAATAATTTTTTTTTAAATATCACAAAGAAGAGCAATAATCAAGCGATGGCTTGACTGATCTTAAAACAAATTTTCTGTTTATTTATTTTTCGTATATAGATGCACTAAATACATTTTGCAAATTTTTCGTCGAGTCCTCGCCGAAATATTTAATAAAAATACATTTATACATCAAGGTGAAATTGGCAACTCGGCTGTCAAGATTAACACAAAGATGGTAAAAATATTAATAATAAATTCCGACGTTTCGGCCCACATTCTAAGCTTTCTTCAGGATGTTTCGACCCATACCTTCTTCAGGTCTTCTGTAATACTTTACAATCCTTTAATACTTCTGAATCATAAATAAATATGAAGATTTTTAGTCAGTTTTACTAAATAGAATTTTTTCTTAGAAATTTAGGTGGCGCACTGATTTTAATCTAGATTATACGTTGAATAGTGATTACCGTGGTAATAATCAAGGAGAAGATGGTCAGTGTAAAACTTGTTTAATGAATATGGACGTTTCAGTCCAGATTGTAGGCCTTCTTCAGTAATGCATTAGTGAAAATGATTCACATTAAGGCAGAAGAATATTTATTTTATATCTTTGCTACCTTTTCTTTTTGTTCTACAAATGACATACTTATATTTTGTATACTTCTGTGATCTTTATTATTATTATGTTTTGTTCTTTTTAGTCCTGAAGAAGGTCTAAAATTTGGACTGAAACGTAAGCATTCATTAGATACGTTTTTACTAACTACCATTCTACGTATACTCCTGATCAAAATTAGCTCAACCACTCAATTTCTTAACGAAAATTCTATATAATAAAACTAACCAAATTTCTTCGTTTTTATTCGGGTTTTTTTATGGTTCAGAAGCATTCAAGGATTGTTTACATGAGGTAAATATTGTATATAATCCCATTTGAAGTGGAATTTGTTAAATATTCGACAATTCTTTCCTGGTGAACTAGATATCCAGTTTCACTGTACTGATTTGCAAGTAACCAATTTTTTGTACAAACTTTTTAACTTTAAATTTTAGCGTTTAAAATTAAATTTTCTACATTTTCACATTTGTTTTAACTTATAACTTTAACTTATTTTAAAAAAAATAATGTTCAATTTGATTATTAATGGCACAGTATATCTATGTTCTTTGATGGAAAGGACTGCTGTATCATTGACGAATGTAGCCGCGACGATTTATATATTTAAAAAAATAGAAGAATTGGAAAAAAAAAGTATTAAAGTCAAAGTGGATGATAATTAAAGTCAAAAGGTTGTTGAGGACATAACAAGGATTGAAGTTATTTACTTGATTTGTGTGTCAGAACCATGATTCCCTTAGCCCAAATTACGCCCTATAGTGGGTAAATCTGAACATTTTATATATCATTATTGTCAATGACGTGTAGTTCTTGCGTACAAGAGATTGAAAATGCGCCCAACTCTAATGAAAATTAATTGTCATAACATATTTTACAACTCCCCGATTGGAATTTAAAAATAATAACAACTATCTTCTTTTTTTTCAATCCATACCGAGTTATTACAATTCGAGCTCA
This sequence comes from Rhaphigaster nebulosa, assembly GCA_948150685.1. Taxonomy (NCBI): domain Eukaryota; kingdom Metazoa; phylum Arthropoda; class Insecta; order Hemiptera; family Pentatomidae; genus Rhaphigaster; species Rhaphigaster nebulosa. Next base: position 63,576,268 of record OX411308.1, read on the forward strand.
TTATTTCCGGGTTCAACAAATCACTGCAAGATCTCACCATGCAGCATACTTCAAAACAACAAAAGTTAGAAAATCTGTTGGTGTCAAAACCATGAAACCTTTTTAATAATGCTAAAATGGCTAATTATCATAATAATAAAAAGGATTAGGGAACACCAAATATGCCGATGAAGCAGTATTAGTCTCCTGAAATATTTCCATTATTTATTTTTATTAATTTGATAATTTGTCTTTTGGAAAGCCTCTGTACAAGTAGAATGGTCCTCAACTCAACATATTGGTGAATAATTTAAAAATATATTGAGAAACAAATATACAAAAAAAAGAAAAATATAAAATAATTTAAAATAAAAATCGTCAAATTTGAAAGTAAATATTCAACAATTGTAAACATTTAAATAGAAAAAAATACACTTCTACCTGAACATAGATAAGGCAGGAAAATTAAATAGTAAAAAACTAAAATTAATTTTTTATCCAGGAATATAATAAGTACAATTATACAATTTAAAAAACAAAACAAATTAAAAAAATTACGAAATATTTAAGGCTTTCAGGTAGTATCAAATTAATTTAGTATATTCCTTCGAGGATGGAGCATGGTATAAGAGCATTATAACTTAGGTATGACAAAAACGTCGGAGGTATATGCTTGTATCTTAAGTAAAATAAATAGCTCACATTCTTCCTTGGTGACAAATTCCTGCTTTCATTGGAGCTTCTTCTCGCGTTGTTAGTTTAAATTTGAAATAAGGGGTAATGGAAAGAGGTGGAGAGAGAGAGGGATCCCCGCTAGGCTTTAAGGATTGTAAGGGACGGGGGTGTAAGCATCCCTCTAAGCACCCTCGGATAAATTTTAGATTAAATACCCTTTTTAAATTTTCATTTGCTATTTTTCGCGGATCTTCTTCCTCATTCAATTTACAGAACTACAAACCTTTCAGTTAGGGTAATTTAGCTGTTTGAATATCCTTTATCTTACGGGGACTAATTTACGAAAATATAATAATTTTATTAAAGGCTTTTTTCTCTAGAAATTCTTACATTTGTCTGTCATTACAAAGTTGACCTGCGTCTACTCCTCAACTATATTTTAATATGTATTGATATTGGACAATATTGTTATTATCGTTATATAATTTAACCAGACAAGGAGCGAATAAAAGATTATAAGGGACGAGCAGGTAGAAATAATGGTAACTGACAGGCGATGACAGATGTCACCACATAAGAGATAAGGGATAAGTTAATTTAAAAACCCTACCGAGAAGTTAACACTGTAACAACGCCAAAAGATGGGATACCTAATCAATTTTAAGAACTGTTCCTCTTAGGCTGAAAGAGGTATGATTAAATTATACTAGTTGGATAATGGTTCGAAGATACCGGCTGTTAGGACTAGGTGTGGAGCCATCCGATGAAATCCCAGAATTTCCTCCCTCTATAAAACTAGTCGGCCAATGAACAACGTTTTCGACCCCCTCTTAGGCAGATCAAGAGAGAAAGGGGGATAGAAGCAAGGAGGTGAAAAGAGGGACTTCTTAACGGATCGAGGCTGAGGCAAGACTTAGAAACTGATCGAGGATGATGGAAGACTGCTCCTCTGAACCCTGACCTCGCCTGATGCAAGACTTCAACCACCGCCTTCAAGCCTTCGCCTGAGGAACCATCAACACCAATTAGTACAGATAAGAGATTTATGTTAAAACAATTAATGGCTAAGTCTAGGCTGAATCATTCCATGGTTAACTTTTTATTGTAATAGTTTGTTATTTTAACTTTGAAGAATAAAGATCAATGTTAGCAAGGAGGTAGTTCTTTAGTAACCATTCCCATATTTAATTTGAATATATTTCATTAAGATAGCAGTAACTTTGATTAACATTAGTATTAAACTTAAAAGTAGGAACATTATCTTGGTTAATTATTAAATAATGGTAACCACAAACCAGGTCCTTGGAAAGGTATCCAATTTAGAGGACAAGGTAAGAAATTCAAAAGTATTCATAAGCTTACTCAATTTTGGGATAATCATCCTCAATGATTTCCCAATGGCATCCCTATATATATATAGACTAATGTATTAGTAGCTTGATAGATATCAAGCTCAACATAAACTGGATAAACATAGCAACTTGACTTCTATGAACCTCCATTTTAATTAACATTGTTGTAAAATGTTAAAGCACAATAACGTTTAAAACAGTTATATTAAAAAAAATTAATAAAAATAAAAATTGAATAAACTTATTATTATATTACGACGAGAAGTAGCATTTAACATCTAAAAACGAATATTTTCACTTGTGTTTGTACCTTATTATGAAGTAGAGACCAGACGTAATTTCTCAAAAATCTTTTCATTATTTACGATTTTGAGCTAACGGCAACAAAATCCTGTAGGTTTCTTTGAAACAGATAATGTTTTTTAGGAGTTTTTAGTTTTTTATAGGAAGATAACGACATTGTGTCATGAGGGTATCTATACTTCATGTCACTGCGTATTACAATACTTCCACTTATACGTGGCGTACCACTACCTGATATTTTTTTTAGCATTATCATTAAATATTCGTCTTAATAAATAAATAAAAAACTGATTTACAAAAATCTATTTAGCACAAATTAAGTTCAAAAATTAAATAATCAAAAGTTTATCAATTTCACAAAACAAAACCAAAAATTCTGCAAATACAAATTTATCCAAGTAAGGAATTCGGGCGTTGTGAAGAATGGCAACATTATTTTTCACTTGGAAGCGAGTTGTTACAATCAGATCATCCATGTTCGGCTTGACCGACCTGACCATTCTTCTTAAGTCCCGTTCAACAATGAGGTGTTTTCGGCTTTACCACGGTAACCATCCTGGACTATTTTTATTAATTTTAGATTCTGTTTATTCATCTTATAGTCCGAGAGCTGAGGCCAAAAAACCTGACTGATTTCAAGGAAATTTTTGATCGTCTATGCCGAAAGTACTCCCGTAATTGACTGGAAATATGAATGTCTGCCACCCTTGAACGGTTGCAATCAAATTTTATAGGTCAACGAATTCGTCACTTCTTTTTTCAGATTTCCCTCAGTAACTCGCTCCCAGTGCAAAATTTTGACATTGCCAATTTTAAATTAAGTATGACGTTAAATTTCCTTTAAGCTTTATATTTAGTATTTTTTCAAATTCGGAAGAGCTACTGAGATACAGGTTCGTACAGATCTGTAAAATGTCAAAAAAACGCACTAAGTTAGATACTCAGTGGTTTCTCCTTAATTACTATTTTTCAGTGCACTTTAGTGCAAAACGCATGATGACCAATCTTGTAGAGGATTATATTTCCTGCAAGATTCATACAAAATATTTGTAATTACTATCAACAGATGCCCAGAAATATTGAAATAACAGTTTTAGGGAAGGTGGACTTTTTTTCAGATTTACCACAGTTACTTGCTTCCAGTGCATTTTAGGTAAATCTTTGGCATAACCAATTTTAAAGAACGTTCAATTTTCTGCAAATGTTTTTATAAAATATTTTTTTTAAATTCGGAACAGTTGCCGAGATGCGGGACCTTAAAAATCAGCAAAATATCAAGAAAACGCAAAAAGTTGGATATTCAGAGGTTTCGTCTTAAAAACTATTTTTTAGTGCATAATTCATAACACCCAATGCTGTAGAGAATTAAATTTCCTACAATATCCATATAAAATATTTGTAATTACTCTATATAGACGCCAAGAAATATTGAAATAACAATTTCAGAGAAAGGGAATTAAAAAAAAAATATTTGATAAAAAACTTGAAGGAAATTTAACGTATTTAAAATTGACCATGCCAAAGTTTCATCTAAAATGCACTTGGAGCGAATTACTAAGGAAAATCTGAAAAAAATAACGAATTTACTGAACTATAAAATTTGATTGCAATCGTTCTAGGATAGCATACACTCTTCTTTCGGCTTAGACTTTCAAAAATTTTCTTTAAATTAGACACGTTTTTTGGACTCAGCTCCCGAATTATTATAATTGATACATTCTATAATAATTAAAAAAAAATTGTTATTCCTCATTGAACGTGGTAAAAGAATGGTTTTATCCATGACTTGGATGCTTGGATGCGTAACCACCAACGTCTAGGGGCCTATTTTCTAGAGATTCTAAAACAGATATCAGAAAGTTAGATTAAAAAAATTAGAATCTGGAGTCTGCTCCAAATACGATAATGGGCGCTTTTTGAGTTTGCCAAACTAACATTCCTAATTAATTAAAGAGATTGGGTGTTGATTACAAGGTTTGTTGAGACCAAATGAATATAATCTATTTGATCTGGTCCGAATACCGTTATAGGTAATGGAACTGGTCGTCTAATTGCCTGGAAATCCTTTTGTGGGCTCTAATTAATTGGACTATGTGTTCGTCAGTGATTTTCTGAATTATATCCCCTTTCTCTCTACTAATTTCGGGAACGAGCTTGTTTTGTAGTTTATTATCATTGATTGAGTTTCGACAGTAATTTATTAAACCGCCTGTTCATCAGGGATTGACTGCTACTGAGTGGCGTGCGGTGGTTTTCTAATGCACAAAGATGTTTTGAATTTAGTTTCACTTAGATATCGTAGACCTTTGATACTTACTGATAGAAAAAATAAATAAAAGGCCTAGTGAACCCGATGCCGATAACATCAACAGTTACTGCCAACACAATTCCCTCCACTGAATCACACACTCTTCGGTTTGCCGCTGATTATCCTTTTTGTGATTTTTAATATTCTGCGCAATATTATATTTTCGAAATGCTGAAGTTTTCTTCACCGAATGGCTACGTCTCGCATCCGTAAGAACAGGAGGATAATGGAATTATGTTATGGAATTATATTGGAATACAGAAGTATAATGGAGTTGTAAATTTTAATTTTTGAGAAATAAGGTGCAGGCTAAGTTATTTCGCAACTTGACCTGGCCTTTATTATCACTTCTTCTCATCTAATTAATATATTTCCCAGATACTTAAATATATCTGCCTGTATATTCTAACGTTTTCCCCTTTATAACTATATCACCGAAATCATCTCCGTTTTAGATGCTTACCATATACAGTGGAACATCGGTGTAATGAATCTCAAGAGCAGGAGTTCGCAGATCGTGGTACGCGAACAAGCAAACAAAAGTCATGTTTTTTACACATTCAATGAGTCATAATTTCAACACATTTTAAAAAAAGATTATGATCTACAATTAATGAAAATGATTCAGGATGGTTACCGTAGAAAAGGCGAAGGCGATAAGTGTTGAAGAGAACTTAAGAATAAATTTAAGCTCCAAAAAGCTTAACATTGATAGTCTGATTGAAAATAAACAACATGCTTCCATCTGAAAAATACTCTATAAATTCTTATTTTTGATGGATATATTTTTATCTGCAAAATTTTAGAGTTGTTCATCTCCAGTTTTGTGATAACAATTTAATTTTTAATTTTGGATTTTTAAGCTTTATCTTCAATTTATTATTTTCTTAAGCATATTTACTGTAATATATATATATATATATATATATATATATATATATATATATATATATATATATATATATATACATATATTTAATTGTTTTGTTTGCTTAATAAACTTTTGTAAATCACTTTATACTTTTTCAAGGAGACAAATCTTACTGTCGCAAGATCAGGTACGCCCAGTTATCTGAAAATTGGAAGTGGTAAGTAGTGACATTAAGTCTGGGAACTCATGCTCTAGAGGTTTTGAAATCGTTATATCAAGTGATTTGTTACATTAAGGTTTGGATGGTTAAAATTAATTTTATTGAGATTCAAACATTTATTTGTTCTGATTGGAATACCGAAGTCTTTTGCAATTTCACTTTCCTTCTTTGTTGGACTGTTTTGAAAAATGTTGATTATTTTGCGCTTATCTTCAGCGCTTAATGCAAATCGTTTCCGTTTGTCAGTCAGCGCTAGAATACGACACGTGCAAGGAACTTCAATTTTAAATAAATCTTATTTCGTTAGGTCACAACTATAGAAACTGACTTTGCAAACACAACTGGGGAGAAGCGGGAAGAGGATAAAGATTCGTGTATAATGACAATTCATGATAGACCAATTTTCGCTATATAGAGTTTACCGTTGTAAAAATTCGTTGTTCGAAGATTAATTATTTTTTTACTAAGAGGATTATAAATTCGTTATATCGAGGATTGTTTATATACTCTGCGTAGATTTATATATTTCATTAAATACTATGGCTCAAGGTGATTATATATTCAGAAATTCTTTAAATTGTGATCCGTTTCTACGTGGTTCCATTGAAACTTGTTTTATCTTTTTTCATAACGAGACATAGTTCTTTACAGGCTTTGATCAAAGTTGTATTCAATTTAATTGTTTCCGTTCATCCACTTAACAGTACCAATTCATCGGCATACCCAAGCACGGATATTTAACCACCAAGAGTTTACAAATTTGTAAAATACCTACCTAATTTACTTATTACGCAACTGTCCTCGTCAACATATTAGAACTTATTCTCCCTTTGTATAGATCACCCAAAAAACCTTTCCTTCACCAGACTCCACCAAAGTTGTCGTTCTTAATTTTATATCATGCATGTATTTACTTAACAATGCAAAATTTTGGTATTAGAAGGATAATTAATTTGCTTGTAAGAATTACATGCGTAATGATGTGTTAAAGGGCTAAGGGCTAAAGTACAATAAATAAAATTGGAAAACAAGTAGGTATACTCTGTTTTAAACCACAGCTAATCGAAATAAAAATCACAGATTCCGTAGCTGTTAAATGTTTTGGATGCATACATTTTTTACTATGCCAGTTTATTTATTTATGTATATAAATGCATCTACCCTTAGAGAGTCATTAGCATACTACATGAATTTTAGTTTTGATACAATTTGGATTCACAATTTACACATTACTTATAATTTAGAGTTTTAACACAATACATTTATTTTACTTTACACATTTTTTTATTTGTCTGACCAAGGTGATACCTACTTTATACAAAGTTCTCTATTATCAATAACTATTGATTTTATTGTTCATCAAAAGACTGTCAACTGCTTATTTGTTATTAAAGTGGATGCAAAATCGGGAGTTTGAGATTCTTGGCGTATAACGGATAAATTTTCGGTCGATTAAGGCTGCATTTTTAAGTGCGTATTGTTTTTGTTTAATTCCTGGGTAAATATGTAAGATGATGACATTTTCTCTTTTGAAAAATCTTTGGTAGCGGTTGCTTTCTTTTGTACAGGTGGTTGCTGCTTCTGCTAAGTAGAGGTTAGATGGGACTTTTGACAAATTATTTATTGGAATATTTTCCTTCTCTTTTGATTTTTATCACTCTTATCACGTTAGGTGGAGCTGAGGACATATTGGTACTAATTTACATTGTTAAAGAGCCAAACTCTAAAGGCACCTGCATGAGGCGTTAAGTCGCCCAATTTCTAATAAATATATCAACTTTCTACTTAGTAATGGGAAACGCGCCTTCAAAATGTCCAAATTTCTATGTCTGTTTTTTCATGAAAAATACTGAAATATAAAACTTTGTTATCGACCTGAAGTAACAAGCTTCATATAGCTGATCTCCGCTAATTTATTTTTTGTTCTCTGTTTTCTCTAAGTCTGCCATAAACTTTTGTACTTTTTTGAAATTTATTATTATATCTTCTAATTGATTTGACAGGATGCAATCTTCTTAAGAGTAAGGTGTACGTAGCAAATTGGATTTCCAAAATTATTTGTCTACGTAATTTAATTAGCCATGTAGTTTCGGTCTTCTAAAAGCCAATTGATGGCGATCTTAAAAAATAAATTTGTTAGGAGTCATGTAGGAAAATTGTGAACGGAAATACTGAAAATAAGTTCTGGAGTTAGGAGCAAAGTAACGAATTAACAAAATCAAGGTGAAATAAATTGTATAGACAAATATTTTTGTAAGCTTTTTTTGTTGGTATTCCTACGCAAAGTATTGTATCTTCTTTTTTTTCTAACAGGAGGATATTTGATGAATAGTGAATCAATCTTGATATATATTGATAGACTCTGATGATTTTCTTGTTATAATCCGCGAGTTGTAATTTGGCACAATATTTTGTAACGCACTTGATGGTTTAGAGAAAACAGAGAACAAGAAACAAATCACAATCAGCTGTATGAAGCTTGTTACTTCAGGTCGGTAACAATGTTTTATATTTCAGTGTTTTTCATAAAAAAAACAGACATAGAAATTTGGACATTTTAAGGGCGCGTTTCCCATTACTAAATAGAAAGTTGATATATTTATTAGAAATTGGGCGGCCATACGCCTCATGCAGGTGCCTAAAGATTTTGGCTCTGTACCGATGTAAATTAGCACCAATATGTCCTCAGCTCCACCTAACGTGATAAGAGTTCTCCACCTAGACGTGAGAAAAGTTCTCCACCTAACGTGAGAAAATCAAAAGAGAAGGAAAATATCCCAATAAATAATTCGTCGAAAGTCCCATCTAACCTCTACTTAGCAGAATCAGCAACCACCTGTGCAAAAGAAACCAACCACTACCAAAGATTTTTCAAAAGAGAAAATGTCATCATCTTACATATTTACCCAGGAATTAAACAAAACGTACTTAAAAATGCAGCCTTAATCGACCCAAAATTTATCCGTTATACGCCAAAAATCTCAAACTCCCGATTTTGCATCCACTTTAATAACGACTATATAACAAAGGATGCTATATTTATAATTTACTTGATAATTTGAATTTATGTACTAACTTACGTACTGGAATTCCGCTGATGAAGAAATTTTTCAGCGGTTGTTCACATTTATTAATTCATATTGATTTCAGATTAAGTTTAATTTTCAAAACCAGTTTTTTTTTTTATTATTTTTTGTGCGAATAAATTCTTATATGTGTAATAATTAAATATTAAACCGCAACGTGACAAACAGCTAATTTTATTCAAAAGAAAGTAACTGATTTTGAAAATTAGTAATATCAGTTTATAATTACTATAAGCATTCAGTTGTATGTTACAATAATTATATTATAACATTTTTGACAGATTAACGATCTTTGATCAGACCTTTCTTTCTTACACCTTTCAAATATCTCTGAAACTTATTATCAACATCTTCGTAAAGATATAGTTAACATTCATCTTAAAATTTATTACTAATCAATTTCTGTCATAAATTATATAAAAAATAATCTTCATTGCAAAAAATTAGTGTAATAAAATTAAAATATGCGTCTGTGCTATCCATAATGGTGTCGAACCAAGTCGTTACAAGTTGCAAAAAAAAATGTCCAAAAGAGATCAATAGATATTCCTGAACGCAACAATTCTGACCCGCGGTTTTTCGAAATTAAAAAAAAAATAGTTTTGGCCTTTTCCTATGAATAGAAAAAAGTTGATTAGTAAGAGCGAATTATTAATGTGCTTTCTACCGCAATGAAGGCCTGTTTTGAACCCAAGTTAGTTATAATCAGATCCCGGATTTTTATGCAGTTAAAATCCGCAGAATATGTAATAAAAATCCGTAAAATATGCATTAAAAAAACAAAATATACGGCAAAAATCTCAAATAATTTAAAAAAATGCTATAAGACAGCTAAAATATTCATAAAGAGGTACTAATAGCAGATATGCTTTTGTTACTACGAAAATACACATTTTTTAATTAATCTTGTTTTTCGATTATCCTTGTCTACCCTTCCCATTTTTAATCCTGATTAAGCTTTACTTACCTTTCCCCAAAACTGTACTAGTTGAAAATAACCCTTATTTTGATTACATTATATGCTTAAAAGCAAGGAAAATGGCAATAGTGCTCACCTGTATTGGCATGTTGATCAATCTGTGATTTACTTTCATTTGAAACATGTTTTGAACAATATTTGCAAAATACGACGTTTCCGTCAGGTGTAAAAACTGTTTCATCTTTGATATTGCGAGGGTCGATCCAAGATTTCACTTTTGAAGCAAATGATGCACATGCTTGTGGCATTTTAAACATTAATAAATATTATCACTTAAATCGAAAGTAAGCAACAGACTGAAATTGAAACTTGAATTTGATATTTTAAAAAAGGGGAGATGGAAACCCGTAAATTGTAAAAAAGAAGTCGATTATTTAAGACAAGGTTGTCTGAACCTATATTGAACCTACGCTTGTAATATGGAATTTCATCTTCAGTATTGCATTTTAATGTTTTGTTTCTAATTTTTATTACTTCATTGAAATTATCAAAATATGTAATTATATGCATTTAAATTGTGTATGCTTTAGAAATAAAGTGGGTATGTAGCAACTTGATAAAAAAAAAAAAAAACTTGCTGATACATGGTATTTTCACGTTTAAGATGTGAAATAATGTTTGTAGAACATTTTGGTCCTCGTTCGAGAACACCGACTGTTTTCACGTTTTCGCAATCACCATGAAAATTTATTAATATTTTTGGATGAAATGTTTATTTTAGGCCTGCTCCAGTGAATGAGCTACACCTACAACCCCGAAACATGTTTCTGTGGCAATTACAAGCACTGTAATTAAATAACCGATGTTTATTTTACTTTTTTCAAAAAGATTTTGACCAATTTCAATTCTTTCCGTCATAAGCTAAAAGACCCTGATTCCAAACATTTTTTAAAAATAAATGTTTGTATTGCACTCGCATTGCTCTAAAAACTACCCCTTTTTATCACAATAGAAAGCCCTATAGCGAATAATTAGTTTCTAACGCAATGAACCCAAGTTATCAAGAAGGTTCTAGTCCAGTTTCAACAGAACTGGAACCTAACAGAAATGTGATAGGTTCTAATGATTGGTTCTAACCATTTTTTTTAGAGCTTTCTAATGCCATTAAATTGTCAAGTATTTAGAGAAATTCGGGTATAATACAAAGATGTATTTAAAAAAATAATTTGCTGTTATGGCCTTTTAGCTTATCAGGACGGAATTGTCCAAAGCTCATTTTACCATTTTTAAGCGCTATTTTGTACTATTTAAGAAAAAAAAAATTACATCTGAAACGTGAAAAAAAAAAATACATTTTTTGGCACGTTTATGAAATTTGTTCACCACGTTGTGATTTTTTGCAAAACAGATATAATTTGTTTCTACTTTTTTTCACCTAATTATCAAGTTGATAAAATCCAATCTGTATATATTAAAAAAAAAATAAGCTATTCTGCAGTCCAGCATCTACAGTTAAAAATGTAACTAATGCTCTATCTACATGTGCAACAAGAAAATCATTAACTATAATCATATAATCAAGAGACCGCAAAACAAAATATTCCGCAACTGTTCCAGCCGAAATGAATTCCTTTATACGAAACGTTTAAATATTCTTCGTTTCAGAAAAAAGTAAATTCTATGTGCATATTAAAATAGAGTTTCATATTTGTCTTAATTAATTGGGTGTTGGTCTAAGGCTCTGAATTTCTAAAACCCCTCCACATTTTCCAGCCTGATATTCAGAAAATTTCTTGTGGATGACCCTTTGCAATAGGGAGTTATTCCTAGGGCACTGATCCTTCTACGGTTAAATCTGGCGATTTGGTGTAGTGGTACCTCTTTTAATCTATTTTTATTATTATTATTCGGTTGTATTTCTTATCTTGATCATTTAGAGGCAAATCGACTGCTTTTACGTCTGTCTACTGAAATAGACGAGCAAGGCTGCCTAATATTAGAACATCTTAAGATTTGAATGGCTTTTATCACCTACCTTTTCAAGCCAGTTAGGTGGCCAAACAGTATCAAAGTTTTGCTTCCATAATATGAATTATTGTAAGAAAACATCAAAATTTATGTTTAAAATTGTACTTTTTTTAAATGAAAAACTGCCACAATTTGATTCACGATTAAATGATCAAAAAATGAAGATTTACTTTTTTTAAAACAAAAAAGGTAAGCTGTTGATGTTTTATCAGTGATTTGAGGCACAACAATAAACAAAAATAGCAAAGTTCAAACACTTCAACTACAAAATTCCAAGCAAACTTATATATATATATATATATATATATATGGTTAATATTCATGGTTAATATAATATATGTATATATATATATATATATATATATATATATATATATATATATATATATATATATATATATATATATTTGAGCTAGTTAATAAAAAGCGTGAGCTTAAACTTTTTTTTTTTAAATTAAAAAATACTTGAAAAATTGCTAGTTAGCGACAATAACTAATAATTATGAGACTTTAAAATGAAAAAAAATAATAATATAGCCATCTCAGAGTTAGACAACAAAGTATACTTTTTTCTTATTTAATTTAAGTCTGCGCCGAAATAGAAAGAGAGAGAAAAACATTTTTGTTAACATTTACCAGCTCATACATTCTGTAAAATAACTTGTAGTATCCTTTTTTTTTTTTTAATTTTGTGAGAATGGTTAAAATCAATATATGAACCTTTTTTCATTAAATTAGCTCAGTATTCAATCAAAATACTAACTTTTTAGTTCTGTTTTGTTACTGAAAAAAATTTGTTTTTAGTTTATCTTTGTGTTTTTTGTGTTCTTAACTCTTTTGAAAATAATTTTCCTTTATACCGAGTCATTCTATTGATGATTTCTTTAAAGCATAGAGATGACTGCAGTCTATTTCGTTACCAATTTGATTTGATTTTCTTCATAAAAAGTTATAATATTAAGCTATGAACTTTACGCAGACAAAGACAAAAGTTGTCCATGTATTCTTAAGGAAATTCATAGTTTTCATAGGCTTCATTATATGTTCAAACTATCTAATTATCAGATTTTTTTTTCAATGATTCGATTGAAAATCTTTTGAACTTAAGTTACAGAACGAATTATATCAGTGATTGCTGATTGAAAACATCCTGAATATTGTAATTATTAATTTATTTATATTAGTGTGAGGAATTATTTGTATAAAACATTAATATGTTTTTTTTACTATCATATATGAATTATTATTTCTTTAAAATATTATAATAAATTGAATAGTATGGATTACAGATGAATAAATATTTGTTGGTAGTTTAAGGAAATATAAAAGGTTGAAAGTGCTTTATACATTTTATTAATTCATAATGAATCGCATCTCGTTAAAATTAATTACATTATCCATACGTAAATCTATACCTCTGCAACCCATAAAAGGTTTCAGTATTTGGAAAAGGATTAAGTTATCTAATAATAGTTAATATAATTGTATACAAATGTTTTTAGGAAAATACTTTTTTTGGGGGGGAGGGAGGTAGAGAAGAAAAAGCATACCTACATACAAACTAAAAAATATATACAAACAGATGTATATTCACAGATCTTGATATTTAAAAGCAGATCTAATGATAATCAGGGCGAACTATTAATGTTACCATCGCTTTCATTAAAATATTTGTAACCTTTTACTTATGTTTTTTTTTTAATTTTCCCATTCTATTTTATATTACTTATACACTTTATTTTTTCAGAAGAGGTTAATTTTTTTTCACAATACTTTTTCACTATACTTTTTTTTTTTTCCACTGTGCTTTATGCCATAGAATAAAACAACCAACCAACGAACAGATGTACCTAAAAACACTTCTCGTAAAAAATCGGGTGAACTCGGTAAAAATCGGGTAGGTGAGTCATGCATACGCCTCTCACAGTGCAACATACGTATGCATGACACTCCTCTAATGTTTACAGGGTTCGCCTTATTTTTTACGAGAAGAGTTTGTAGGTACATCTGTTCATAGGTCTGCACTAATGACATTTTATCTTAAAATTTTCAAACATAAAAAAACATAATATGAAGATCCCGTATTATTTTAAAGTAATGTTTATAATTTAGTATAAAAATTATTATTGTTAGGTTATTACGTAAAATTTCCGAAACAAAGCCTTAAGTCTATCAAATAGAGCAAATGATTTATCCAGTCAACGTTTTCCAAAACGTTACCAAAAGAGATAGCACATCACTCCAACAGTTCACCATATGTCATATGAAGAAATATAATATCAGTTACTATTTTGGATTTCGTTATGGATTTCCCATAATATCATAATAATAAATTAAATGTAATTAATACCTTGAATTAAGATAAAATAAACAAAAGGAAATTCAATTTTTTTTTTTAAATAATTTTTCATATAGAAATAGCTAAGAACTGAGACTAGAGGTTAATAAAATCCCCTTCAAATCTTCCTTAGTTTAAAGAAAAGTAAACCACTGGCCGTTGGCAACGATAAATGTCAGAGCAAATACACATGGATAAAGGACAGACAGGGCGTTTGTAGAGAGTAATGATCCGTACTGTGACAGGCCATAGCTAACCGATTCCCGGAGAGCTAACAGGTGCCCCATCTCACGGGGCTATGGCATTAATCATGAGTAACCCATGGGGGCACCCTCATGCTTCATTCGCCCCACTTTTCCATCCACACCACTTTCCCGGTCCGACGTAGAATTAGGCCGATATACTTTCGTCATTGGTAAACTGATTTTCATTAGCTTTCCCAACATTGCCAAATTGCCCAGGTTGTCGTTTTATTCCGTACAGCCAACATTGGATGTTTCGATGTTTGATTTTATTCTAATCTCCTTAATTGTCCGGTAGATGTTTAACAAAACGGTAGCTTTTCGAAAATGATGTCATGCTTTTTAATGGTACAGTAGAACCCAGCTTATCCGAAAACCGGCTTATCCCTAAAGTTTTTTTTTCCGTTTCCCTTTAAAATTAAAAGGGTTAATTAATGACAATTTCAGAAATTGTTTTGCTGCGTGTTGCTTTAAATTTCGTAAAACCCAGTGGAGAGACTATCCTTGCCGATGTACAAGTATCACTAAGCACTAAGTAGCTGAACTGGCAATGCTTTCCTATTGCTTGATTTGTGTATATATATATTGAATGAACACAATTGAAAGTTTGATAGAAATTATTGTATGTAGTATTAAAAAAATAGAATTAATTAAAGTGCATACTAGAATTACTAGATAATTTGACACAGACAGACAGATGACCAAAATTTGTATTTATTTTTTTTTTTGATCTCCGGTGCTCTGCAACGTGTGGAACCATTGAAAACTGCACATTGAAAATTTGATCCGACTACAACACTTTCCATATCTTGTAGCGCGCTTATGCCCGGCAGTTCCTCCGACCTGGAGCTGTGGAAATTCAAACCGTGGCTGCAATGTTCAATGCGCTTTGCTAATAATGATCCCATTTCGATGATGTTTTTTCTCGTAGGAAATTTAATTATCTTTCATAATTTTATTATCTTCCTATAATGCTAATAAAAATGTATATTTTTAGAGTTATATGCAAATAAATATTCTTTCTGTCATGACTTTTTCCTTCATTTTTTCGGGGATGCTGTTCATGATAGTTGATTGGCATTCAGGAAAAGATTTTATTCTAGTTTAATTAAAATCTTCTGGACCGTTTTGACGTTACACTCTAGGGAAGATGCGGTTTTCCGATTATTGTGCAGTCGCTATATGGATATCGGTAGAGTTTATTATTGCTAAACCTTCTGGGGACTATGAAGATGATATATATAAAATTTGGTAAAGATTGGTACTGTAGTCTTTGCGGTTAGTGATTACAAACGTAAAGCGGGCTGTCCTACAAACGAGAAACGGCTGCAATTTATATAATAGCATGATAAAACAGAGACTAAGCCTTGCCGCGGGAAAAAGGGCAGAAAACCAGTGCCGAAATAAAATTCACATAAAAGATTACATATTTTAAATAAATTAGATATTGAAAATGATTCAAATTACATACATGTGTTCAACTTACATGTGTATTATTTTCACTTATATATGCATTACATACCTATGTAAATATTTATATTTATTTGTGCATAACTTTAATAAATTATTTTAGTGTTAAGCGTTTAATAGCCATATCCACATTATTCCGAATGTACATAAAATCTACTGTACTTGAATTTATGTATAATTTTTGGCCAATGTACTAAATAAATTATTCTTGTAGGTCTTGGTATAATGGAGCTCTCCAAATGTTTTAGCTTCATATCAATAAGCCGACTATTTCCATAACAGCTCTGGGACTTGGGGAGCGTGTGCACGAGCGAGTTCTTAACTCTCCTGTATACAAAGGTCTCTGAGATTTAAAGGGTGAGCTCTCTAGTGAGTATTCTCAGGGAATTCAAATCTGTTTTGAATGATATAAATTATCCCATTCGGCCACCACGGCCTCAGAAAATATGAATCAGATTTTACATTTGTTAAAATATTTTCTAATTAATAATATTTAATATTGAAGTTGAGTAATAGCTAATTAATGTCAGCGGAACAGAAATTTGTGATTTTATAAAAAGATTCATAATTCTACTTGCAATGAAGTATTTTATTTAATGCAATGAAATAATTATTAAATAATTTACTGATAAACAATAAAAAAAATTAAAATTCGATGATGTAATGAATTAACCATCCCTTAATGTTTATCGTTAAAGATCTATCTAGATGTCAAAGGATGAGAAACTTACTATACTAATTGTTGTTACTAAAATAATACTCTCACATTATCTTCCATTAAATAGTTAGTACTGTAAAAAATGCAATAATGTTTTGAATAAATAAATTTCACTTAATTGACATACAGTAAACTTCAATACTCTAATTTGTTGAGAATAAATACAAATTGTAAGTAAACATTAAACTTAAAAAATTGCATAAAAATGTTTTTTAATTCGCTTATATATTCGCCTGTTCAGTTTTCATTATCTTTTTCATTAGTTCCACAACTTCAATGGCACCGTTTAAGGTATATGGTCAAAAAGGGGTCGCTTTTATAAAAAAGGTATCAAGCATATTTGATAGTTATGAAAAACTAGTCTAGTCAATTTAAAATAATAAAATAGAATTTACATATATATATATATATATAGAGAGAGAGAGATACAAAAAATAAATAAATAAATACAAATCAATGAACGAATAAAATTGAGATTAACGATTTTTTTTTTAAATTAATGCTATGACGCATATTACATAATGAATAATAACATCCAATGTAGGAATCTAATATTAATATAATAAAAGGCTTAGCGAACCCGGAGGTTCGATGCCGATACCACTAATCGCTGTCTACAAATCTCGGTCCACCGACTACCTTCCAAACCCAAATTCATTAGATCACTCTTAATACTATCCTCCCACCTATGTTTCGGTCTACCCCTCGGACGTTTACCAGTCAGCTCAGCGTTTATTAACTTTTTAGGAATTCGTTCGTTACTGAGCCCAACAACTTTGCAAGCCCATTTCAACCGTCGCGATGATATCACTTCGATTATATTAACAGGGTACATGCTCCGTAATTCCGCGTTGTGTAATCTCCTAAACTCTCCAGTTGACTCATCCTTTTTCGGACCAAATATTTTACGCAGTACCTTATTCTCGAATACCTTAAGGCGTTGTTCGTCCTTCAAGGTTAGCGGCCACGTTTCACACCCATACAGAACTGTAGGCAAGATAATAGTTTTGTATATTCTAAGTTTTAAGTTTCTGGACAAAATGCGCGACCTAAGTAATGTTGACACGGAAAAATAACAAGCATTTCCCACCTTTAACCGCGCCTTTATTTCCTCTTGAATTTCGTTTTTTCTAGTAATCACAGACCCCAAATACTTAAATTTCTCAACGTGTTCAAATCTATTTTCTCCTATATCTATATCCTCAAAATCGCCTCTGTTTCTATTGCTAACCATATATTTCGTCTTATCCGTATTTATTTTGAGGCCAACCTCTTTCCCAGCTGTTATCAACGTTGCTGTATTCAGTTTTATAGTTTCCGCGTCCTCACTTAATAATACCAAATCATCCGCAAACCCCAACACGGATATTCTACCACCCAGATCTAAACCCCTTTCGGTAAGCATTACCTTTCTAAAAGGGGTCGATCTAATATTAGGAATTTGAAAAAAATAGTGTAAAATTTCAATTAAAATGTTAGAATTACTTTTAGGCTAATTATAAATAATAATGAGACCAAATCCTTAAAAAAAAGAGAGAAAAAGTGGTGTTGATTCGAAAGAAAGCCTTAAGTCTCTGAAATACTAGTAAAGAACTAACCATTCAACGTTTCGCCGATTTGTTTCCTTCTTTTTACTTCAGTATATATTGAACTCTTTTGGAGTAAAATTTGTTTCTATTTGCTTCGTCTTTTTCATACTGTTGACATGAGCTTATATTTTTCAGTTCTGGTAATGCCTGAAGTTCATTGTTTACCATTCATTCGAGAATCTCAATTCTTTGTTTCGGATTTTTCTAACAATATCCTTAATGCGCAACTGGATATTCTGGTGTTCAAACTGTTGAGTTTCGGCTCTATCTGCTGTTCGTTTCAAAACAATGGTCTGGTTCTTTGCAGCGCTCATCCTTGTTTCAGTCCTAACTTGTTTCTTTCGCGCCATTCTCCAACCATGGTGCCTCACTGTCCAGCTTCTTGTTCTAATATGCTGGTGGAGAAACCCACTGCAGCCATATCATCGACGTATAAAGGGATATTGTAGTAGCAGGAAATCGCTCTTCCTCTATCACTCCCTGCAACTCAGGAAAAAACTGCTTCCATAGGATTGGACCTAGAACTAATAACTAATGGTACTAAAAATAATGATAGAACAGAAATAATAAACAAAAATGAGAAAAATAAGTAAATAACAAAAACTTCAGATAATCTGAGGAAGTGAGAACCAGATTGGACTATCCCACATTTTTGAGAAAATTGTGAAGAGCATTCTATGTCATGCCATCTATTTGCTAAAACCATAAGGATAGAAGGATATGTCATAAGGGATAAAACCAGTTAAATAGATAGTCGAGTGTGTCTTTGATATCAATTTGGCATTGCAAGAGTGGATCATGTGGCTTATAAAAAACTAATTCATTTTAAAATCTCTCCCTTATTGCACCTGAAATGACAGAAATATAATGATTCACTTCAAAAAATTTTAAAGTATTTTTTCAAACTTGAATATTATTTTTAATCTCCTTAATGAAGCTGCTCAAATATTATTATTTGATATATAGGCTAGACCTTAGGTCTAGGCTTCACGAAATTCACAAAAACATGCAATAGTAACGAGTTAACTTGAAGTAAGTATGTGGGGTAAGTGCGTATTTGTTTCGTTAAATCCAAACCCTGGACTGATAAGAGCTATCCTTAACGGAGCATGAACCCTAAACATTGATGGATCAGAAATCAGCCACAAAAGTTCGCTAAGGAGAAATATAAGGAGTTGAAAGATATCATTTCCAACCTGTTGATAAAGTTGTGCCAACTTTTGCAATACAACTGCATCGGTGTTTATCTTCCAATAGTGCTTTTTTTCTTCTTCTTTTTTTTTTTTTGCCCTAAGCGGAACTTAAAGAAGCTGTTCAAATACTTTCCGATTTGTATTTTTCCTTCAAGGTTTTCTATTTTTTAAGCGCTTGTCTCCGCAGTCGCCTCTGTTGTGTGACAAATTTGCGTGCTGTGCACTGGTACTTACTATATTTTGTCGAGGCAACTACGGACTAATGAATTAAAACAAAAATTGCTTTTTATCTATCCATTTATTCAATTACATTCCACATCCACTTTCATAACTCAATGAAGATTGTAAATACATGCGTGTACCTCCTACGGTACTTACCCCGTAAGGCAAGGACAAGTGCACACTGAAATACCATTAAATTGAATTATCAATCTCATTGAAATATAAATAGAAATTATCAAATCAAACCATGTGGTAGAAACATGGGCTTGAATGTGATATTTAAGCATAATAAGGAAATGTTTTTAAAATAGAATAATAATCATAATAATAATAATAATCCAGGTTCAGAAATAAAGATTTTGCTGTCATTAATAGATTTATCAATATAGCGCTTTCATTGTTCATTCCCTTACTAATAAGGGTAGTGCGCGATGATCCAGTTGGCAATTGTGGCCAAATATTTTTGGGTGATTCTACATTGATAAGAACTAGACATATATCCAACCGTTTCGTCCAATTGGCCAAAAAAATAAAATAAAATAAAACACATTGAAACTGCTTTATCTCTAGTTTGAAAAATGATATCTGCATGTTTTTTTCCAGCAAAATATTCAATTTTTCAGAGTATATTAAAGGAGGAATATAAACATTAAAAAATGGTTTTTGGCCAAATAAATTTAATTTTTTTTTTAATTATTTAGTAAACTAGTCTTATAGATTTTTTTCATCAAAATTATGACAGATTTTGATTCAGCACGCCTTAAAAAAATCTATGTTAAAAAAATCATCGAAAAACAAAATTCAGTTCCGAGAGTGCTCAAAATTTTTAAAGTCAAAAAATTAATTTTCGGTTCCATGTTCTATATCTTGCTTTCGGTGTACGCGATATCGCTTACACTTGGACTCGTGTAAATTCTTAAATTCGTTGTAAATTCTTAAAAACGTAAATTCTTGGACTCGTTAGAAAAAGAGAATTTTCTTCTTTCCATTAATATAAATAACTATTGCATTATCTTAGAAGGTCTCTGTAAAAAAAATATGATTACCAAATAAAAAAAAAAAAAATTGAGGAATTATTTGCGGATAACGTTGGTTTTAAACCAAAGTAGTTTAAGAACTTTTGCCTATACCCCAAATTTAGTTGAAACCGTTCAAATGGTTCCCGATTTATGAGATATTTTATGGATCTTAGATACAATTTTAAGGGTAAAAATTTGTAGTAAAAAATTTGTTTATAAATTCACCTGAAAATTGGAATATAGGGTCATATAAGGTAATACAACAAAATCTGACGCCAGTTTTGAAAAAAAATGTCTGTTAATATACTTTACTCCGAAGAATAATGTTTTCATTACATATAATTGATTCTATGTGGACATGTGTCGAATATTTTTCAATACAGAATTACCCAAAAAATTTTGATCGAAATCGGCGACGGACTCATCCTGCACTCTCTTGTAAGTTTGATAGAAAGGAAAATTCTGTAATTTTAATTTTTTTTTAATTTCCTCTGGTTACTTTTTTTTTTAAGCAGTGTTTTGTAATTAAAATTATAACAACAAAATAAAAATACAGGTATAAATCTGATGATGGTGTGACAGTTAACTGAAACATTTCAACTAAGCTAACTGTGCAGGAGAGAATAATTAGGTTTTGCGGGGTAGTTTTGGCCATTAATCTTCAGGTAGTGGCTGATTTTCCATTAACGTAAACTCTGCTTCTCCAGTTACTAAATAGATTGTCTCTCTCATTATCGTCAGATTTATTGTATCTGCATTCAGGTTTAATTGGTTAATCAACAGCTGTGTGTGACCATTATTAGATACATATGATAATACGATTATTTAGTGAATGCTGTCTAGGGAGGAAGAAAGTTATATAACATATATAACACGGTCAAAAATAAATAACAGTAATGTAATTATATTGTTTAATTTTGTGCCTACGTTTCGGCCTAAGTTGTAGGCCTACACCAGTATGCACTGATTTCTGGTACTCCAGTATTGAAAATAAACCAGTCTATAGTCATGAACGTCTGGTTATTGTCTCCCTCCAAGGCGCTATACTATGTATATATATATATATATATATATATATATATATATATATATATATATATATATATATATATTTATATACAATTTATTTATTTCAGAAAATAAACTTTGAGAAGTGCTTTGCTGTCATGTCTTAATCATCCCAATACTCCCATTTCGCTTTACGATACAAATATATAAACTTGCAATATTAAATTTTATGTTAACCATGTTTTAATTGGCGTACTAGATTTAGTATAGACATAAAATAGTCATGAAATCATGAAAGGAGTAAATTTATCGTAAAACAATTATATAATATAAAGTATTTTCAAAGATGTGCTTATTTCAACATAAAATCTTCAACTTGCAAATTAAAAATTCAAGCTTTTAAACTCATTGCAAAAAAACAATTGGTATAGAATATTTATTATCTATCATTATTATCTAATAATTATCTTTATTTGCCAAATCTTATCTTCTGTACTTTTCCTTGCTAAAATATTACCAAATTTGGAAATATTAATTTTTTTCAAACAAAGATAGTTATAGTCTTTATTAGATGTAAATTGAAAATTATTTCAGATTCATATAAAAAGTTTTCTATGATGATTTAATTAAAACTATAAAATGAAAATATCATTCAATGCTTGAAATATATTTTTATTTGTAATAAAGGCGATGGAATGCCGTAACAGTTTAGTATTTTATCCTTTATCGCTTATTAATTTTTATCAAACTTTTTTATTATTTTAAAAGATCATAAAGGCTAGATGTACTCTATTTCTCACCATTATTACACCCAATGCTTAATAATTTAATATTTGCTACACCTGCTGAAGTTATTCGAAACAGTTATTGAAATCTAAAATTTATCACCTATTAACCGGCTAAAATGGTTCTTCACTAAAAAGGAATATCTAGTCTAAAATGATTGGGTTATTATAAATTATTTCAAACGTCATATAAAGGTATGATATGTGATTCCTAAAAATTATTATTTCAAAACTTAAATACCTTGACGTATCTATAAGAAATTATTTTCTTTGTCCATAATATGAAATTAATAATTAATTAATAATACTCAGCAATGTTTTATTTTTTTTTGGTATTTATGGAAGAATTTTTTGTAATTTAATTTTCGGATATTATTCTATGAATTAATTTAATGTTTTATTTAGTTATGTTTATCACAATTTTTTTTTCTTTTTTTTTTTACAAATTTGTTGATGTTTCGGGGAATATCCCTATCTTCAGGGGATATTCTTAACTCTTATGCATCATTCAATAAATACCCTAATTTTCATTTTAATTTCTTCGCTTTTTTTTTTTTCTGCATTTCTTCCATAAATTTTATTTTATTTCATCTTGTTTTAGCCACTATTATTTTTTTTTAACAATAAAAATGGTGTACATACATACTCAGATTATCACTGCCAAAAATAGTGACTTTTTTTTTATTACGACTTTATTACAACAATTGTCATATGTCGTAAACTGACAGTGCTTCCTTCCACTTTTCCCGGTCCTGGCAGTCCTCCTCTGTAAGCCCTCTGGCTGCCATTCCTTCCTGCAAACCATCGTACCATTGCTTTTCCGGACGTCCTCTTCTCCTCCTCTCCTTAGGAACATAATTTATCATTCCCTTGGGCCATCGATCTTCTGACATTCTCATTACATGGCCGTACCAGCTCAGCTTTTTGGTCTCAATAGTGTACAAGACATTTCGGGGTTCCTGCACTTTTTCTCTGATCACGTGGTTTGGGATGTGCTGGAGTTTCGATATACTACAGCTACTTCTCCAGAAGTCCATCTCCATCACTAGAAGTTTTTTTTCTAAGTTGGTAGTGATGGCCCATGTTTCTGAGCCATATAACGCCACACTTTTGTCAAAGGAGTGGTAAAGTCTTTTCTTTGTAGACAATTGAACTTCCTTACTCCATAATATAGAATTTAAAGTTCTTATTGTCTGTCTTCCTTTAGTGACCTTTTCCCTTATGTCAAGATCGCAGCCAGTTTTAGTGGAGAGCCACCTGCCAAGATATTTAAATTTTTCACTTTGGGTAAGACTCCAATTTCCTAGTGTGAGGGGATCATAATCCATATTCGAAGCCAAATATTCTGTTTTTTGTTTGCTGATTTCTAGACCTCCCAATTTGTATGCTTCTAACAGTTTTCTTATCATATAGGAAGCATCCTCCTCATCATTGGCTATTACCACTTGGTCATCAGAAAACTGAAGATTATAAAGGCATTCATTTCCTACCATGATTCCCATCTTCTGACATTTCCTTTTCCACTCACACAACTTTTCAACCCTGTTTAAGTCCTTTGTTCAATTCAAATTCTTTTGATAAACCATCCTTGAGTTTTACTCTGGCTTTGGAACCTTTATACATCCCTTGTATTGCGTTGATAATATATCCGCTCACTCCTAATTTTGCCAGAGCACCTCAAAGGTTGCTTAGGGGTACCGTGTCGTATGCTTTCTGTAGGTCGACAAATACTAATACAACTTCTCCATTGCAGGCTTTCTTCTTTTCAAGAAGCTGTGTAAAAGTAAAAATGTGGTCTATACAGGATCTACCTGTTCGAAAACCGGCTTGTTCTTCCGGCAACATCTCTTTACACTGTTCCATTAGTCTTCTGTTCAGTACTCTGCCGTATAACCTACTTATACTGCTCGTTACAGAGATTCCTCTGTAGTTAGAGCAATCCTTTTTTTTTCCTTTTTTATAAATGGGAGTGATATGAGCTTCCTATATTCAAATAGTGACTTAAAAGAGACGAATTGAAATAAAATGTATGGATGAAATGACAAAAAAAAAAAGGATTAAATGAAAATAAGGACATTTAATGAATGATGCCTGAGGATGCCGTCCTGAAGATGGAGAAATTTTCCTGAACGTCGAAAAATATAATTAATAAAAAAATGTGATAAACTTTTTTGAATTAATCATAATATTAAAAGAAGAAAATTATTTCATGGGATATTGACCAAAATTAATAATTAACATTTTCGATTACATTTTATTTGTTTCGAAGGTTAATTTAAATGATTGATTTTGTTCCAGAATAGTATTTTATATTGGAGGAAAACTTCTCGCTTCTTCTCTACCTCATCGGTTTTTGAAGTCTAATACAATATCGTCCGTCACTCTCACTTTTTTGAAATTGCTTTTAACCTCGTTAAATCTTACTTCTTAGCTTCAGCGTTCATATTTACTTAAAATAAACTTGTAAAACTTTCATCGTCCCTCTATAAGTGGGGAAGTTATATTAAAAAAAAAAAGTTATGAAATGTATTATCCATAATGTTATTGTGTCGCATTAATTTGCCCCATTAATATTTTACCGAATCCGTAATTATTAATGTTGTTTTTTTTCTTCATTTTACTTTATCAACTAAATAAAATCTGATATGTCTGTATCGTCCATGTCTAAAATGTTATTCTGTGCATTAATTTATTCTTTAAAATTCTTCAAAATTGTCGAGAAAAATTCTTCTGTGGTATATGTAAGAGTTTGTCTAAATTTTACTTTAATAAGACGATAACTCAAGGAACCAAATTAAAATAGAGCTTAACCAACTTTTTCAGGTTTTTTTTTTTATTTTTTTTTTATTTTTTTTATTTTTTTTTTTTTTTATACAATTAACAAAGTTAAAGCGTGAAGCGTCAGTGGGTCTGTCCAAAGTGTGGAACTTGAAGCGAGGGTACCTTAGATAAGTGGGCTGACTTGCAAATAAAACTTGAGAGCAGTGAAGAGTTTGCAAGTCCTTCTAAGTTCTTCTGAAACAGCGATCAGAGCTACAGGTGATGTAGATGGATGCTGTGCAGTTATCGACTTCTTCTTCTGGGTACTTGATGTCATTGGGTTCAGAAGAGATGTAGAAAAATACCTGAGATGCCAATACTTGACAGGTCAGTGGGTAGCGATCAGAGCTACTGGTGATGTTGGTGGATGCTGTCCCTGTTTGGGAGCCAATTAACAAAGTCGATGCGTGCAAGTCCTAAAAATTACTTTACTAAACAGAGTACAGAGTTACATGATATAAAATAGTGAGCTACTGACAGTGTTAACTACAGATAGACTATACTAAAGACCTTACTACTAGGATTTAAGCTAACAAAGTCCTGGGTTATAATATCTATTTAATAACTAATACTTCCTGGGTCAATGCCATGTGTTAACTATACGATTTATATAGATTTTTTTTTGTAAACTAGCTGTGTCCCGCTGTGTTTCACTCGCATTAAATTTGATTTAAGGCTTAAATTTACCTTGATTAACAAATAATAATTAACAAAATTACCTTTAAAATTATAACCAATGATATGTGGTTCAGTCTCATTCGTTGCCGACATTTTCGAAGAACAGAGCCAAAACGATAGTCAATTTTTATAAATGTCGATAAACAAGGCGCCTCTCCAGCAGATTGTCGGAATCCCATCAGACTGATCGGAGAAAACGAGCAATGAGCAAAAGTGGGCGTGTCACTTGTTTTTCCCACCTTCTGAGACAGCATCAAAAGCTCCGCCTCTGACAAAAAATTATTTTAACCAATCTTATTTATTCGAGATTTAGGTCCATTATTATTTTTTTCGGACCCACAGTTTTTGAAAATACTGTCGATTTTAAGATCTCCAAAATATTGGAAATATTCTGTTTCATTTGAGGTATTCTGTGGAAGATGGGCGAATCCGCCATTTCATCATATTTTCTTTTTTAATTTAAATGCTGGTTTAATATTATACATGGTGTATAGTATATTATATATGGTATATCATATGTGGTATATTATATACATGCAGTATTCTTGGTCTTTATTTATGATATAAAAACATTGTTGTATATATTTATGGACTTTTATATTAGCAATGTAATAAAGAAAAACTTTTTTTGACTTAGCGAATCGCTCTCTTTGAATTCGCTCTGTATTCGCATATGCAGCACCTCTTTGTTATTCAGGCCCAGTCAAATAAGGATTCAAGCGGAATAAATATATTAAGCTCAAAATTTGCATGAACTTCAAAATAGAGATTTGAACCTCCTATATGTTGGCTAAAAGTCTAACAAAATCTCACGTCGGCGTCTAAAGTTATTAAAGTGAAATCAGTTATTATAATGAAATTATCTACAATTTTACTTCACCTGGTGATGAGAGGGTTAATAACAGTTATCACGAAATTATTTCTAAGTCTTTGTTTTGTGAATAGGATAAACATAAGAGGGAATACATCAATGTAATATTATGGAACAATCATTCCCTATTTTTCAATTTAGGTTATTTATTTAATTTGTTTACCCTCCCTCTCCCGAAATAAATAATATTAATAAATAGCTATAATTAACATTGTAATGAGTGATAAGCGTATGACCCATTCCTCAATATACAGAGTATAGAGAACGGTTGATACTACAAACAGAAAAAATGATTAAGAACCAAATTTAAAATTATCCCTAACGACGTAGGACCTTTAGGGAACTAAATATTTACAAAAAAAAACTTTAATAAACAGAGACACGAGATTTTACGTGACTTTTTAGCCAACATTTAAGAGGTTCATTGAAATTTTCGGCTTGGCCTCCTTCATTCCGAATCTTACTTGTGTTTGACTGGGCTATTACATACCTGCGGTTACCAATCAAACCGAACCAGATGTTCATCCTGATGACGTGATGTTCAAATATTTTCGGTAGGCATATATTTAGTTTCCAATCGTTGTTGGTTATGGCAACTTCTTTGTAAAAACATCAATTGATGGGAATTGGATTGACGATATCATTGACCATTGAGAAACCTCGTGAAAAAAGATATGCTGGGCGAAGAATTTGTATTTGGATTCACTAAAATTCAGCCACGAACTGATGTTGGAAGTGCTGGATGGCGAAGGCTTAAGGAACTTCCTGGCCCCTAGATTGGTCCATGAATTTCTCTTAATGGTGTGGCCCTTGATTGAAATAAGAAACATTATGATGAGAGAAGCCATCACTGTGGAAGAACGATTGATATTTTGGATATTTTTTAACGCCGGGAAGAAGCTAAAATGATCTGAAATTCATTACAGCTGTCTCTCCATCGCTAATATCGTCCATACGAAATTTACATAAGCCTCAAAAGTGGTAAGTTCAAAGTTCATAATTGTTTTAATTATATAAATAAAATACGATAAGATATAATAAATCAAATAAGATAAAATACTTGGAGGTTGTTACATTGACTGAGCTTATTAATTGCTGAACTATAATTTCTAAGATTTGGACATTGGTCCTTTTTGTTCCTAGGTACAGAATTAAAAACTTAACTGTAGCAAACTGTCTTTATTATTTTTAAATAATATAGTAAAAGATAAATAATTGAACTAACACAAGCTAGACCCCTATAAAAAATAAATTTAAAATATTTGTACCGACTTCATTTGATAGTATACTTATATTCATTATGTCATATAAGCGTATATAATTTACACGTTATTAATTTTATTGTGTGTTCACACTAAAATAAACAATCTACTTGGAAAATACAACAAACAATCTATTTTATCTCCCCACATGTTTTACAACAATCCCTAGAAACACACACACAAAGTATGATAAACAGGCATCGATGTTTCACTTTCGATTTTCTTAATTGTAATTGAATTTTTTTAATTAATATTTACAGAAATATTTAACTCATAGAACTTACCACTTTTTAACTTTTAAAAGAAAATATTATACAGAAAATTCATTTGTTTGTTGTAGGATAGGATCATTTTTATTTAAAATATCTTGTTAAAATAAAAACAAATAAAACTTTTAAATAAAATACTTTGTTTATTTTGTTTTATTTCTATATAATGTTAATTAAGAACCAAAGAGAGTGAGTTGGACTTATTTGGAAGAAATGTTAAAAAAATATTAAATTTAATACTTAGCAATAAAAATATAAAAAGGAAGTTTGTATTTAATGTGTATAGGGAAAGGGGCTTAGCTGTTTGTGAAAAATATCGTGAAAATGCAGTACGTTGGGGAGAAGCTTCGAGGGGCTGGGAATAGTTTTGGGGAAATTATTCCTCTTTTCATTACCGGAAGTATAATGGTCTGAATTAAAAGAGGAAGGAACAACTAAAATGTATGATTGCAGGCTCAACTGTTTTAATTTACCAAAAAATAGCGTCAAATGTTGATCTATTTTTGTATGGAATAGGTCTCCTTCTACTCAAGTGGCGCTATGTTCCACAAGGGAGCAAGGCCGCCGACAGTATCGACTACCAGTCATCTCTCCGCTATGCTCCTGCTCTCCATTTCCGAATGGTCAGCATTGACTGAGCGTCATATACCACACCGTCGGTCCAGTGCAGCCTCGGTCTACCGATCCGTCTCAGTCCGCACAGCCATTCGTCCAGCATCATCCATAGGATTTGGTCCTGTCATTTTAGCCAGATGTTCCGCACACCGTAGTCGACTTTTCTTAATCAGGCACTAATGTTGACGTCATTGAAAAGGGACATCAGCTCGGCATTGGTGCGTTGCCTCCATTCTCTTTTATTAAAGCCCGCCCCGTAGATTCTTCGGAGGATTCGACGTTCAAACCTTGCTAAAGCCAGTTCCTGGGTTCGAGGAAGTGTCCAGCATTCCGATCCGTAGGCCAACACTGGTCTGATGAGTATTTTGGTAAAGGCGCACCTTGGTGGTCCTGGATCCCATAATTCCGTTATTCGGCGATGGATTTCGGGGTTGATGTCGTTTCAAAGTTCATCTGGGTTCCGGGGTAAATAAAATGTTCTACTCTCTCAACGGTGTACTGGCTAATATATAACTGGCCGCCTCGTTAACATCCACCAATAAGGTTCGCGTGCTTGTACTTGGTATTTGTTTCACTTATAACGAGCCCCATTCTTGCAGGTCGAGAATGGCTTCCCTCATCGCTCCAAAAGTCCTCCCAATCACATCGACGTCGTCTGCAATGCCTAGAATCATAGCAGGCCTATTGAATACTGTTCATCCGACCTAGATGTTGTATCTCCATATTACGCATTCCAGACGTTAAAAAAAAGGAATGCCACGCAGTCCCCCTGTCTGAATCTCCTGTTTGTGCGAAATCGCTTGGATGTGTCTTCTTGAACTCACACACAGAACTTTCTTCATTGTAAAGCGGGCAAGATGAATAAGTGTCAGTGGGATCCCTAACTCTTGCATTCCCTCGTAGAGCTCCTCTCTTGAAACGCTGTCGTCGGTGGTCATGAAATCTGTAAATTGTTGTGAAGTGCTGATCCCGAATTCTCTCGCCCTCTCCAGGTATATCTACAACATCACCTTCTGCTCTATCGTCTCCCTCCTGCAAACCACAGAAGAGCTTATGCCATTTGTGAAGAACGCTTTCTCTGTCTATCAGGAAGCCTCCAAGCTGTTCTCTGCATGCACTCATTTGTGGATTAAATGATTTCCGGCTGTTGTTGGCAAGCTGGCAGAATTTCGGTACATCATTTTCCCGTGGACTCTGCTCCTTGGGGGCCAGCTGATCTCGGTTCCATCTCCTTTTCTTCTACCTGTTTCTTTTCAATTTTTATTTTTTCTCTGTATTTCTATACCGAATTCCGAGTGTTTCTGTGAAGTGTTTGCCTTTATGCGGCATTATTGGAGTCGGTCGCAGCCTGACACTCGGCTCTGGTTGTTGGATCTCAGTATGATTTCTTTGCATGGGCCCCATGTCTGGTTTAAATAATTCGCATAGCCTACAGTCCTTAGTTCTTTGTCTAGCCTCATGGTAAACTGCTTAGTAATCTCTGGGGCCTTCTTTTTCCAGATGGCAAGCTTTTTGGTTTGATCTTCTCGCCCGCTTATTATGACAGAGATTATTATTCGGATTTTGGCAAACAGAAGATGATGGTTAATATGAAATGGGTCTAATGTCTTATTAGCAGTGACCAGTTGATTGGGCCTCTGCTTCTGCCTCTTCCTCTTCCTAGAATGAAAAATTTCGTTATGCAGTTTTTTCTACAAATCTTCCATGCACACATTATTGTACATTTTAAAATAACAATAACACCACTCAGCAAATATTAAATAAGATTGGTTTAAAGCACTAATTTATATATATATATATATATATATATATATATATATATATATATATATATATATATCAATTAGTTATACATAGGTACCTACGTATTATGATAATATGTGTTGAAACTATAATGTTTATTTTCTTTCCTGTTTTCAGATGCCAACATCACAGAAACAATGGTATGAGGTTTTTGAAGATTTTGAAAAAAAAATGGAACTTCTCCCACTGACTGGGCTCGTTTAATTGGGAACACGTTGCCACCAATAAATCTCCAAATAGCAGCAACTGAACTTGAAAACACTAATTTATAAATAAAATTTATGTCAGGAGCTCTGAACTTCTCTGCGGATAGTCCTCTATCTGGAACACATAAACAAATGCTCTTTATATGTTTCTCGGATATGGTATTTTTGACATCAACAGGCATTTTATGAAGCCATTTTGTATAAAATATATTAACCACACTAGACGGATATTTAATTACCGCTTTGTCCGAGCTAGAAGGGTGGTTGAAAGTGTATTCGGGATCTTGACATCAAGATTCCGAGTTTTTCGTCAACCGATTTCAGTTAGATACCGTAATTAGAACTTACATACCGTAGACGCAATTATCCTCGCACGTTGTTGCACAATCATCTTATCAAATAGCAATCCATCATACTTCAATAATGGTTGGATGTTATATGATGTTAAATGGTTGGACGTCGAAGATGTTACTAATGATGAATTTCGTTCAGAAGAGTGGATATGGCAAAATACATTGGCACCATTATACCAAAGCAACTTAAAAATATCGTTGCGAAGAACGTACAAGAGTAGAAGAAATATTTCTTGATTACTTCAACAATGTGGGGAGTATTCCGTTCCAAGAACATATGCTTAGAATTATTCTTAGTGAATAATAATTACTGATAATCTTTTATAATCACTTAGCTAATTCATTTATTATTTCAATTTCTCTAGCGTTCTCCAAGATATTCCTACTAGTTCTTGATATTTTTGTGCTGTTAGAAAATCCCATCAAGTCAAAGTATCATAATTGTGGTTCAATTTTCATAAAGTGGCATAATTTTGGTTTATACAATTTATTAGCATCCTGTCCAGTGCTAATGCTCGCTTCTACCAGGCGAATTAATACAAACTATTAAGTTGGTTTATAAATATTCTTCTTTTTTTTTCAGTCAAAACTAATTAGGCTTACAATACAAACTAATTGGTATACAAAATTTTGTATACCAAATTTTAGTCATATGTTTTCCTCTCCTAGGAGGTCTACTAAGGTAAAGTAAGTAGCTTAACTTCTTTATTTTTCATGTAGAATGTTACTTCAAAAAAATTAGATATGTGTTTTGTCCTATCACTATGACAGTTAGCTGTTTTGAATTACCCCATATATTTTATATTACGGGGCAATTGGAAACAATTTTTCTCCCGTATGCAAGTCTATAAACAACAGATTTTGCTGTGAATTATAATTTTTGTGAATATTTAGCATAATTGAGTATGTAATATGATTTTGATTTTTCTCATTAAATGTCCTCATGTTATGTATGTCCAATTTTCAGTTTTATTTTCAACAGGAACCGGTTTCTTTATGTGTACTGTAAAGAACTTGAGCCATCTAGGTAAGCGTATTTACCGTGGTTTTTCTCTTTATCAATCTCGTGAAGAAATCACTGTTTCCATGTATCCCCAATCTCTGTGATAAATTAAACATACTGGGATAAATGAAAACAGGCATTCCCTCTCTTACAAATAGAAATCAAGTCAAAATGATTATGTTTTTTTCAGTATAGCATTGGCTACAAATAACAAAAATATATCTCTTGATTCATTCAAGGAGTAGAAATATATTTAAATGTAAACCATTGAAAATTTGTTTCCAATTACCCCACTTGACCCTACATAAATTAAAATATTTAATCAAAACAATTTTTTTTTTCAGTTAAAACTGTCTGTAGAGCTTGATTAAAAGCAACTTACCTTTTCTGTTCCTTTTTAACGGTATTTCGCATATTCTCTAATATTTTTTTAAGGTTTTGATTCTAGCATGAGGGTGTAATTGTTGATAAATAGGCAGAAGACTACTCCAAAATGGCCTTCATTATCTCTTTTTCTTTTAAGTTGATATCTTATCTTAACCAACGATATGGAATAAACAAAATGTAAAATTAAATTGAACGTAAAAACAAAAGCTCATCAGCTGTTGTCTCCGCCAAGTTCACTTTTTCTAGGAAATAAATATCGAAAAAATCAAATTATTTATGTTTCTGATCGTGATAATCTGATAATCTTTTCGGATCTCTAATCTCTACTTTTTTCGGATTATTAATTATTATTATTAATAATTTTTTGATTATACTTGTACAGTATTTTAATACAGTATAATAGATTCTTGTTAAATCTCTAATTCATCTCATAATCTGACATATCTTCTGGTCTCTGTCCGCTCGTATATTATAATCCGTTTTAATTCACTTATGTATCAAAGCCTACGGCCATATAGTAGATGGATAATGTTATTGTGGCCTGTCAAAAATGTGAACATGATTGTATTTACAATTATTCAATAATTATAAGCATTTTGTGTCGTTAGGGGTGTCATATGTATGATGAAACTCACTGTGACAACTGTTAAAAATATTAAGGATTGTTAAAACACCCATCTAAGGCTCACCATGCCGATCTGAAAATAAGGAAATAATAAAAAAAAAAAAAAGAAAAGGTGATTGTGAATACTATTGAATCTGTTGGGGTAAGTTTGAAAGACGGAATGGTGACCAGACACGAGTTTTTTTCAAAATTAGAAGTAATGAGAAGGTTGTTTTTGAAATACATAGAAAATATCAGTATGTGACTCCTTTGAGAGTTGTTGTGTGTTGCGAGTGCTACCATTATTTACGGGCTATTAAATTAAATAATTATAATTAACCTTTCCGAACAAAAGTTACGAGACAGGAGTGTCCGGAATAGTGAACAAAAATAATTTCATCTTGTCCGCCCACATCTGGTCCGGTTCACGCATTTACGCATGAACGGTAGTTCCGACCCGTTCCGTCCGTTTTCTTCCAACCGATCTGTTCTGCCCCTTTTATGTAGCCACGCCCATACTTGGCCTGGTGCACGCGTTTACACGACCCATTCTGTTGGCTCGAAGGGGCGTGGCTCACATTTTTTCCGGTTCGATCCGATCTTCTAAACGAATATCCGATCTCCTTACGCGCTACTACTTCAAAACGTGTAGCCACGCCTACTTTATTTCAATATACTTTTTTCCCTTTGCCCACCCATTTTATTTACCAAAAGTTTTCTCACTAAAATTACTCTTATTTAGAAGTTTGTGTAGCAAACTTGCTTTGTTGGATACTTTTCCTTAGAGCAATTTGTTTATGGTAACTGCTTTGTTCCTATCGGTAAGAGTTGAATTTGAGAATTAATTTTTTGTTCATACCAAAATATGACACTTATTTAAAAAAATCTGGTGCGGTGCGTGCATCACACAACTTTCTCTTACCGTCCTATAATTATTATCTTTTTAATATAATTTTTAAAAAGTTCACATTAACACTGCTTCTAATAAACTCAGGAGCATTCACTTTTTCTGCCACTTAAGTACAATAAAACAGTTTTTTAAACAATTATAGTACAACAATTCTGTACA
This sequence comes from Rhaphigaster nebulosa, assembly GCA_948150685.1. Taxonomy (NCBI): domain Eukaryota; kingdom Metazoa; phylum Arthropoda; class Insecta; order Hemiptera; family Pentatomidae; genus Rhaphigaster; species Rhaphigaster nebulosa. Next base: position 63,610,533 of record OX411308.1, read on the forward strand.
CTACCTATATATTTTAACTTTGTCAAGTTGAAAATATATTTCAAAAGTTTCTGGTTTAGTTTCCATAGAAACATTTTCTTTCCATTAAATAATGTGAAAGTAGAAATTATTAAGTTAATTTCCCCTTTTGTATTTTTAAATTACTTTGTTACAGAGCGTATTGTTTACAACAGATTAGCGGATTGGTGGGTGGAGGTTCAGTCGCATCCATCTCCTTTCGGATGCGCTCGGTTACCCATCTATTTTATGCTCCTCATGATTTTTTTTTGGTTTTTAGATAATTTAATAACCTTTCATATAATTCTATACATAATTTAATATAAATTGCATGCTTTTTAAGTTAAGCGCAAATAAAATATTTTTTTGGAGGGAGTTATTGTTGACCGTATATTTATATTTAAAGGGAGAAGTTGATCGGGGGTGCGGTCAAAGAAATAGACTTAATAAGTGTAGTTAAGGCGTGTGGTCTAGACCACACGCCTCGCTGCCCTGAAGATGGCCTAAAATTTAGGCCGAAACATAGGCACAATTATATAAGACCACACTTATTAAGTCTATTTCTTTGACCGCACCCCCGATCAACTTCGCCCTTTTAAAAATATTTTTTTCATCATAACTTTTTTCTCTGCAATTCCTCGGAGATTTACTACATAAATGAAAAATTAAAGGCCTTTGTGAAGAATAATTTAGCCAAGTTTCATCAAAATCGTTAGAGCCGTTTTCGAGAAAATTGTAAAAAAGTGTAAAATCCATGATATAATAGCTAATTCCGGTTATTCCGATGCGCTGTATCTTTGCTAATACTGGTCCGATTTTGATGATTCTTTTATTCTTTTTTAGATAAATTAATTACTTTTCATACAATTCTACACATAATTTACCGTAAAATGCATACTTTTTAAGCTATGGGCAAATAAAATATTCTTTTCATCATAACTTTTTTCCCTGCAATTCCTCGGCGATTTACTACATAAATGAAAAGTTAAAGGCCTTTATTAAAAATAATTTAGGCAAGTTTCATCAAAATCGTTTGAGCCGTTTTCGAGAAAATTACAAAAAAAAGTATAAAATCTAAGTGTAACATCACAGGCATGTACCAATCTTAAATACGTAATTTCAGTATTGTACAACTTTTCGTTTTTGAGCTAGACTGATCACATACACACAGACCATTTTGCGAGCTTGGTCATTTGGACTCAGGTGACCTTAAAACGTGTATTTCCGTCTAAAACTCGAATTCGAAAATGTTCACGATCGCAATACTTCTTACTATATGCTTCGTATTTAGGTAAGAGAAAGTAAAAAAAGCCGTCCATGATTTTTAAATAAAAGTTAAAATTAATCGTGTATGTATTTTGTTGAAAAATAATTGTTTATTTATAATTTATGTTTGCTTGAAATAAAAGTTAAGCGTTATTAACTGATTATTTGTTTTCAATTAAAAAATTACTATTAAGAGAAATTTTTTTTAGGCCTCAAATAACTAATTTCTGAGCGATACTTTTTTTGCTCATAATAAAACTCAAAACACTGTAATTTGGATAAAACTGGATCTAGCGAATTGAGAGTGATTCCATCTTATTCAGCGTGAAAAAAAAATCATTTAAGGGCGGTAATTTCACCACTTTTTAATTAATACGATATGATGACAAATAAATTACCGACAAACCAAATATAAAACCTTACGTATAATTATACCTTACGTACAGTTATATTTTTTCAACCAATTTGATCTTTAATCCTTAATTATTGTTTCAAAATATGTTAAAACTTTGTATACGTAAAATATGTAGATTTTTTTTTGCCCTTGCTAGTGCGAATTTCTGAACTATACATTCGAAGGCACTGATAAATCAAGATTATATGAAGAAAAAATAATGGAATTGAGGTTACTCATATTGATTAATTGATTTAAGCAGTTGCCTTCTTGCCATGGCAAGTTATGGCCTATATGTGAGGCATATTGTAGAATACGTTGTGATGTGTAGCGGGAGGGTTGGACTTGCAATATGGGGATCATTATTCACTGATTTTGAGGGATGAACAGACACAATTATTGATATTGAGATTGATGAGGAAAAAATTGAACGCAACTGTTTTAGTCCTGTGTTAGAGAAAAAAAAATAGAGCTTGTACCATAGCTCATGATTTATTCTGGTTATTTACACATATGCTGTATTTTATATATTTTTTCATAAGTCCTTTTCAATTTATGAATTGATATCTAATATAGCTATTTGTCTCGGGACATGCTAAAAGTTCTAAGAATTTTTAATATAGCATTCTCGTATTGAGGAAGTTTATTTATGTTTATCATTCCTTGCTAAGTGACGGCATTAGTAAACCATAGTGGCTCTCAAACTTTTTGGCAATACACTGATTTATTAAACCAAATTCACTGCTATCATAGCATTATTATTATTTTATTTTTTTATTAAATATAATACTAAACTATAAAAGTAAATAAAATAGATACACATTTTTTTTAAACAATATCAATATTTAATTATAAATTAATTATAAATTACAATATAAATTATTTATTTAATTTAATATTTTAATTTCAAATTACGTTGCACGTTGTGGAGTACTTGCGGCACCCACTTTGATAACCTCACTATAATCACTTTTTGGAATATCCTTGCTTGGATTGAACTTAATATAGAGTGTCTTGCTCTCAACTAGTCTAGCACACCTTCGAATGGTGCATTCGGATTCGTTGTAGCTTCAGAAAATATGGAATATTTTTTTTTTTTTTTTTATGTGGCAAGTGGGTGGAAAATTTCATTATCAGAAAATATAAAATAACTCCGACGAAGAAATTATGGGTACTAAGGTTTTGGGTCGCTTTATCTTTTGCATTACTTTTGAGCAACGCTAAGGTATGGACGATGCTTTAAGGTTTTTGAAAATGATTTTTTGAGAATATTTACTCGGAAGATAGATGAAAATTCAGATGGCTGTACAACGTAGAATTGCGAGCCCTGCACTTGGTTTACCATGTACAAATACTGGTCTACCAATTAATCGTCAATTATAATTGAAGTGACAGCTTCACACTTCTGAAGTGGGCTTGGAATATTGTAAGATTTAACGAACGAATAAAGCTACTATTTAATTGGAAATAAGTACCTACTACTTAACGAAAGAATAAGCGTTAAACCGGTGGTAAAAGATCTTTAGGAGTCAAGAAAGAAGTCTTTTGGCAGGGTAAAGTGTAGGGAAAAATGCAAGCAAAAATAGCAGAATCATACATTTGTTTCCATTACGCCTTGTTATTTATTTATTATTTATGCATTGTTACTCTGAAGAAATACGCTTGCGAATTTCAATATTCTATATTAAATATTGAAATTAAATTTTAATTAAAATCAAATTGATAATTTTATATGGTGATATATACAAAAGAAAAACAATATTGCTTTACTTTTTTTCGATATACAGCCGATGATAAAAAAACAATATCACGGGTCATGGAAATAGAAGGTCCTATCCTTCTCTATATCAAGGGCCATAAGAAGAACAGTTGGGACGATAGATCAAAGAATACCCCCTTTGGGAAATATAGTAAGCTCTACCTTTGCAACGGAGTTCCGTCCCATCAGGACCTGTTTTAGTTCCCGTTACTAGGTCCATCATCCCGAATACTCTTTGGCTGGACTGGTTTTATTGCTTATTTCTTTTACTTTATAAGGTGTTGGTTGCATTCCGATTTTTCTAGTAATTTACATTATCAAATATTATTAAAATATTATCTTTTCAGATTTTTTTAATTGGCGGATGTCATACTCAATGTATGGCATGTCAAACATTCATGGCGGATGTCAATACTAGCTATTGAAGAACTTTTTATTTATAAATAATTCACCGTTTACAATTTTTCAGTATAAAGAATATATTGGACAACCAACCATGAATCAACCCAAAAATCCCTCTGTTGAGATGATTATAAAATGCAACTTACACACTTAAACTAAATTATAGGAAGAGGGGACGAAAACCTTGGAGTCTTTAACCCGTTCAAATTTGATTGAGCGGCTGATCTTATAATTTGTTTGTTTAGCCTGGATGAGTGTGCAAGGCTATTTTTCAATTGTGAAAATGTCTTCAATAATGTAAAGATAAAGAAATGTAAAAAAAAATATATGATAAATAATTGAATGCTATAAATTATTTCAATCATGTTTAGAAAAAGAATAACATAAATTAAATGCATATGCTAAAGATTTATTCGTGGAGTTGCTCGCGTGTGCGATGATAGCTTCTGTAAGCAACCACTGGCGGTTTATTATTTCATATATAATAAATATTACTATAAAAATAAATGTAAAAAATATTTTTCCATATATGTTTGTTGATTAAGGTGAACACTCCAATATATAAAAATAAAGGCAGGCTGCTTTTATTTCACCACTTTATTTATTATGATGCAAATTTTCGGCCTACAAGCCATCCTCAGGCATCCCTGTAAAAAAAAACCTATTTAGTTCAATAAATATTTTTTCTTTAAACAAAGGAAATAATCAATTTTAATTCTTAAGACTAAGCCAGGTACAAAATATAAGATTTAAATGAAATGAAACTAAATAGTCTCAGTGCTAAATCCTAACGCAATTAAAACTATGAATCAGAATAAATTTACAATAAGTGTTCATTATTTATAATTATTTGTCTATTATAATACATAAAACATTAAAATTACACAATTTTAAGTAATATATATATATATATATATATATATATATATATATATATATATATATATATATATTTTTTTTTCTTTGTATTTTGTACTAACTATACTTGTATAAGCAAATAATTAAGCAAGTAACTATACTTGCCTCTTTATTAATATTAATTTTATTTCAAATTTGAAATATGTGTAAAGAAGAGATACATTATTATGAATAATAAAAGACTTAGTGAACCCGAAGGTTCAATGCCGATACCACTAATCTCTTACAAACCTCGGTCCACCGACTACCGCCCAAACCCAAATCCGTTAATTTTTTTCAATATTAGTTTAAGGACTTATACATGAACTAAAAAAAAACAAAAAAAAATGTGATTTTTAGTTTTTTGTCAATATTGCCTGTATTGGTGCTTGCACTGAGCACCAACTATATTTATAACTTCATTTTCTTTATAAAAAAATATATATATACTTAGCTAATTGTTATTTACTCAAATATAAACACAGTTCATTTTCTTTTTTTTTTTTATTTTATTTATACAAATGTATAATATATATATGTCTGCATAATATAGGTTTGTATTTCTTTTGTAAAAAAAACTGTCGCAATTTCTTTTTAATTAAATATATATTAAATTTATTTTCTTGTTACTCCAATATAAAAAAAAAATATTCTAATTTATAAAGATGAAGTGAGCTACTTTTTTTGTAGAGCAGTCGATCTTTGTGATAGTTTTGATCATTTTTTTATCTGTGCATATTTTTACTCTAACCCCCATAACCTTTGATATTTTATTAGGGCATTGATATGAGAATAATTAGGTCAATTGACTCTGGTGAAGGTTGCAGATAGTTCAACAGCCGTGGTTTAGGTATTTCAATTATTATCCTATTCACATCTTGTTTCATTTTTGTCCTGTGACTGTTACTAGATAATTATGAAAAAGTATTATAATCAAATAAATAATAAAATTGCATACATTTATTTTATTTAATTTATTGTTCCTAAAAATAATATTAAATGAAATAAAATGTGAAAGATTACATTAAATAATTTTATTTATTGCTACTAAAATAGCCAAAAATTGTTTACACTTATGTATTATTTGTTTGACATTGCTATTACAATTAATTCTGGCATACTTATTGTATTTATTATCTGTTTGATATAAAATTATAATATTCATCTGAAGTTTATATTTATAATTATTATAAATTATTCTCGGTATCTCCATTATTGAATTTGTGCAACGGTAATGCTTAAATTATTATATTTTGATATTCTCTGAACGCATTTCAATTGTTTACTTTTTTTTTTTTTTTGTTAGCTGAGGCTGTTTTAAAGACCGATGGAAATTCATTTACGTACCCGTTTAGTTGTTACTCATAATGACTTTGTTTTAAGATTAAAACATTTCAGTCTAAACGGATAAAATTATTATATTTTTTTATTTTATTTTATATTGAATTCTGCTTGAACAAAGATACTTAAAAATCGTTTTCATTTATTAAAAAAAGTTATAAAAAGGCTGACACCCTGCTTTCGATAAAAACAATAAAGCATTTATTTTAAATGTAAACCTATTGGGTGTTGTGCTAGCTCACTATAAAAGAAAAAAAAATCTGATTAAGCTTCATATTTATTTGACGGGTAAAAAAAAAATTACGAGAAATTAATAAGAACATATTTTTCAATCAATAAATAAAAATTAAATTGAATTAATTTTTTTTTATTAATATTTAATAAATTTTGTGGAAACTTCGAAAACATCCAAATGACGAATTTCGTACATTTAAGTTTAATAAAAAGTATAAGCATCAGTAATTATGCCATTAAATAAAATGTATTTATTTAGCATATTAAAAAGTAACTAAGGCTAAATTTTTTGTTTAGTCTTAGATTTTGTTTCGAATGTACTTTTGCTTATTTCATTGACTACCAAAGGCCAAGAAGTTACGATAAAAAATGTCTTTAAAGCAATATTTAAAAAAATTTCTATTGTTGATCCCTTTTTTTATGGAACTCTTGTTTCCCATAACTACTTAAAAGTTGCCTTTTAAAACAACTGAACTACAGTTTTTTCTAATTACTCTTTATGAACAAATTAAAATAAAAAACGCATATTTTATTTTATTTTTTTAAAATGTAGTGGTACAACTCATTTTCCTCAATTCCTAGCTCAAATCATGTTAGTTATTTAGATATTTTTTAAGATTAGATTAAATATTTGCGTTTGTATTGGTAGCTAGAGCCACTGAACTGATTTCTAGTAAAAAAAAAAAAAAAAATCAACATTATAATAAAACAGCTCTTAAATTTTTTTTTTTTAAAGAAAATTATGAAAAATTAAAAAGTATAAATTTGTATTTAAGACTTGGGGGGAGACTGGGGTAATGGAAGCCAACAGCTTATTTTGGTCACTGCGATTTCCCGTAAAATTGTTAACGTATGTTGCAACTGATATGTACTGATACTGCGTTCTTCCCTCTTCAACTACATTACAACTCGTCGTTTTGGCAGTTCTTAAGGCACAGCATCATGATAATACCTACTTTTGTAACACATAGTTGTTTTAGAGGATTTTGAGCACCGTATTTTTTTTTTTTTTTTTTTTTACTCGATTTAAACCGTGCGTTCGAGGTAATGACATTCACCATGATCGGGGTAACGTTGTTTATTTCATGGGTCTATGTTTCTGATGGTCAGAAAAAAATATGAGGAACTGCTGAATAATTGGAGAAGATTTGAAAAAAGCAAAATAAACTGTTTCACAAGGTTTATCGATGAGAAAACCAACAAAGAAGAGTGTGATATAAACAAAAATATCGATACATGATTATATCGACTTCAAACGCATGCATGATATGAAAACTATTAATTAAAATGACTACCAGTATGAAGATTTGGAAGTATTTAAAGCGTATCAAGAAAATTATAGTATTACAAGTTTTGTAAAAGATGACTATGATATTAAAAACGTTGACAAGTGACTAATTAAAATAAAATCAATGTAAAAATTAACTGAAATTAAAATAATGCGTTGTTTATTTATGATATAATAAAATATGTGAAAACTATTAATTAAGGTGACGACTAGTATGAATACGAAATAGTACGATTTTAGAAATATGCAAAGCATATCGAGATAATTATGATATATCAAGTGATGTAAAAGATGTTAAAAAATTTGATATTATTATATTTAAAATAATTGAGTAAAATATGATATAATGTAAACCAAAAAAATAGAGTAATACAATTATAGGTCTTATTATATACACATTATCATATGTGGTGAAGAAAGAAAAATAAAGATAGAAACAAGCAGGAAGAGGAAATGCGAAGAAAACAATAATTACATACCAGAGAGGCGTACGAGTACAACCGAGAGCCAACTGAATCTTGATAGAGTTCTGGGAATTAGAAAAACGGGTAAACAATGTTACCAAAACACTGATTTGAAAGAAACTAACCCTAAATTTAAATACCATTCGATTGAAAGGCATAACTATTGATTTAAAAAATTGGTAAAACGTATTAGTTTAAGGCTAAAAAAATTAGTTCTCAAAGTTAATCATAAAAAAAAAAAATAAATAAATATCTCATCTAAAAAATATTCCCTCAAACGTCGAAAGTTTAGTTTCAGACGCAAAAAAAAAAAATTAAAATTAATAAGGTGGTGACAATGAGCCCGCTTAAAAAGTTCAAATTTGAAATTCCGATTGTCTTAAAGTTACCCCAGTCTAAAGTAAATTGAAAGAAAGTACAATATTACAGGAAGAAATATACTTTAAAAAAAATTAAATTAGAACGAATCTTCATTGAAATTAAATAGTAGTTAGTCGCAAGGTAGCAAGGTAGTTATTTATTTATTTTTTTTAATTTTGTTCAAATCGTTTAGTAGAATAAGACGGTAAAAAGAACCTGTCGGGAATTTGGTGTGGTGATCGTTTTGTTAAAAGCGTTTGAAGAATACCTATAAACCTCCAAACTTTAAAAGTTGATTTTCTCAAAATGTACCACTCCTTTTCTTTAGTTGCCTCTTCAATTAGCATAATACGTAATGGTGCAATTGTTCACATTCGCAAATTTACAACTGAAATCAATTCATTCATAGCCATGAATGCAGTCGGTAATCTAGGCGGGTTTTTGTGCATTGAAATTTGAAGAAATTTTCAAATTCATATCGAATTGATTGGCTATAGTTAGTGTTTGACAAAAAATTAAGATTAAATAATTTATAATAAAGTTTTACATGTATGAAATTTATTTTTGGTTTATTATTTTCAATAATAAATCTTTGCAGTAATAAACCTCACTCCCCTCATAAGGTTTTAGGCTTCAAGCAAGATAGTAGAATCCAGAAATAGAATAAATAAAAAATAATATCCGCGGTTTTTCTCTGAGACTGCTCGGTCTCGAAACTTGACATTGCCATTCGCCATTTTGTAGCGGCCGATTAGAGTTTTCATACACCCATATCTCAACAATCTATGAAGATAGAGGGAAAACATTTTAAGCAGTTTTTAGAATAATTATAAAAATGTATAAAAAATACTAATTTTTTTATATTCTTGTTATAATGTTTCCAAAATACTTTTAACAATGTTATTAAAATTGATAATAAATTTAACTAATAAATAATAGTAATTAATAATATCCCATTGTGTAATAATTTCCAACTTTTTACTTAAAGTATCTAGTCATTTATATGGAAATGATATAATTACTTTCTAAACAGATTTCTAAACACTGTTATTAATTGTGTATATACATTTAGGTATTTACATGTATTATTTCTTTACCTATCTAAAAGCGGCAGCATTGAGCAGTAAGGTTTATAAATCAGTTGAGTATGTGGACATAAACATACCCTAGACATCTCATCCGAATCCTATTCTTTCTTCAGTTCCCTCTTCTGCGTCTAGCATCAGGAATCAGGCTATATTGCTAGTAGTAGGCTATATTACTAGTCTGTCAATATTTATATATTTTGAAACCGTTTCTTCTGAGTTTCAATTAGCAAGAGTACTCGTTAAACACTGTCCAATCTGATGAATTATGAGGTTAAGCCTCTTTTCACACGCTAAGAATTTTACCGGACGGAAAAAAAGACACGTCATATTTTCTACCGTGAGCTAACACGGAAGAAAGCTATCCCCTCTAGCCGTTTTTTTTTACCGTAGAGTTTACTCCCGTGCATTTTGTACTCTAATGAATTTTTCAGGATAAGACAACGCATATTTTTTATTTTTAAAAGCGAATTCCGATTCAAATAAAATCTTTGATGATTGATTATAAAATGTAGACTAAAAATCAAAGCAATTTAAATAAAATCTTAATTTTAAGCAGATTCTTAATTACGAAATTAATAAGTACTTTCTGGAGCTAAAAGATAAATTTAAATCACAGTGTTATGAAGAAAAAAGTTCATCATATATCAAAATCATATATCAATAAATGATGTATATCATAAATCTAATGTAAATACGTGTAATCTGCTATATACATAAATATAAATCAATGAATCATTATATTCTGGATATTTTTTAAGAAATCAATTGACATTATTATATATGCAAGCATCTAATAAATATTAGATATAATAATATTTTAATATGATATAATCAATAATAAATATTTTACCGGAGTGAAAAAAAAAAACCGACCGGTTTTCTAGTACGTTATTGTTTTTGTTTTTTTTAACGTCCAATAAAAATCTTGACGTATGAAAGCCGCAATTCACTTCTAAGCGATACTGAAATGTGAACACGGCATTTTTTCGTACGGTTTTTTTGTTGTTTTTTTCGGTAAAATTCCTAGCGTGTGAAAGGAGCCTCATACTCTGAACTCACGAGTTGTATATTAATGTATTATAACTGTATTAATGCATATTAATTGTATCGGCATGCTATTTTTGTCACTCAAGCTACTGTTAATAAACGGCTTTTGCTTAATTTTGCTGAATTTCGGCATCCAGTGAGTACACAATTAAATTTAAATCATATTGTTGATTTCAAGCTTTTAAGCAATAATCTGTCAAAATTGCATTCCGCGCGATTAGTAATACAAATACCTATGTTTGCACGCTACTTGCGGTAGCGTGTAATTACGCAGTCGTGCTTAACATCCCACTACTGTAAACACCCATTAGCTCAAAAGGCAGGGTAGGGTGCAAATTAAGTAAAATAACATTAATACCGAATGAATACAAGGTTACTAATCACATGGAATGCAGAACTGATAATTATTTATTAATTATTGTTATAATCCTAAAGACAGTTAGGTAGCTAAAAACATCGACTGATAATTTACGAACTGTGAGCAGAGATACTTTTATTATAGAATCATCTACAGAAATATTAATTGTAATTTTTGTCTCATTTTTAATTTTATTTGAGGTTATTTAAATTTTTATCGCTTGCTCGTTGATTTATTTATTTTGATCTGTTTCGACCACTGAGGTCATTGACACTAAAATCGCAAGTTGGTAAAAATCAATTGATTACAATGAATGAATTTGGCCACTTGTGCAAAATAAAATCAGATTAGTTTCCTACTTTTTTCTATGTTTTGTTGCGATTTTTTGTAGTTTTCAAGAACTTAATGAATTTGAGTCCCGATGTTGTTTTGGAATCCTCCCTCAACATGCACTTTAAATCTGTCCTGGATCTATGTGCTATACACTTATGAATTTGTATTCGCAAGATTTGAGCAAGCAATAAATCTATTTAATTAACAAATGAAAGAGCTTTGGATTATTTACGTTATTATTAAGTCGAGTGAGTGATGAATGATTCGGAATTTTTTTAAAGTGTTACTATCTTTATCCTTCGGATCATATATTGAGTAAGTTTTGTTCAGTAGCTCTTTTTAGAGCCGAATTACGATATCCAATACCCCGTCACTTTTTTGAGGGATGAGGGAGTCTGAGCAGTAGCTCAGCTATTTTCTGAGAGCACGGACTCCTCATACTCTCCCCTACTCTCTCCAGTGTTTTTAGAATCATTAATTACGATCTCCTCTGACACATAGTGTCAGCTTCTATTTTTACTGAATCAGGCGAACGATTCAGCTCTTTCCTCTGAGTGAATCATTATATATCGCCGGTCTCATGTTAAATTTACGAATGTGAAAATTTCGATTTTTCTGTTTGTTACATTACAATAGCATTTCGGGTGATACAGCTTGTAATAAAGTTACGTATCTGTTAAGGTATTAGAATATGATAAAATCGCAGTTGCATTTTTACGAAATACATCTTAAAGTCTAAAACTTACATGTTAATGTAACGAATAAGCGTATTATTATAAAGGTGAAACAATTAATACACATTAAACTATGAGATAAAAGAAATAAAACACTAACAAAATCTTTTTAAATAATCGAAATAGGCTCTTATAGACATAAGGATGTATCAGTTTTTTTTTTTGCTCTCCAGAAAAGTAGTGATTTTCACATTCGTAAGTTTAACATGAGAACAGTGATACGTTCTGTTTTGCCCCTCACTAGCTGATCATGCTTAAGAACCTATAACTTTTAATTTTTATGCTGGGATTTTATTGTTTTCATATCTCATTCTTGTTCATGATGATAAAATAAATTCATTAAAAACTAGTACGTTGTGTTGTAAATAGTGTTATAAATTAAATTAACTGTCTCGCGAACAATTATAAGAATACCCATAATAATTCACGTTGTAATTTGTTTTTTTCCCGAACAACACCAGTCAAATCACCGACGAATATTAAAAAAGCAATTAGTGTAAATATAGTACCGGTTCCGAAATTGAATTGGTCGCAAAAGGAGCGTCTGGTACGCTTCGAACAAAAGTCCATTCTCTCCGAGCTCAGGGCAATCAACGAAGCCGCCTATTGAGAATTATTCTGGCATGAATATTTTATTGGATGAAATGATGCGGTGTAACTGCTCCTAAATGGCCAATTTAAAGTTACTATTCACTTTATAGCGGTTTACCGGGGTGCCCTATGCATATTCCATTTGAACTTGGACTTAGTACAGGGATTATTTCTCTAAGGCCATACTATAAATAACTTATGTAATTCAATAGGAGTTTAGGGTTTACGATTGAAATGTTTATGGTACTCTTACATGCAGGTGTTTATAGTTTTTTTATTTCCTTCCTTTCGATGTGGTGTTTAATAATGGCAATGGTATGAAGAAGATGAGTAGTACGAGTTTTATAGTTAGTAGAGTTACAAACGTCTATGGTAATTTTAAAAATGTTACTCCCACTATTTTGGCATAAAAATAGCCTAATAAGCTCAAAATGACAAGGAAAAAACTTCAAGTGTGGCGTTCCACAAGGTGCGGTGTTATTTCCAGTGTCATTTTCTATTAATGGCGGAGATTTTTTTTAAACCAAGTGTCAGAGTTCGACAGCAACTTTTGCTGAACAAGTAGTAGCTTAGATGCTGAAAAGTCTGAAAAAATGTTAGAATATCGTTGCCTCAATAAATTAAATCAAATATCTCAAAAATGTTAATATGGAGGCATGGATGTATTTTTAGCAATAAGGGCACCTATGCATTTCATCTCTCATAATATTCTTTTAGAAATTTTCACATAATTATTGCAGTGGTGAATTGTGCAGAGCTTGGTCTTAGTGCCAAGAATGCATCCATATCTTAAAATTAACCTTTTTTTTGGGATGTTACACTGTTAAACTGGAGCAGCGATATTTTCTCGCAGCGATGAGGGACTTTTTTTGTTTCAAAAGTGAAGAAGAAACTGCCAATCAAGTTCAAAATAAATAACTTGGAAAAAGAAACGATCTAAAAATATAGTCTCGTACAGGTAAAACAAAAAAAAAAAACTTAAATCTTGCCGCAAAATCATTAGATATCTGGCTCAAACGCCTAACTGAGCTTAAAGGCAAATATCAGTACGACAGATGTAAACTATCTTAAGTAAAATTTTACTGGATAGGAATTCAAAAGAAGTTTGAAATCTCACTTTATTAATTGTTGTGTATAATGGTAAATTTTTATATATTAAGTGTTACATATTTAATTGTTCTTTTAGCTTATTTACGAAAAATATGGCCAGAATAATGCAACTACAATAGTAACATCAAAATCAACAAAATCGTTTTTGAAATCAACAATTTCTTACATACAGAAATATAAAACCATAAAACGTCCGAACTTATTGTATGGCTTTGTCGTTCTCTCGCATTTATGCTTGTGCCGGTAGCTCAAATTGCTTATAATATTTTCAAAATGGATTAATATGAAATATTATAAAAGATCCGATGTAGAGATTAAAAAGATCTAGATCAAACGAGAAATTAAAAATGTCGAAAATCAAGAACTTCCTATCTGAGAGGTATGTGGAATTTTTCGAATTCATGAGCAATATAACAAACTCGTCATTCAGTCAATTTACCCCGAATACATCAATCACAAAAACTATCACACCATTAGCCAATTGAGGAACTAAGGGACTAAGAGAAAAAAAAACTATACAATGTATAAATATGTTATACACAATATTAGATAAACTACTTTAGGAATTATTATACGCCATTTTTTTTAATTTGAGTTTTTAAAATTATTAAAAAACAAAACAAAAATACATGTTTTGAGGTGATTTTGGAAGTTTGCATCAGATAGGTCTGGACGGCCACAGAGTCTGAGAGTTTACTTATTTGTATTTTTCATTTCTAATTACTTTGCTTTTCTTTCCCAATTGATCCATTTTTTGTTTAATAAATCTAATAGGATAACAAATTGTTTTACTTAATGTGAGAAAAAATAATGCCTTGCTATGGTAAACTATTTAACTGATATCATAATATCGTATCAGGTCACCAATTTTTGGGCCATTTTAACACAATATTTAACTCGATTATTTATTAAAATTTAATGTTACATTAACTAAGATTATTAACGCTACCAGATTTCACTTTACATCATAACATATTCATATCTACGTCTTGGCACAATTTTATTTGACTTCTTACAGAATATTCCACCACAATTAGTGTAAGTTGATGAATGAATGATTTTGCCTTTCAAATAGTTCTCTTTAATTCAAAGCACGATCGTTTTCGATCGTCAAACGATCATTTTATCTTGTGCAGTTGTCGCTTCTGAACGATAAAATTTAAATCGAATCAGTGATGATGATGTAACTGCTTCAACAGTCACGCGGTCGGATGAAAATTTTCGTGTTTTGAACAATAGAATGCATGTAGGAAGAAAAATGTATTTTTTGATGAAAGAATCAAAAACATAAAAAATAATAGAATATGATTTTATCATTTGGTTGGCGATTTAGTAAAAACTACTAACCGAAGTTTTTAACCTCTTCCTGGTTCTAAATTTCTCGATATTTAAATGTGACGACAAAATATCTTGATACTTAAATCTGACTAAACGAAATAACCCATTGATAATAAAAATGAGAATATTGATAAAAAGAATGTTTAATTAAATTGAACTCTCAAACAATTATTAAGTTAGAAATTATTTATAATTTATACCTATAATATATTTTTAAATTCATGTTGCGATTGGTGCCCGATTGTATGGTCGATACAGACAGGTTCTCTAGGAACTTTTTTACTACTTTGTGAACAGTTCATTTCTTCTATACCTATTAAATTATCGAGCATAGACACATCGGAAGGAAAAATATTTAGAATAATATTTTTTCTTATCGACGTCATTTTTTTTATAAAAAAGGCTTTAACACCAAAAAGCTCAATTTAGGTTTCAATTTCATATGAAACCTAAGCACCAACTCTAATCCCGGTGACGATTATATTAAGTAAGAAAGTTGGAAATGGTCTAAAAATTAACTATTCTTGACTAGTGCCAAAAGCCTTAAAAATATATTATAAGAGTTTTTCTCCCTTAAGAAACTCCTTCTGTACACAATAAAGAATAAAATTAAAAAAATATATGTCGTTATTTGAGGAAAAAACGTTACTTTTTTGTTTTTGTTTCCTGTAAACGGCGCTTATACCTTTCTTTCAAAAAACGACCTCAACAGTTTTAGGGTGAGATATGATTAGAAAAAAAAATGAAACTTATAACTGAGATTAAATAATAATGTCACCTTAATGGATAAAGTTACCATTAATACTAAATAGGTTCAAATTCCTAATCATTTTAGTCACAAATGAAAAATAATACATATATTATGAATTTACTTAATTTAAAAAATAATATTATGAATGCACAATTAAAAGTACAGTACCGATTCCTATTGTGCCTACATATTTATCGTATTAAATTCAATATTAAATAATATAATTTACTAGCTGTACCCGCACGGAGTTAAATACTCTCCCAAATTTCAAGTTTTTTTATGTTTCACTTTTAAAAGATAACTACAAGAACAACTAAACAACCGGTTACCAAAAAAATGTTTACTGTAATCATTCCAAGGCCAAAGGAGCGAACATTTTTTTCGGTAATCGATTGCATTGTTTAGAATTCGTCTCAATACGAATTTTATTTAGACATTTAGGAGTAGGATCAAAACTATAATAAATGTTCAAAACGGCAATAAGGCTTCACGATTTTACACTTTTTTTTTACGTAATCTCAGATTTTATTAACAAATACCGCTTTCACACAATAATTTTACTCTTATTAAAATGTTTTTGTAGTGAACTTGTTTCCACATTTATGAAGTTGTCATGACAACGATATAAAATTACCCATTTCTTTATAGTTTTCCCCCCATTTCTTCCCTTAAGGATAACATTTCGAAAAATCCAATGCATATAAACCTTCTAGAACAAATTATGTAAATGATAGTGAAAACCGGATCCAAATCGACTGGAAATTTATTATTATTATTTTATGAAGTATTGATTGTGTAGGACGTAGGGGAATAAATAGTTTTATTCCACGAATGATAAAATATTAAAAAAAATTAAGGGGTTATAGAAGTTATTGTGGAGATCTTGTTTTTTAAAAATTGGATGGTGAACTGCAGGAAAGATCAAGACTTATAACCGTTATATATTCCTATATTTTAATGCTTGAGTATTGCAAAGATTAAAAATTGCTGTCGAAGATGAGGCTAAAATCACTCTGAATCCTAACTAGAGTAATACGTCCGCTGAGACTCCATTCCTGAGTATTTTGAAACAAATTCTAATATGTTTCAAAATACTCATGTATGAATTAATTAATTATTAATAATTAACAAAATCTCAATGCTCGCTGCCGGCTTTACAGACTAGTCTTGTTAACTTGGCATCCGCAGTAAAGTGCGTGATATAACGGAGGAGGAGGGACATAAGAAGTTGATGAGTATTTTGTACATAAACCAAGAGATATCAAAAATACAATGTATTTGTATTCAATTGATTTTCCTCAGCTAGTCGCTAAGGTAAACTATTCATACTACGATGCCTTCGTACACGGTTGGAAGGAGGTGATGGGGCCAACTATTTTTTAACCTCCCTTAGTGCAATGTAAATATGAAAAGATGAGATTGATCTTGCTGTTTCAGAAAAAAATGCAAGAATAGAAAGTGGCTGATAAGTTATCGGTCGAGGTGGCATGCTATTTCTGCCAAAAACCGTATTGCCAAGAGACAAGAAAGGAACAAAATAAAAATTAAAATATCAAAAACTATTGTTTTTTAATAAACTATTTAATAAAATATTTCTTGCGTTGATTTCCTTGATTGAATTTTTATAGTTTCATATTAAAGAACATTACTTCGGATTTTTTATTTAGAAAAGAAACGATTTTTTTTTAAATTGTTTGATTGATGCCTAAAACCGTTGCGATCCATCTGAGCCAACTCAGTGTTTTTTTTTTTTTAAAGATTATCATAAACAACGGTATGTAATCAGTAATAGAAATCTGTTCCAGCTCTAATCAAAGGCAATGACTGGAAAAGAATTCGTCCATCGAAAGGATCCCTTCCAGGCATAATGACGGATAATTGTTGATCATTTCCAAGCGCCGGGAGCAGCTGCAATTGAGGTCAGATGTGAAATCATTCCTGGTCACTTTAATCACTTCTACTAATTTGAGGTAAAATTGTTTTGTGTTAGCCACAGCTGCTTGTTTTTGAATTGATAATTTGGTGAATATCGCAAAAAATCAGGGTTATCGAGACCATGTCAAATTTAAAGCAAAAAAACGTCCGTTCGTGTTACATTAGTTGTCTCTTTATATTCTTTCTTGTCTGCTCCACAATCTTTCATGTGCATTTTTTTTATTTATTTTATACTTTATCATTCTTTTTAATCAGTGTATTTTTTAAAAAATCTAGTGCGGTGCGCATATCACACAACTTTCACATGCCTCCGTACTTTTATTAGAAATTAGTTTCTGCTCAAGTAGAGCTAGTAAAATTTTAAAAGTTTTCACGGAATTTCGATTTAGTTTCCATGGAAACATTAAGTTTTCATTAAATAGTATGAAAGTTGAAATTATTAACTACAATCACTTAAATTTTGATTTTTTTTCTCACTCCCTCATGACCTTATTCGACTTTATATGTTAGACATGATTTTTTCTTAAATATTTAGCTTTCTTACGGTATATTGTACAGCTATTTCCAGAAATTAGTTTTCAACTAGGAAAAATATTCTTTTTTTTCTCCTTTAGTTAATTATCTTAAATTATTTTAATAAGTTAATTATTTTAAATTTTTTAAATTCTTTCATAGTTTGTATTCGTCCATTTTTTATTACTACTAAAAGCTTTTTTATTACTGACTGTTAATTATTTCAAATAAACATAATAAAAGGTAGATACTTTAGAAGAAGCTAATTTGGAAATTCGGCATTTAAGCCCTGTCAGACTATTTTAATGGGGATAATTCCTAGCTGATATCAAAGACCATTTAATTGTGCATACATTGATATAACGGGTTCTATCAAAATTTTTAGATTTGATACCGTGAAAATTGTAAAAAAAAAACTAAACTCGATCATATTAAATGGCACCGGCAGTCGATTTTAGCGGAAAAGTGATGTGGCATTCCAAGCATTTACTTATCTTAAATATGTAATACTAATTTAGTTAAACTAAACTTTTCGCTTTTTACCTAGGCTGTTCAAATACATACACAGACCATTTTGCGAGACTTGGCTATTTGGATTCGGGACGCCTTAAAACGTGTATTTTCGCTGAAAACTCGAACTCGATAGTAACACTCCCCCTTACTATTTCATATACAGGTAAGTGAAAGTAATACGAAAGATATTTTGTTACACTTATGGATGATATGTACAGCTATAAATGTTAGAAGCACTCTATTCTGGTTTACATTGTTTTAAATATTTTTATTGAAAATGTTTTAGGTACTTCAAGAACATGGAAATGTTCTTCCCATTTCGGATTTTTATTAGATAAATATCATTGTTAGGATGTTACTTGATGATTTCAAAATCTAAGGCTAAAAAATACTGACAAATAGTACGTTACTCCAAGGAAATTCAACCCATACTTAAGGAAAGGGAGTTAACATACATATATGGTATGGGGATTTGTTCAAAATCTATTTTGTTGGGAAAGCTGCCTTCAATGGGAATTGGAAGTAAATAGAAAGTAAACATTAAAATTCCTATTGGTGGCAACTCTCTCTCAAAAAAATAATAATGTGAAATGAATCCCCATGTATGCACTTGCCCCGGGTATGCACTTACCCCGACTTATCTTACCATAAATAGGATACAACTTAAGAATAAATATCCAGCTCAATTAAAATTAAAATAACGCCTTAAAATGTCATTTTAATTTTTAAGAAATCTCTTAAATATTTGGACAATTTTATTAATCGTTGGATACATTAGTTTTTTTTAATGACTTTACAGAAGGAAAGGAACATAATTGAAACAGTAACAAGCCTTTTCTAACAGAATCATGTATACTATTGCGGATTTATGTTTAGAGAATGAAATCAAAGGAAGAAACTTTCTTGTTGAATACAGTATATTCTTATAATAAAGTACAATAAAAAAATTTCCAATCATGTCGCCACTGTTATCTTAGTTTTAGGACATCATATACCGTCCTAGTTTGAGTGCGTTAAACCTGGCAAACAACAATGTAAATGAATGTTGTAACCTAAATTGATGCTATTATTGTTAACCTAAAATTATGAATAGAAACAAATAATTATAAGTCCTAACAATTATTTTATTTCTAAGATTTTATCACCATTCTTCAAAGGTTGTTATCCTTTATTATGCTTGATTTTTTTGTTACTTTGCTTACTGACCATGTTTTTCCTATTTTTTTCACGATATGGAACGAATGAAGGTTATGGACTTTTTTATTTTAATTTACTGAAAAATCAGAAGAGTAGCTTCGGTAATTAGTGGAGTGCGAATGGGGTATTCTAATATAACTACAGATCCGAAAAAAAAAAGAAAAAAAATGCTAAACGTATTAAAAGCATTGATATGAATTTACATCAATGTTATATCGATACAATTTAACCTCATATTTTTCTTTTTCCGCTTAACAACAAGATTTCAGAGCCTATACAACTTTTATAAAATTTTCAACTTTAAATACTTCTTAAAATGATATTAACTTTTTTTTTAAAACGCATATTATATTACTTTTCATAATGTTGTGAACCAATGCTTAAGAATGTTTCCGAAATAGGTCTACCATTCCTTCATTTTGATATTGCTGACCGCGGATCATAGTGGAAACCGGTCATAATGCTTCGGTTATTAGTGACACAACTAACGAAACCGTAGCTATCTATTTACTAATCAATTATTAAATACAGCTACGCTCACATGATATATATTTACATATTCGATAAGACATGATTTTCAGCCTAGTTCTTTCAGAGGAGTGGTTTATTATTTTAGATGTATTGTTTGATTCTAATGTATTCTTTCTGACATATAGCGATTTACTTAATTCCTTGGTATAGCCCAAAATGCTTAGTTTATTTTTTTATTTTTTTTTTTTTTTACTAAAAGTAAAAATTACCCGCTGGAGAATGGTTGATAGCGCATCGTAATTTTTTTTAATGAATATAAAAAATCCTGTTAAAACAACTGAAAATTTTACAGATTAATTGAAGTCATTTGCTATTGTAGTGGGGGTATTATGTTTTCATCAAGATATTGAAGTTAATTAGAATATTTCAGTGCTCTTTTGTTCCATTCATACTAGGGCGAAAATGAGTTAAAATTATCTTCATTTCTGTTTATTATTTTTGATAATGAATATTATATTATATATTCGATATCACGGATTTATTAAAGTTAAATATTTTGTAATTAGTACAATATTGTTGTATGTTATTCTATATTGTTCAATAATACTATTGTACAGTATTGTAAATTAACTAATTATATACAAAATTTATAAATACATTTGCTGTTATTCTGAGGCCTTTATGAAGAAACAAATCGGGAATGTATTTAGTATTATTAAATGCTGCACTGAATATTAAATTAAAAAGATTTATTGCCAAAGGTAAGGGTTCTAATTTTTTGACATTCCAATCTGAAATTGCTGAAGACGAACTGGGTAATAAGTTACGAACCATTTTATGTTCTAAATAAAATAATTCGATGGAGCCACTAAAAAAAAAATGCATGGGACATTTGTCCATAATAATCTAGATGATGGCCGTACTGACCAGCAAAATTTAAGTTTTCAATAGTTTTATATAAATAATAAATATTTTGAATGAAAATTAATGTGAATAACGACGAATAAGTCTTTAATTTTAATGATACCTTAGTCAAGAGACATGCAGGATAGTGGCCATTAATATATTACAATAGTGTAATATTAAACTGGTGGTAAATATTCCTTATTCCATTAAAAAAAAAAAAAAATGTTTTGTGTATTTTGGTCTAATTCTACACGATATGAAGTGATTATATGATATGAGACATTATTATTAAAAGTCAAATTGGTGACAATAGAAGGAGCTTTTAAGATTTTACTAAAAATATTAATTGTTGAAAATGGATTGGATACTGGAGCAACTAAATTTTTGATAGCAGCTAATTGAACTGTTCCTCAGAATACGCATTATTATATTCATTTTGTTGACTGGGAATGATAGACTATTCTAAAAAATCGTGAAGTAGTCGGACTTAACAGATGGTGTTTATGAGGATAGCCACGGAATTTAATTTGCTAGGATTTGTTGGAATTCTTGATTTTAATCTTAGAATTTAAACGTTACTAGATACTTTTATTTGCCTGATACGTTGTTTCGACGTAAACGACTTTTTTTCGGACTCAGATCAGAATTAGTGAATGAATGAATGAATATTTCTTTTTCATGATTCACTTATTCAGTAAAAATGATTACAGGAGAACGAAGAACTTTAATTAACCCCGCAAAAGAATCAAATCTCGGACTTATAAAAAAAAAAAAAAAAGTTTATGTACTGTGGATGATGATCGTTGATTCCCTAAAAAAGTGATAGCTTGTGGGGGAGGAGTGGGAGAGGAGAGGGTCATAATTCACGAAAGAGAGCTATATGGCTCAGTAATAAAATAAAAATGTGTTGATCATCAGGAGTGGGATTGAGATGATGATGCTATGAATCACGGGAAAAATCTACAACTCTTTTTTTCTTGATCGCTGACCACTCACCAAGTAAAAAAAAGGACCAGATGATTGTAAAGAAGTAAATTTTTCGATTAAATTCGAAATTTGCAATTAAATGTGAACTTGATGCTCATGTTTTAGGTATGTTTGTATAACTGCAGCCAATATTATTCACACATGTTTGTCTTCAGGTTTTCGACGACCGAAATCAGATAATACCTTATATATTAGTATTTTTGTTTTTTTTTCAATCGTGGCAGTTTTATCGAGGGCATAATTTGGAATCATCCAAAGTGGGCTTTTTTTTTATTAATTAATGTGTTAATTAAAAAATCTGTTTATATTGCACATTCATTTATATTATATTGCACAATAAAGTGTTTTAAATTGAACAGATTTTTTTTTTGTATGTGTATGTGTTTGTAAATTAATATTTTCAATTTTGAAAATTAGGCTATGCTCCTGTGCTGGTTAATGATTATCATTAAATTAATTTATTTTTATCCCATTCTGCAGTCTTATTAAAATAAGATAAATATTAATGTTTTTCCACTTATCGAAACCTTTATTGAAAATTCTTGGAAAAAAAAATTAAAATATTATTATTTAAAATTTCTAACACATTTTTCTATCAATTGTTACTGATAATTATTTTTAATGCAACATGTTTCGTAATACAAATTCAACTTCTACAATATATATTTGTATTTGGAAACTTAAAGTTTTTTTTTTTTTAGACTGCTTGACATTGCTATTAAGAATACTGCAGGGTGAAACAAAAATATGATGTTTTAATTTTCGATTTTATATATATATATATATATATATATATATATATATATATATATATATATATATATATATATATATATATATATATATATATATATATATAGCAATTTGTTAGTCCTAGGAAGAAAACTTCTATTGTCACGTGAACCTCCTTCCTCTGGTGACTGGTATTGTATGTACGCCGTTAGACGTTACCGAAGAACTGAATTTTCCCCAGAAAAAGTAATCCAAGACTTCCAATACAGACAGGATGAGAAATGTCCTGAATCCTCTTATGGGATCTGTGTGGTCATAATGGAGCGGGAAACCCCCCACAGAACGCTGCCTTTCCTCATCATTTTTATTTCTTGGTCGATATAATATTTCAATTGTTATGAGAAATTCGTGTATATGTTTTAAAAAATATTGACAATTTTTGGGGGTATTTTAGAAGGTTCCAAATTGAGGACTTTTTAAGTTTTTGAAGTTTTAATTTATTAAAACTAGTCGAAATTTTACTTCACTATGTCTAAAACTAAAGATACGAGAATGTTAAAGAGTTAAATGTTATTTGTAAATGTATTATTATTTGTATTACCTGTAGTATGTATGACTAATCCGGCACGTTCCGACCAGCGCCGGAGTCGAGGTTCATTTTAAGTGAATCATAACTGCACCGCATTTTACTGGGCACGGAATATCTCTCCGGCGTTATGGCTTTGATCAAAGCATTTAGCTACTTTAGGATTATGTCTACTGTTAAACTTCGTGTGATTGAAAACATAAAATTATAAATGCGGATTAAAAACTATAAGATTTCACGACAGTTCTCATTTAAAAGGGTTAAAGTAAAACTATAATATTTCTTTTTAGAACGAAATTATTTTTTATTATTTTTTCAAGGGTGTTTTCTTCTGTTTATTAATCATAATATCAAGGAAATGATTTAAACGCTTAAAACTTCATAAACTTTATTTTCTTCTGAACGACGTTTCAAAATCGAATTGTTCATTTTCCAGTTAAATATCATTTTTTTTTTTTTTAGATCACTTTATATTAATAAATTTATCATTTATGGGCAGTCCTGTCCAGTCAGTAAAAAAAGGAGGCCTGAGTATTAAACATTTGTTATCATGTTTAATACTATAAATTAATAAATATATATATATATATATATATATATATATATATATATATATATATATATATATATATATATATATATATATAATTATATATATATAATTTAAATTAATGACGAAAACATAATCGAATGATTTTGGAGAATAAAAAAAAAAAAAAAAAAAAAAAAAACGACAACCCATGAAGGGGTCTCAGTTGGGGGAGGGAAGCTTCAGTACTAATAGCAGCGATAAGATATAAGCGCTACAGATCTAAATTCTCGGCGATCAATATTATGTACAATATTAATTATTGTACAATTTATTGACCCACTGTGGATCATATTAAATGACTGCGCTATATATTGTGTCAATCAAAAATAGTTTAATTTTAACTGTATAATATTTTAAATATTGCTTTTTATTAAATATTTAATATTATACTATAATATTTATAGTATAATATTAAATAAACATTATTGTACAATATGTATTAATGCTTATGTATGCTTGTAAATTTTAAAACTTCACTAGTATTTCCAGTGGCATAGATAACGTAGTATTATTTATGAATGCTGACGGATTGTGTTGTTCCTTTTTTTTTTTTTTTATTTCCCTTATAAACATTCTCAAGTTTTCATCAAATAATACACCATCTCGTCGTGGAAAGTTTCTAAAATACCTTCGTTCGCTTATTCTTTGTTCATTTAACGAATTTTCATTAGTGTATTCATTACTTTTTTTAACCATTCCTTCAAGATCTAATTAATGTTTTGGCCACCCCATTTACTTCTGGCTTATCTCATATTTTGACTGTAGAAATTTCAGCTAACTTATTGCACAATAATATCTGGATTGGATGATATATGATAATATTGATTTTCTAGGGGCCGCTTAGGGTTTTCAAAATGATGGCTTTCATAATATCCTAATAAAAATATCTGATGTGGAAACCGCCTGACTTTCTTGTATACCTACAAGTATATTCCACTAAATTTTTTAGATAATTTTCTAATTAAATCAGACTTTTCTAATTAAGTAAAATTCAGCCCTGATGAAGACCTACAAAGTAAGTCGAAACGTAAGTTCCTGATAAATAGTTTTTACTATTTGTTATCCAATTTTTTTTTATCGCTTCCCGAACCATCTCATTCCTTCATAAATTCAAAAATTCATCGATTAACAGCTGATCTATAATTTTCTCTCTCTTTTAATATAACTCCTCTATTAATTACAATGTTATAAATAGTGTGAATTCCTACAGATTCGCAATGTCTAACATTTCTTTGTATAAACTGTTACTAGTAAATTAATAGTCAATAATAAAAAAATCTTTTGGTATAAACTTATGCATTTTAAAATATCTGAAATTTTTCAATATTAAACTAAAAATAGTTTAGTGTATATTTTCGAGTTTTTGCTCTAATTAAATGTTGTAACCTTTCATATATTATTAATATTTCTGTTTAATCATTTTTTAATTACTATTTAATTCAAGTTTTAGAATAAAACTTTTTTTTTTTTTTTTATAATTCACTCATTTGCGGAAATGCATATTACTTCCATAATAGCAGTATCTACGATTTATAATGATTAATTATAATTTGCACCCACATCACATACAGCTGCTTCGCAATTGGTTCAAATGTTTTTTCCATTGTATTATTCATTTATTTATTTATTTTTTGAAATACACCTTTAATTAGGCTACTCATTTAATATTATTTGGGATTCCAAAATATTTAAAAAATATTTTGATCAATCATAGATTGAGGAAAAAAAGAATCACTTATAATCCATTAATTTATTTATTAATAATTAATGATCGTATTGTAACGTTACGGCCTTCTCTCTTTTTTTTTTTTTTTTTTTGTAATGTATTTGTCCTTTTTAAACTTATTTTATTTTTTAATCACCATAGTATACATTTTTTTAGTAATTTTTTAGGAAGTAGATGTTGAAGTGTTAATGATGTTCTTATTTTTTCTAAATGCTGTTATTTTTTTACCACTATGCTCAAATTTGTCATTTTGGTGGATACATTCCTCTAAAAATTCATAAATTAATTTTTATTAAAAATTTGTAGAATTAAAATTTAAAAACAATTGATTTTAAGATTATATCTAGGCAAAATTTATTTAATTTTTAGGTGATGCACTGAAAATGGTTTAAATTCAAATATAAATTATCTAAGGGAATCGACTATATCGTTGAAATATAACCATAGTGTATTTTTAATAAAAATATGTATAATATATAGATTTATTTAAGGTAGATAATATAATTATAAGTAATCTATACTTCATATAGATAAATATAATTTTCAAAAAGAATTTTCTAGCTGAAATTAAATAAATAAATATAGAAAATAGTCTATAAAATTGTAAAAAAAAACAGAATGTCAGAATGAATAAATGTCAATTATATTAATGGTTAATCAACAAAATCTACAGGCATGATAAGTTTCAGGTATTGTTAATTCAATTTTGATTTACTTCCTTATTTTCCTATGCTCAGCAATTTAATTTATTTTTCTCTATTTCATATCAATAAATCTAATAAATAATATATGTTAATATGTACTCAGATAGACTTTTAATAATTCATTCAATATTGATTTTCTCCCTTCCTTTATAATTTTTATGTTTAAACAATTTTTTTTTTCTTTTAGAATTTTAATTTGCACCTGTCAACAGTAATTCGACAATAACAAATGAGATAATATAGAGAGCAATAGTATGTCAGGCATTATCTCTCATCCAGCACCTATTGAGTCTCCTCCTTGCAATATCACTAAATTAGTATGTTGATGTCCGCGTAAGTAATTATAAAATCATTGATTGAAGAGTCCTCATATATTCATCGACTGTTGGTAGGTGTAAATCAGTTTGTAGGGTTTAATTCGTCACGTACCAAAGCATATTTACAATGAGTTGTAATATTTTTGACTGGAAAGTTTGGAGTATATATATATGTATATATATATATATATATATATATATATATATATATATATATATATATATATGTATTTATTTTTTTTTATCGTTATTTTTATTCGATATTTACACATCCTTATTAAAGGGTGCATTTAATTTTTATGGTTTTGAAATTTTGTTCGTTGAAATAGATATTTTGAAACAAAACCTCAAAACTAAAACAAGCAATGTTTGTTTTCAAATGGTGTTATTATTGACTAAGAAACTTTTAACTGAGGAACAGCTTAGTGATAAAGTTTTTTTCTTTTTTTTTTAAACAAATTTTGAAAAAGCGATATTTAGCTGTGGGTGAATGGACAGAATGACATGTCTATCTCTCTTCCTCCTGTCAACCCGTTCCCTTTTCAGATGTCAAACAGTTTATCTGACGCCTCCTTCAACTCTGATCAATAGTCGAGAATTTCGCTAACGTCCTTGCTTTCTTATAATTTTGTCAAAATCTCTTCGAAATAAGCAGATTGAAAAAAAATGTCACTCAATAAATTCAGGTACTGGAATAAATATAGATTTTGTGAGACCATCACAGTTGAAATACATTTTGTATCTATTTAATTTTAACTGCCAGTATTATCTTATGTAGTACCCGTTTTAATAACTGGTACTACATATGGTAGAATACACACACACACACACACACACACACACACATATACATATATATACATATATATATATATATATATATATATATATATATATATATATATATATATATATATATATATATATAAATGCAAATGAATTATTTGTTTTAAAAAATGGCATGAGAGTGTTAGTTAGAAAACAAAAGCACATAAAAAATCGACTAGCTTTAGAGTTTTAGAACTCACTTGAGTTGCACTTTTGCTTATTTTCGTACGAAAATAAACTCTATTTTTTCTTTATGTTCTTATTTCGTATTCTTCTGGTAATTTTTGATCCCGAGATATTTAAATGAAGGATTGCCAAGAAAAAGATTTAGGATAAATTTGTTTTGTATTTATAAATTTCTCGCCGATTTCGGTCACATACTAATAAAAATAGCATGATGAATGGAATAGTTGACCATAAAAATCTGTCAGAAAGATAGGGAAGTTACACATTTTAATGCATTAGCCCACTTTGTAGGATTTCTTCAGGAATACAATGACAAGATTCAAAAAAGAGGAAAATCATAAAAACGTTCCTAAAAGAAAAAAAATTAAGATTAATATTAAAGAAATTTAGGGCTTATATCTGACAGCTCTAACTGAACTAAATATTTAAAAAAAAAATAAAAATAACGAAGTGAGGTAAACTTAAACAACAGCAACTAGTAACCGTATAAAATTAAACTAAGGAGGATTTAGATGAAGATTGTAAATTATCCGGTAATATAATAATAATAAGGAATCCAAAGTAATGATATTATATTATAAGATCAATCAATATCAATCAATTAATTATTGCTGTATTACAAAACTCTTATAATTAAATACTTGAGTGGATTAAGGTGTTATGTAACAAAGTTTCTGATATTGATTTTTACTTATGAATGAAGGTACTATTCGGCTTATAACTTTAACAATTCAATATTTTTGGTTAATTGTATGATTTCTCATTTGATTGGATAGATCATGTCTTTAAAAAATTACATGCAATAAAAACTTAATTAGTCGTTTCCTAAAAACTTTAAATTTGTAACAAAACACCTTCATCCATCCACCCATGGCTTGAATTTTTTTCGACAAGTATATGTAACTAAATAATATAACTAATAAAATGAATACATTGGAAGATAAATTGATAAAATACATAAAAAATTGAATCACCATCATGAGGTGTGGTTACCTGTATTTATAAAGGGATAATATAACCTGTAATATTTATTGTTGGGGATCAGTCACCGACTGCTATGTTTTATTCATGTTTTGGTTTATATTATACAACTTAATTGTATATCGTTGCCAAATATTTATGTTTGGTTCCTATCCTTGGTGCGTATTAGAGTTCAGCCTATCTACATAGTAGCCGTTATTTTATTTATTTATTTTATTATTTACTTAATAATAAGGAAATAATTAAAATATAATATAATATAATTGAAAAATAATATAGTTCGTTTCCTTATCATAAACCAAACAATACTGATATGAGGGATAAAATACTACGGATTGTATTTAAGATTTTTTTTGGAAACATTGCGTTCTTAACGACTCACATCTGACCTACCTACCGTTTCTATAGTCTAAAGCGGTCAGTCCATACACGATCAGTTAACCGGTCCGGCTTCCTGTGTGATTCATATTTGAACGTTAACTGAAGCTACTGCGTAGGCGTTTAGTCTGCTCATCCGGATTTTTTTGGCCTGAGCTTTGGGACGTCAGTTCATCACGTTTTCCATATCTCCTCTATCAACTAGAAATAATTCTGTCGTCATGGCTACAGTGAAGAATGAGAACATGATGTTTTTCATTGAAAGTTATAGATTTCTTAGCGCGTTGTGGGATTTAAATATCTAGATTACACTAATAAATTTAAAAAAAGTCAAGCGTACGATCTCCTCGCTGAGAAAATGAAAATAATTGATCCGAATAGTAATCGGGATTCAGTTACAAAAAAAATTAACAATTTACGATCTTCTTTTTGTAAAGAAATAAAAAAAAATACAAGAATCGAAAAAATCCGGGGCTTCAGCAGATTCAATATATATATCGTCCATTTATTATTTTAAAGATTTATTATTTTTATTAGAGCAGGAGAAGCCTGAACAGTCCCTGTCAACTCTTGGAGAACCATCATGCGCTGCTGACCCTCAATCAGTAGTTTTATTTATTTAATAATTTTAATTATCATTTAAATTAAATATATGAAGTTCTTTAAGGTAAATGTGAACACTTGATTCTTCCTTTTAATTTAATTAAAATATTACATTACCACTACGTTTCGATGTTATTTTGCCTCATCTTCAGTGTTTACGCTAAACTGTTAACGATATATATATAAAATAAAAAAATATTGCAATAAATTTCCATCATGTTACAATCACTAATTTATAAGTTCACAATTTTTATTTTATTTTTTAAAAATATTTTTATGTACAACATACGATAATAGATTTAACTCATAACATAAGATTTAATAGAAACAATTTGTAACTTATTGATTGTTATTTGATGTAAACTTGTGGAATATTTATTTATTTTGTATATATTGTTGAATGTAAATCCTGAAGACTAGGCAAAAATACATCGAAACGCTGGGCGTAATATAATGTTATACATGTATATAAAAAATCGGGCAAAACTCGAAAAGTAGTCAGTTGAAATTTCTTCAATTAGGTTTATATGGTTTTTCGTTTTCAAAAGCAAAAATATATTTTAAAGTTTTAGAATGTAGAGCCAAGGTAGTATTAGATTCCTTTTCGTTAATTTTACTGCAGTCATCAGTACGAATGCATATGCATGACTGCCGTTATATTTTGTCATATGTAGAATTTAGGATGATTAATAATATTTAGCAAATGATCACTCTATCCTCTATAAACGATAGAAACTAAAATTCAGACAAGGACTAAATACTTATACATATCTTTTAAAACCTATTTGGACCTATGCATCACAAATCTTTTGGATAGCAAAAAACGCTGCGAATTATTACACAATGGTTAAGTATTTTTATTCACAGGACTTTCCGTATTGCTTTAGTTTTTTATTTTTTTTTTGTTCGATATTTGGATTCTACGTATCTCGAAACGTAAAACCTCAAATTTTGATGGAGGGTTACAAATTTGTTTTCTTGGTCCATTACATAGGTCTATTATTGAAAATAATGAACCAAAAGAATCTCATCCAAAAAATGCAGACTTTTCAATAATAAAAAATGAGATCCTTCCTCAACAACAATATATTTCACACAGATCTACACATACCAACATTTCAAAACCATATTCATAACTCGTACAAAAGATTCCATGACAAAATCTACGGCCATAAGAAATACGGCGACAAGGGGCATGCCTGAACTGGCTAAAAGATCTCCTTTGTAAAATCCTTTGGAATCTCACTTTAGGAGGGCACTGAAATGCCAGTTAAATACTATTTATATCACATTCGCTTATTATCGTGATGCGAGTGACTGACTGATGTGGTTAATAAAAAAGAAAAGATAAATGAAAAAAAGAGAATAAAAATATTCTCTTAATGTACGTAAATATTTGTTAACTTTACCAATGATATGCCAAATCCTTAAGACACCATCTTGTCATTTCTGATGGCAATTTTTGAAAATGAGAATATTAAACATATTCTATTGCCTTGAGCATTACTGATGGTTTAGTATTGTAGAAATTATGTCTGTAGTAGTCTTTATCACCGCATTTCCTTCTAAATTCACCCCTTTCGAAGGATTTTTCATTAAAGACATTTTTACATGAACCTTATGCTGTATAAGTGCAATACATACACATAGGACAGTATATTTTTGTTGGTATGAAGTTAAATATGTCTATTTTTAATAAATATCTTAAATAACAATTATAAAACATTAAATCTAAACTGTTAACAACAACAAAAGAATGACGCAAGCATCCTATAACTTTAATAAAATGAATTTATTTAAAACCAAGGTCGGTAATTGGGCTAGGAGACTTACTTCTAGAATGAGGATGTGACGGCCGAGTACGTTGGGGCGAACGCCCCAGAGTGCCCGGTTCGGAACGTTGTGGGTTCGATTCCCACCTGGGTCGGTTAATATTTATTTCGTGACGATCCCGCGAAATGAATCTTGACAATCCCACTCTGGTTAGTATATGGCGGTGGCGTAAAAGTAGATGTCAGGGTTTGGCAAAAAGGACCATAAGGCCCACTTGCCGGACTAGTTCTCCCCACCAATACCAGTACCAGTACCAGTACTTCTAGAATGCGTTTGTCCTAATCAATCTTTCAGTTTTGGAATTAATTTCTCTTAGGATATAAAATAATGAGTATCGCTACGAGCTACATTATTTTAGCCGCAGAATAGTCAAGTCGTGGGTAAGATCAGATTAGGTAAAATCCAGGACTATTGTAACCCTTGTATGAGCAACCGTCTCTCAGTCCTCATCCCTGATCTTTTTTTATACTCGTTAATCCACACTTTTCTGGATCTTGTCATTTTCTTGCTTTCTACGGAAAAATAATTGAATAATGTTTTTTGCCATCTATTCTCCCTCCTCCTCCCCCCTCCCACCAATGTTCACTTACATACTTTATGAGTTCTCTGCAAGCATTGATGTGGACGATATTTGTTTCTGACTCTTTTAATTTCCTTCACATTAAAAGATTTTCTTTTCTCTATAAGAGTTCATATTTCGTTCCTTTATAATACCATATGGACTTATTCTTATACATTTCCATGTTTTTTTCTCCGGAAACGTCAAAAGTTATGTGCGATGTATATGCCATATCACCAAAAGTTTTTTTTTTTTTTTGTGCTAGCAAATGAAAGTTTAGTTTTGATGAGCAGTATAACTCTGTTCACTTAATCAATCACACCGTGTTGATGGGTTAGTCTGTGTGGTCTGCTATCAGCCTACTCAATTAACTTCCAATTACTAGGTTTGTCCCTCGGTTCATGTGTTTATCTTTGTTTTGCTTGATTTCATGTTATGTTGTATTAGCTTGTTACTCGTCCTTCGTTCAGAAATGATAACACTGAGCACGTTTCGTTAGTTAGTCGAGAAACACCGGTCTATGTCTATCCTCCTGTTTTTAATATTCTTTATTTAGTAGAACATTAGTTTTTTTGTTCCAACTACTAATAGATAATTAATTTAGGCATAACTATATTATGATTTAAAAAGTCGGTGGGTAATGGTTTTGAAATGTGGTTTAACCGGAGAGCCTCATGATGAACTATGTTGAATGTCTGCTGTCCTTGGGCATTGAGGAACAAACTGTTCATTCCACTTACGTCACGTACACCAGAAGCATTCTGACCCACAGAGGTTTCCACAAAATTTTCAAAAGATCCTTAACAAATAATCCGATATATAATAATAATATCTACAACGATGCATTCTGAGATTTTATTTACCACTTTTTATTAGACACGCTTCTTTTACATAATTCAATATTGCTATAGTATAGTGGAGCGCCATTAGCTGGAAATTTTCTTATTCTATATCGTTATTCTGTTTAATACTATTCTTCCCCTTCCTAGGAGGTGGTGAATGGGTTAGGTTTTAAAAAAGTTGTTCATTTGATAAGTTAATGATTCATAAAACTTATTGAGTCTCTGATTAATAAATTCACTTTCTAAAGTTATATCAATACCTCTACCTTTTATGAAATTTTATACATTTTTATTAACGAAGAGGTTTATTGATACTATATTGCGCTGTTCCCATTTTGAAATTTTTGTAGTGTCTTAATCGTGCCAGGTTAAATATTATTTAGTAGTAATGCTCCATAGAGAACAACAATACAATACACTACAATACTTTTATCAAGGATGTTTATAGCCGAATACTCAAATTAGTTTTTCTAAACAGGTGTCCAAGTTTGTAGGATTTTGTTCTTACTGACTTCAACTTATCTCTAGAGTGGATATATCGAGTTTTTTTTTTTTTTATTCCAATTTATAAAAGAAAAATATTTTTGGGTGCACGATTATTAGTGTCTGCTAATCTGAAATGAGTTACTATTTTTTTTTTCTTTTGAAAATAAAATAAAATAAAAACTATACCGTTCCTATTGTTGATAACAATATTGTTGGCCTGATATTTTTTCACTATTTGGTTACATGTTTTATCTAATTGTAGTAGAACTTTTAAAGTACTGATTGATATGATACTAGTACTGTAAACAGCCATTTCATTTGCGGATGTCTGTCACTGTTGATTTATCGTAATCTTTCTCATGAATGGCGTGTATATGTTAAATAACATAAGTGACAGTATAGCACCTTGTGGTACTCTACCTGTTAAGAGTATGATTTTCGACAGACTATCACTGACCCTAACAACAAAACTGCGATGATTCAAGAATGATTTTAGAATTGAGTTTAACTCCGGACGTTCATGGAAATGAGCTATCATAGACGTTATAGGACACTGAATCAAAAGTTTTAGAGCAATCGATTAATATCATTGCTGTTGTCGTGTTACTCATAAGGTTTCTAGTGAAGTCTGATTGTAACTTTGTCAATTTGTGCTCCGTACTGAGTCCTGTTATAAATCCGCCCTGCTATTTAGAAATTTGTTTTTTTTTTCTGGCAGAAATCTCGGAGATAATTCATAATAACCTTTTCCAATAATTTTTCAATTTTTGATTGTAGACTGATCATATGGTAGTGCTTTGGTTTATCTTCTTGTTTAGCACAATAATTACCGTGTAAACATTATTTTTACTTATTGAATCCTTTATTATCATGATCTACGAAACATTTACTTAAGGGTTTGTGTATTACAAGCTCCAATCCCATGGGCTCGATTCTCTTCTATAGTTAAAATTTATTTAATTGTGGAAGGGAATTTATTTAACCGTGCTCATATTTTTTCTGATAAGACGCTTTCTTGTCCTATTTGTGATTCGTAATATTGTTTAACCCGAAGATTCAGATTACACCTAATTTTGAATAGGTTCAGAAATGGTTTAATAACTTTTTTCCTCTGAATTGATCGAAACAAGGCCTCAAAATAACAATGCTAACGAATCTCCGGTGTGTCTGCAATATATTATCATTATAGGTTATTTATTTTTCCAATTGAATTGACATAGACAAATTATGATTGATAACATATCATAGAAATGTGCCTTTGAAATTAATACCAAGTTATGAACCTGATAATAATGAAAAAAGTGTCGAGAAAAAAAATATATTGCTCCCTAACTTATCATCTGCGTAGGAGGGAACTTCAAATTAACGTATGAAAAGAATAATTATATTATCACAAAAAATTATAAAAGTGTATTTCAATGTGATAAAATTATAAAAGTGTAATTCATGTAAAAGTTTTTATGGATGGCTTTTCTTGATATTGTATTAATTTTTCCTTCATAGTCTAGAGACGTACTTAATTTATATTTAGTTTAAAACTTCGATATAAAGTAAACCAATTTGTTCGTTTTTCGTTTTGCACTTTTTACTAAACATTAATACCAAAAGAAACATAATCCTTTACGAATAGTCTTAAACTGGGATTTTATTCATTTTTTTTGGAAGGGACGGTCGTTAATGTTCTATTTGTTTCTTAACGTGTATTAGGCAATTTGAAATTTTGATTAAGGAAAATATTCTGATTTTATGAAGTGATATTGGTGGTTTAGTGAAAAAATGAATTGGATTGTAAGCTGATTTTCAAATGACTCCCGAATAATTTCTATTACTCCAAATTTCTTTTGCAGTTTTTCAGAGTTTACAAGATGAAAATTTTTCAAGTATTATACTCTATTTTAAAAAATGGTATTTTTTGCTTTATTAATGTTTTAAAAAAACGTTATTATTTAAATAGTGTATTAATAAAACAGCAGCGTGAAAATACGATCTTGGTGACGAAGCTCTGCTGCTCGCGAATTTGTTTACGTTTCCTTATTATGTATGATTATATTTCCAATATTAAGTTCAAACCAGACGGTTTGTAAGCTCTTGATTTATTTTATTTCATTGTTCTCTTCTTTTTATTCTGTTATTGATATACTTTCAACTGATCTTCATATTTATTTTATCAACATCTTTGTATTCTTGAGGAAGGTATGCAGTGTGGATTAAAATGTCGGCATTTATTAAGTATTTTTACCTTTAGATATTTACTACATTTTTTAATCTTTACCACTGCCCTGACCATATTTATACTTGATCAATTACGACAGTCAACTATTCATATAATTTCATAGTTGATTCGTTAAGTTGAGAAAACCCATATGTCTATTTTTGGTGTATCGTTATAATTTGGCAGATAAGCGCGTGTTTTTGAATCATATCTCTCGTTTTCGATGTTTTAGAGTTGTGGCCAGTTATCATTTAGTTGAGAACGAGTTAATTATTTAGTGAGTATTTAGAGGGGTGATTTATAGAGTTTGTCAACTCAACGATTCAATTGTATTTCATAATAAAATAATAAAGAAAACAATAATTTTGTGCCTACTAAAAGCAATCATTTTGATTTCATTATAAACTATGTATCGGTGACCATGTAAAACCACGTAACAGTTAAATCCCAACTATTCAGTTGAGACCTGAAAACCTTTAAACAAATTAAACTTTTAGCATATTGAGATTTTTAATTTTTTAATAGCGAGAAGTGATACTCTATCGAGTAGGGAAAATTAACAATTAATTTTTGTACGTAAAAATTAGTCAAAAATAAAAGTAAACCAACACAAAACAAAACGTTTTGAACTTATTTTGCTTCAGATTGTGACAGACGATTGGTTGAAGTGTGTTTACTATCCGTATCCAAATCAACATCTTCTTTAGTTATAAATTTAATAAAATAATATCATTTATAATGTTATTCGGTTATGCCTTTCTTCCCAGAAGACTGCGCTAATTCGAATACAAGATTAAATCCAGACCAACCTTTGAACAAGACGAGTAAAGACAGTTTCTTTTGTACTTTTAACACTGTTATCTAACGAAGCATAGTCTTATTACTCAAGCCAGCATTATCTAAATTTCCTTGAAGTTTTAGGGTAATGGAGTTTCTAATTCTGATGATGTGGATCTGGAGAGGTTATGCAGATTTATTTTCATGTAAGAATATGATAACTATATTAAGGCATACCAGAAAAAATAATGATAAATATGTATATGTATGTGTGTGTGTATATATATATATATATATATATATATATATATATATATATATAATTTACTAATTAACACGTGTTTAAACTCTAAATTTGAATCAATGCAACTATTGGTTGTTTTCAATAAAAGTGCTCAATGGCAGACTTAAACGTCTGACTAATTGTTTTTCTAGGATAATTTTATTTGCCCATTTTTTTACGAATAAAAGGGGCTAATAACCTACCGCCAGTATTTTTGGCATCATTCTTTTATAGTCTCCTGGTGATGTTTAGAAATATAAGATAGCGGGATTTTAATGCGCGTAGATGAAACCTAGTTTTTTTCAATTCATTTCCGACTTATGAATAGATATAGGGCCGTAATATGGAATCAAAACATACTGTTTCGTGATGGGTCTGTCTTTGGGGATTGTTGAATAGATATCATTGATTGTCTTTTTTTGTAGTTTTTTTTTATTGTGATTAATGGTGGTTTTATTGTATCCATTATTTTTTGCTATGGAATATATTATTTCAATTTCTTTATTATAATTCATTTCATTTAATTTCAAAAGACGGTAAATCATTCTATTAAAGGCTGCGAGTTTATGTATAATCGGTTTCCTAGCTTCATTGTTTATAACGACTTCAGTGTGGGTGGGTTTCCGGTAAATTCCAAATTCACGACGTTTGTTTTTTATTGTGATATCTAAATGTAAAAAGTTTATATTTTTTTTTCAGTTCTACTGTGAATTTAATCGAGGGGTGAATTTCATTTAATTCCCTTTAAGAAATTATTTATTTGTCTTGTCGTCCCAGACCATAGGATAATAGTTTTGTGAATTCTAACTTCACTAAGTTTCTGGAAATAAGCTGCGAGCTAAGCAATTTTACAACTGAAAAATTATCGGAATCTTTTATGTAATGTAATAAATAATGCTTTAATGTAAACAATGAGGTACTTCCATTTTTTTTTAAAGCCCAATGGGATGTGGGTTGGATATTCAAGAGATAGAGGTCTGGTATTGGAACTCTTTTGCTGTTTGAAATGCACTTTAAGAGGGATCTGAGATGAGGAAAATTTTGGGAGTTGCAGGCTCACTAGTTGTTTAGTTTCATTCCAGTTAGTTAGTTGTCCTCTGTCTAGGTTTTTACATGTGTTTATCGTCCTGTTGGAGTTGGAGTCCTGATAGTGGTTTCATCGTTTGCTGGTTATAAAAAAAATTTGATAACTCTCGGTTTGATAAAGTCTGTTACTGTCAGTAGTTCGACGGTCGTATGTCCATTTTGGCATAATTCTGCATTTTACAAATAATCTTAAATAGCATGATGAGACTTGTTAAAGTGAGAAGGGTTACTCTTTTATATATTTCAAAATTGTCGGGTAATAAAGAACCTTAAGTGTAATTAAGTTTTGATATGATGAATTTAATCTTCATTACGAGCAGTAAGCCAACAGGTGGGCGTTAAAGATCAATGGTTTTCATTGTCGTCACACCTCATTCACTTAATTAACTAATCACATAATATCTCAAGGTTAATCTAAATTAACAATATCTATACATTAATACATTAATAAACAGTATCTATTTAATAGAAAGTGGTTTCTTGTGCAGGTCGAATCTTCCTCATATTTTGAAATGCATTCCTTTTACTTTTAATAGCTAGATTTGTAAAATATAATATAATCAAAAGCAATTTTAAATGTTCACTTAGCGTTAAATGTATCTTATAAATCAAACTAGATAACAAAAATCCAAATTTAAATCCTTGGAAAAGTGACAACCGCTTTTGATTGATAAGGAAGTAACAGAAAGCTTTTATTTAATTAAAATACAAACGTCTTATTGATTTTGGCTATTCTCAGTTTTATGGATCTTCGACGACCCAATGGAATTAGTGCGCCATTGTCAGAAATAGGTAGCGCATGTGGGGAAAAAACGTAACTGTAGATTTTTGTGTATTTATTTTTGACCGTGTGGTAAATCAAGAAAGAGTTGGTACGGATGGCAGTCAAGAATAAAATAAAATACATAGTTATAACTATTTATTTAATGCCGACGTTTCGAATCATATTGTAGGCCTTCATCAGGGCCCTACTTTCTACCTTTGAGAATCAGGAAGGGACTGTCTCTTCCTTCTTCTTTAAGTTTGAGGAGCCCATGCAAATAATTATTAACTCTGGAGCAGGCGCGTGACTTTTTTCTTACGCGTTTAGACGCGTGGCATACACGTGTCCCCTACGAAATAAAAATCATTTCTAACTCTTTTCTTCTAATTATGGCAAATAATTTTTTTTCTGGTATAAAAGAATACATAGAAAGTGAGACAATCTGTTATAATTTATATAAAATATTTTCATCAATTTAAAATTTACATTACAGCATTTGGCAATTGATATTCGAAATATTTCCTTTTCTTCAGAGTCTTTCAGACATTATCATCAAGACTACATCTAATTCAGTGTTTGATTTTAATGAAAACAAATAGCAATATAATTGATTTGTATTACATTAATATATCGTTTGAACTAAAATAAATAAAACCATTAACTCCTTTAGAACAAGGCCCGAGATATCTCGGGACATAACCTTATGGCCCAAAAGACCGCCCCTCGGTAACTCGGTCCATCACATATTGTACCATTATGTATATGCCCAAAATAACTCGTGAAAATAATCTGATGACGATATTATTATATAAAATCAACTAAGAATAATATTTATTATTCTCTTTATAATATTATTCTCTACAACCAACGTCAATTTTGTTTTATAGCACGCACGTGCGTTTGTTTATTTTTTTAAACAAATATTCTGATCTCTTTTCAATTCAATATTATGATGATATATTTATTATTATTTACTGATTTGAGACAGAGTTTCATACATTGAGTGTCTAAGAATATATTTCTTTATATTTTTTTTAATTTGATAAGAAAAAAAATCAATTAAAAAAAAATATTTTATTCAGAAAATAGAAAATAATGAGTGACTCTGAAGATTCGGATTTCGAGTATGATGAATTTTAATGATGAAATATATAAAATATTCCAATATATCAAATTCATCATGCTCGAAAGTTGAAATGCACTGGAAGCGAGTTACTGAGAAAAACTGAAACCACTTTTTATTAGTGGTTTTCTCAAGATGGCGGAAAACGCACAAGATGTGGAGGGTCGAAAACTTGGATTTTTTACGAGAGGGATTGACATACATCTAACATGAAAATAAAAATTACTCCCCCTTTTGTTAGCAAAATGCTATCTCTATTTGGGCACAGAGAGTGCTTTGAGCCAATAAACACAAATGATTAGTAAACTTTATTAAAAGACCAGAATAAATATTAAAGTTAAATATTTTCACGAAATTAAAACATCTGTTTCTGGCATTTCAGCCAATTATGGATTATTCGAGATAAACTCAACTTACCAAAAAATAAATAATTTTAAGTTAACGAAGTGTCAGTATTTACAAAAAATCACTAGTATTTTTCAATTGAAGAGGTTTAATTGATTTTTTGTTTTAATTTATATTAATTTGGAAACTGATAAAAAAAAAATAAAATAAAATAAAAACAGATCCTTTCCATTCCAAAAGCTCTTTTAAGGCTCAATTACCATCAACAATTTTTGGAAACGTGTTACTAATAATGCTATTTCTCATCGTATTACCAACAAGTGAACCTATTGAAGTCACACTCAGCTCCTAACTCTTTATGCTATGCAAGCTATTCTAATTACCTATTTTTATATTATTTATTATCATTATATTAAAATATAATTATTTTTATAGATCTGAGAGGGATGCAATGAGGCCCCGTTATGGACACTCTCTACTTGGTGACGGAGGACGGAAAGGAAGTAGATATAAAGATCCCAGCCGACTCCGAAACTCTATACCGTGAGTTAATATTCTTTATATTTTATTATTTAAAAATTATAATATTTTGTATTGTTTTTACTGACATAAGTAATTAATATAGAAGAGTAAAAACTCAAAAAATGACATAAAATAATTGTTATAAAATAAATTGAAAGTTCCACCCACGAAGCCTCTAAGTTAACGGAAAACAAATTTCCGATTCTCTAAAACATATGTATTTAATTATAAATATTTATTTTTCTTTCTATTTATTATTTCATTTATTTTTAAAGTCTTTTGCACATTTTTGGCTGTTTAGTATGTGTATTTTCTGTTTTTAACGATCAACTGTTTTTGGTTTAACCGGCATAATAAAGACAGATGTAACCTCCCTTTTCTTTCAGTTTGTGTGTGGATGTCTGCAGGTGAGGTGCTGACTCTGGTTGGTGTCTTTTTGGACAGCCACTATGAGATGTGATGCATTTTGCCTTTATATATGTTTTTTTCCCTCTCCTTCAGTCTTGATGATGTTTCCGAATTGGTGGTTAGTTATTTTTCGTTATTTTAGAGGCTCTAGGTTTTGTGTGGGAAAATTTCCATTTACAGCCTATAAATGCTACCAACGGACTTACTTACAAGCACGACACAGGTGGAGGAGAGTAAAAACCTGAGTACAAAAAAAATAAATATATACCTATTTGCTGTTATTTAAAATAATTATTATATGTTGCCTGTTCCGAATTTTTGCGCTAATTAAGAGAAAAAGATTTTACATAAACTTTTGTTTTTTTGGCTGTCCTAGCAGTCCTAGCAGTCACAACTCATAAAGTTATATAGCAGTGCATTAAGAAAAATCACAATATTTGCTGATTGGAATAGCTATGCCTGGCTGGAAAAGTAATACTATACCTGGTTGGAAAAGTAAACAGGGCAATGTACCTACGATAGTTAAACATTTACTGTCAGATTTGAGGTAGTTGATAGGTGTCAATAGGTATCTTATACCATTTGAAAATCTTATTAAATGAAAATGACACATTTTGGAAATATTTAATTATTTAAAACAAATTAACATACATGAATTGACTTAAAGATAAGTTATTTTAAGTTCCTAATATTTGTCCTTTATTATTATTATTATTTTATCCTCCTCTTTATTACGTAGATTTTTTTTTCCTTTTGAGATTTTTTTTTGTTTAATTTTATCCACCAACTATATTAACAATGCACCATGAACTGTTCTAGTTATTTATTAGAAATCAGCATAATCGAGCGTCAGAAAATATTTCCTTCACTGTGGATTTCCTGCAATAATAAGAGTCATAACAGTTACTTTGAGATAAAGTGAACATTTTTATAATTTATCGTACAGATATTTAACCTTAAGAGAGCTTCAATTTTCTTTTTGAATGCCCCTTCCCCTCCAAAAGAAGCATATGATGGATTATTTATTATAATTATTTAAAGCATAGACAACTGCCATAAGGTCCCCTTTCCCCCAATTTGTAAATTGGTCCCATTTTTCGGGCGTACGAATAGTTTGATCATTTCTCAAATTTTGACCCGAGGTCAGGGTTCAAACAAAATTATAATTATTTGTTTACTATTACGGTTTCATAACACGTCACAATAATATAAATACAAAAATTATCAAAATGTCCAATATCTTTTCTACCTTGGATCTTAAAGAAATACTCTTTATATAATCCAATTTCGGGAACTGACCAACGAAGACACAAAGTGTCCAAACGGCCAACTCTTTGAACTAACCCCCAGGTTCAAAGGCCGTCGGTGTCAACAAAGACTTCATCAATGACTGGGAGCTTTTCCAGGACAAACAGAAGTCTAATAAACGTCAGCTCTGTCATCTCAAAAGGCCTTCGGCTAAACCAGTACTTATGACGTCGGAATGAAGTCTTTGACAATCTAATTTTATTTTTTAAAACTAATCAATAAAGGCTTTCATGGTTAGATTATTATGTAATAGAAAATAATGTTAAAATAAAACTTTAGACTAGTAAAGGTGGTTTATTATCCATATAACTATGCCCACTCCTACGATTATTAATATTAATATTTAAAATAACCAGCAATATTGGTGTGAATTTCCTGGAACATTTAATAATTTCGAATATAACTTATTTCTTGAGAATTGCTCAATAATTATACTAACATTTAATAAAGGTTCTCGTATTGTAAAAAAAGAATGAAGTACTGACCTGAAGCTCAGTTGAATTTCCCTATCGATTACTTACCTCAAACCAGCGTTGGGCAAAATGTAGTTCCAATTGCAATTACAATTTTTTACCATTCACTGAAATTTGGAGTTGCATGTATAAAATTACTTGATAAACCACTGTGATTGTAATTGTTGCCCACTGTGTTGGGCAAAATGTAATTCCAATTGCAATTACAATTTTTTACCAATTACTGTAATTTGGAGTTGCATGAATAGAATGACTTGATAAACCACTGTAATCGTAATTGTGGTCCACAGTGTTGGGCAAATTGTAATCGTAATTGGAATTACGTTTTGCCCAACACTGCCTTGAACCTATCAATTTAATGACCTATGTGACCCATTCCGACTGATATGCAGTAAAATAATTATAATAAAAGGCTTAGCGAAACCGAAGGCTCGATACCGATACCATCAATTGCCGTTTGTACACACCTCCATCCGTCCACTGATCATGGTCCAAACCCAAATCCTGTACATCTTTTAGAACATTCCACATGCTTGTTCTGAAGATAATTTAATTGTCTACGAAGCTAAAAACTAACATTAGCGTAGTCATGGCAAAAATATTTTTTATTGGACTCTACCCCAAAGCGTAAGGTAAGTCTTGTGAACGAACACACCAGATATTTTTGATATATATCTATTTGTAAATAATAAAGCATTATGGAACAATTTGCAACATTTTTTTAATAGATATTACAAAACAAGGCATGCAAAAATATTATTTTTTTTCAGATGACTTGTTTATATCTTACGGTCTCCATCATGATAAATCACACTAACTTTCTTTTCACTATGGCATGCTGATATGAATGAAAAGTTTAAATTTCTATTATTAATAGATAAATCAAAAATAAAGTACGAGATCTAATCGTTACTACTATAATAAATAAATGCATGCACTATGAGCTATAATAAGTTAATAAGGGTTAAGCAACACAAAACATATTTTTAATTAAAATTCTAACAAAAAAAAAAATTCACTAATACGGATATTAGGTTTGTAATGCATTTCGTCGTAGTCACGAGAAAATGTTCTAAGCATGTGATTTTTATATTTTTTTTATATTTGAATTTATTTGAAATAAGACTCATTAAGAACAAACCAAAACATATTTACGACTCAGAAAATTATAAAATTGGCATAATTATTATAAATATTACTAATAGTTTTAACTGTTATTTGAGACTACTGAAAAATAAGGTCTTTAGCACATAGGATATTTTTCGGTGACAACGGCAATTTTCTCGTTAGACAAGAA
Organism: Rhaphigaster nebulosa; assembly: GCA_948150685.1. Taxonomy (NCBI): domain Eukaryota; kingdom Metazoa; phylum Arthropoda; class Insecta; order Hemiptera; family Pentatomidae; genus Rhaphigaster; species Rhaphigaster nebulosa. The sequence goes on from OX411308.1 coordinate 63,654,757, forward strand.
CATACTGGTGTGATAGGCAAACATGTTTCCGTATAATTTCTAGACAAATAATTCCTATCTTTATTTTTATTTTATCATTGAAGTAGATTAATTTTTTTAATAAATAATTTAAAGAGATTTTAATTTTTAATTTAATTACATGAGCGAAATGGTATTTTAATGCGCCTATTTTATTTACGCATCCATTTCTGAATAATATCTATGAATATTATTATTCTAATCATGAATGATATATGACCCAGATTCAATTAAGTTGAAAAATATAAAAGAAAGAATAACAAAACTGTAATTTTATAAATAATGACAGATTATCATATCTTGAAATAAGTTTCTTATGAAAAAATGACGAAGCATTTTGATTGTATAATTAGTATATCGGAAAAAAAAATTACCTTCAATTACAGCCTGTATCAGGCATACAATAGAAATGCTGATGGATCAAATAAAAAATAACAATAAGTAATATAAAATATTATAAGTTTTAATACTTTTGGCAGATGGCACATTAGTAGCTTGGGATAAGACTGGACTCCTGATCCGGGAGCCCGGGTTGTAGAGGTACAGGTATTTTTTGGCACACAGCAATGAAAACGATAAAATAATTTGATGGGAAAAGTAATGCAGGGAAAAAATATAGGATGATATTCATATATTCTTTTTTAATTTTAATTTATACGTAGTTTTATACGTTTTGGTTTTCTAAATTCTGTTTGTATCTGTGTTGCAAACCTTGCGATATTCCTTAGTATGTACAGAAATGTCGATTACAGAAAAATAAATATCTTGTGTGTCCACTCCAACAAGTTTCCTTACCTCATTGGGTGTAAAGTCCAATACAAAATTATTTAGCTTTATATTTTGGTAATATTAGTCCGATAAGGATTTATTTTTTTAATTTTAGTTTCGTAGACCATTTAATTATTTTTTAAATGAACTTTTGGAATTATCCGAAAGATGTGTAGTTATCAAGTTATATTTTCGAAAATCTAAAAAATAAAAAAAATAAAAAAAAAAAAAGTTTAAAAATTTAATTCACTTTCAAATGTGTAATTAATTCAATATGTAGTAGACCAACTAATGTATACTTTTCGTTATTAATGTATATATATATATATATATATATATATATATATATATATATATATATATATATATATATATATATATATATTGTGAAAGAGCTTTAAGAAGAAGACTCTAGGCAAGCTTTATCAACATCTTTTGAACCGTTAGTGGCATCGGATTTAGTGCACAGGCATCGGAAAACAAAACTGTACAAAACCAAAAACAAAAATATAGCAAAGTTGGTACATCCGTTCAAGAGATAATCGTGGCTCAGCCGCAACACAGAAAGAAAGACCAATAGCCGAAAATTTGTTTATTTGACTCAGAAGGGTCCGAAACGCAAAGATCCTTTGAAAACTGCATATTTAAATTTTGACCCGAATTCAATGCTTTACTTTCCTTGTAGCGGCGGGAAAAATATCTGATGTGGGCAACACATGACTTCCTTGCACGCCTATTAAATTATAAATCTGTGGCTCAAAAAGTGATACTGATTACTGGGTAATAGTTTCCGAAGATTGCTGTAAAAACATTCGGCGTCCCGATATCCATCTATTGACACACACACACACTCTTGTTACTGGAGGTCTCATTCCGTTATTATATGTCGTGTTCCTTCAGTAGGTAACTAGTTTCCAAGATATTTCTTCATGTTCCATGACAACAATAAAACTGGATAAAACATTAGAAATCGACAGTTTCGACATTTTAAGTGGAAAAAACCACTTAACTAATATCTTATTCTCATGCTGCAGACTTGTTGATCTCATAAATGGGGAGGAAAACTAGTATTTCACTCAATTTTAACGCTTAAAACAAGTAATAAAAATTTTTAATTGGATTGGAAACCAAATTGCGTTTGTAACCTTTATAACGGAAACATATGATTTCTCTTTTAATTTAAATATAATTTTTGATGTAAGCTTATTATGACCTTCAAGTAAAGTACCCTTTTCGGCTCACGAATCTTAATAAAAATCTAGTAAATACGTTTATATCGATATAAAAGTCCAATTAACAAATTTGAGATGTTTTACATCATATTTTAATATATTTTTTGATGAAAGTCTGATATGATCTTCAAGTAAAGTGCCGCTTCCGGTTTTCCAATTTAGCCCAAATTCTAGTATGCTATTTAGATCAATATATAAATTATAAATACTAAATTTGAGAAGTTTTTCATAGTATTTTAATATAATTTTTGATGGAAATCAATTATGACCTTGAAGTAAAGCACCACTTCCGGTGATCAAGCAGTGACCAAAAAGGGAGGTTCACAACTAGATTTTAGAACAATCCTAAATACAAAATTTCAACTTTCTACGGCTAACGGTTTTTGAGTTATGCGAAATACGAATGTACGCACGTACAGACGCCACGTCGAAACTAGTCAAAATGGATTCAGGGATGGTCAAAATGGATATTTCCGTCGAAATCTGAAAACCGAAACTTTTCGCGATTACAATACTTTCTTTACTTCGTACAAGGAAATAATAAAAACTTGTGTCTTTTATTAGTTCTTTGACCCATCCCAAATATTATCCTCTCTCTCTTAATTCAATAATCATTTCAAATCGTCATTTATAAATTTATAGTATAAATAAACGAAGCTTGAAAGTGTTCCGCTGTTTTAAGTTACTGATCCGTAATGCTAATGGGTCCATGACGTTTTAAAATATTGCATGTCATTTGAGCCATGTAATATATGCATAGTCCATTTGTTGCATCGTTATGTAGTTGTAAAATTTAAGTTGATAAAAATAATTTTTTTTTTTGCGTTTTAGTATATGTCTGTAGGAATGATTAATAGCCCAAGTTTATATCAAGCATTATCATCACTGAAAAGTTGTGAGTAAAGTTTTAAGATGAGTCGATGGTGAAGTGGTTTTGTAACAACTCTCGCACGCCCCATTACTCGACAACTCCCAACTCCTAGTAACAAGACTCTACGGGAGACCTGTTGTGTATCATCCTCAACTACCTACCGAAACTCCTCGTATGCTAAACGTGCATCTCTGATTCTACATGGAAATAGTTGTTTTAAATTTACAGCTTGTTTGATGTTATTTTTTCTATCTTCCGTACAAGGTATGTTAAATTGTTTTATTGGAACGCCTTATGTTTTAGCAAAGATGAAACTTAAGAGGTGCCTCGTGGCCTGTGAGAAAAATAAATCGAAGCAGTTTTTTTTTAAGGGCAAGAAATTAAAGAAGATAAACGTATAAGATACATACTTATTTTTCCCTAAAATAAAACTCTAATACAAGGACGAAGAGAGACAACTGTCCTGACGCTACCTCCTACAGCATTACTACTCTGCAATATTTCAACATAATTTCTGAACTCATTCCAAATTAACTCTACGCACTTTAATTATATACGGTGGCAGCACTAATACCTTGCTGTTAGTTTAGCCATGAAACAAAATATTGAGAGATTGGGGAATCGAGATAGGGAATACCGTAGGGAATATCCCCCAATACGGTTTATCACAGACATTATATTTTTTTATTTCACTTTTACTCGTTCATTTTTCATTTTGTTCAGTCATTGCGGCTGATAATTAGTTAATATGTTTTTTTTTTCGAAAATTTTACAGTATTCCAAACTTAAAAAAGCAATTTTCTGACAAATAATGATGATGTTTAACATTTAAGTTAATCGACAAATAAAGCATTATTATAACTAATATACAAGAGCTAGAGTAGTTTTGTAAAAAACGTTCTCGAAAGATTGCAGTAGTAGCGAATGGTAATAATGATGTTCTTCTTAGACCGGCTTGCTATCTTCGAAAATCAAATATGATCATTTAAGGCAGTGGCGTACGCAGGAGAGGGAGCAGTGTGATATATCTTCTACCCCTCTCCACTCCATTTGAAAAATTAATTAAATTTTGAAAAATTATAATTTTTGTAGTTTGGATAATACTTTTTGGTCCAATTTTGATTCTTATCCTTAAAATTTACGCCCGATTTAGGGATTAAAGACACTTGATGATTACTTCTAAATCCCTCTTCCGAAAAAAATTTAAATCGCTGTCTGCAATCCTCGGTCCACCGACTATCGAAATATTGATGGATAAAATAAAACCTAATAATAAGTAACCTAAAATATTATAAGTAATAATAAGTTTGGCAGTTTACACATTAGTTGATTGGGATAAGGACTTTCGACTCCTGACCTGACCCACGAATCCGAGTTGTTGCGGTACAAGTTTTTTTGGCACATAGCAATGAGAACGATAAAATAATAATAAAGTCTGAACTGGTGAAAAATGTCAACATGTCGCTAACCTAGATACAATAATTACTCTATGGTAGGTTGTACAATAAATAAAAGGAAATTAGCTTGCGTTCTTTGAAATAATTTATATTATGAAATATTCAAATAATTGCGCATTTTGAGATTTTTTTTTTATTTGACTCGTGTGGAAATCGACCCAGGGTTGCTCCATACCGTTCAAACGAGCTGGAAATCCTTTTTGGAATTTTTAATTTCTTCCAAATTTGGTATCAATTGCAATAGAATGGTTTTCAACATTTTTCTATATATTTTTTTTCTTTTTTTCTGCAACCATAGATTCGGTTTTTCTTAGTCATCAGTGATTTATCACGTATTTTTCAATAAGGATTTCGACCTTAATTTTTTTTCCATTTATTTCGTTTTTCTTTTAAAATGGCTAAATTCTTCTCCATAGATGATAAATGCTTCTTAGTTTGATGACTTTTTTTCGCTAAACTATCCAATTTACCAAAATCCAATAAGAATCGGACAAATAGATGCCTATAATTTTATGACAAATCTATATACAGGTTTGTTTTTTCTTGGGTTTAGCTTCTACTTGTGACTACTGCAGAGTTGATCGGTACATAGATCGAATTCCCGAAAGGTTTTTTTTTTTAATTAATTAGGGAATAGGACCAGTAAGTATTGCGTAATACAAGAGTATCCGCCAACATTTATGCAAAATCGGCACCCTAATCTAAGAAACTGAAATTATGGTCCTGAGGAATTCCACTTAAACTGTTAATGAAACCAACTCGAACCCAGCCAAATCTGTCGGCACTTTCTTTTCTTTTCTGCTTTCTTTATCAATCCACAGATTTTCAGAGCATAAATTGCATAATTAATTTTACAATTAGAAGGTTTGGAGAATAGTTGGTTCAAATATTAATTAACTACAAAATAGGTAATAACATAATTGGAATAAGTTTACTGACAGGCCATATAAATACGGTTCATTTAAAGTTCCTGATCAATTGAGTCCTAACCAAGCCGCCGCAACAGTGTTACGCTAACCACAAATTCGTGGCCAAAAGTCAGAATATATACCTTCAAAACTAATTAAATAGTTATTTCATTAATTGGTTTTGAACAATATTAATTTCTCAGAACATTTTGGTTTGTTGAAGTAGGGGAGGTGGGTCAATATTTGTATTTATTTTTTTTTTTAAACAATTTTACCATATTTATAAAATAATCTATAAGATAGATATTGGAGAGTTTTTTTTTAAGCTAAATAAATAAAAACAAACGGATTATAACTGCATTAAAGTATTTATAGAATGAAAGACAGTATTTATTTAGTTATTTATCATTCAAAATATTCCTAAATTTTGATACTGAATTAAATAAATATCAAAGTGTAGAATTTTAATTTCTTAATATTTTCCTGAATTTTACAATTATAATATGTTATGTGAAATTATAATAGTTTCATGTATACAAATATTTTATTTTTATGTGCATATTTAATAGTTCTGGATACAATTGATTCATAACTGATTGATTTACACACTTTTTATTGTTATTGACTGTTAGAGGTACTTAATGTATTTTGTTTTCGTGCAATCCTTTTAATTCTTTAAAATACGAATGCAAATAATTAAATAAAATAAAAATCAATACATTTACTTTTCGCATCAAAATATGAGAAAGCAAACGTTTACTTTACAAGTAGAGATTTTAGCGTGTGACTGTCTTGTAAAGAAATATATATATAAAAGTATCTTAAAAATCAATATAAAAAAATGGAGCAAAAACGAGCAGCTGATAATTTTAGAGCTAACTGAGAGAGATTTTTGTATCAGATTTATATAAAAAAAAAACAGGGATGCCTTGAGGTGCAAACAAGTAATCCCCAAGAGGCTTGTAACTGTAGGCGAGAAACAAAAATTACTTATTCATAACGGAATCGATCCATCTAGAGGTAAACACGGAGGATTAATTTTTTTTCTTCAAAATTCACACAATTTGGATGTAATTCAATTTCGAACGTTCTTACTCTATTTATCAAAATGAACTGCTTTTTGTCTAGGGCAGGAACTTCCATACCGTGGTACGCGAACAATCTAAGACATGTATAAAGCGCCCTTTTAACAGTTGACATCCTCATGATGGTATAGAAGTATCAATCTAATTAGGGATTGATAAATTATTTGCCACTTCTATAAATTTGTTTTATTGAAAACTAGTTTCGAATGCTATACATTCATCCTCAGTTCTAAAAACACACAACAAATTAAAAAATAAGCAATTCAAAATATAGTTGTTATTATTATACATATTAAATTATGTAAATCAGTATTATAAAACATTTATGAATCATGAATTTAATTAAGACAAGAAATCAAATACATGTTGGTACTCACCAAGGTTTAAATGGATTATATCAAACAGAAAAGTTTGTACTGGTTCCTTCTCGCATTTTACTAACAATGAACGAGAGATAGGCAGGATGTTTTTAGGTAAACGGTTTAAGGGTCAGGGTTTTCCCAGTAATGCTGGTGAGTAATTGTTTTTTCTGTTATAGATGGGAATAAATTTAAGATTGGCCAAATAAATATCTACAATAGTTCATTGTAGTACATTCGAAACTAGTTTTCAATAAAACAAATTTATAGAAGTGGCAAATAATTTATCAATCCCTAATCATTCCTTTTAACAGGTTCAATAAGTGATAAATTTTATTACAACTTATTATTAAAAATCATTATATTGTTGAATGAATCAATAATAAACACAGATGAATAAACACGATCTACAAATAAAAATAATTCAGAATGGTAACCTTAGTAAAAGTGAAGTCACTCAGTGTTGAAGAGGATTTAAGAGATGAGCTCCATCAATCATATCATTTGCGCTCTGATTGGAATTAAACAAAAATGTTTCCAACTGACAAATATTGATTCTTTTCTCCACAATGTCCAAATTCCTTGCTTTTGATAGATACACCTTTGTTTGCAGAATGTTTGTTAAAGTTATGCGAATCTTACTGTTGAATTGATAAACTTTTGATTCTGGATTTTTGAACTTAATTTCGAATTTATTATTATCTTAAACAAATTTACTGTGATATCTATTCTTTTGTTTGTTAAGTAACTTCTGTGAATTAGTTTTTGTTTTTTTATGAACAACTGAATTTTTGGCAAGTGATTTGTATTAACTATTTAATGTAGAACACTTTCCACCAATAAAAATTAACACTACGGCGAAATACTTTTTTGACTTTCGGGCACGAAATCAGGGTTTATGAACCACTCTGCCTCGTGGCTGATCGTGTAGGGGAAGCACTCCTGGATGATTTAGCCTGAAGAGGTTTTGACTACGAATTCCTTTGAAGGTAGACATTTATTGTTTCTCTTAGGACTCGTGGATAAATCTCGACATTCTCACAGTGGCTAGAAAGGGTTGGCAACCTGTAGGTTTATACCAGTCAATAATTTTAATCAGATAATGAAAAAGTAAAAAATGATGGATATGAACGAAATTTATGAGATAATATTATATTAAGTAAAACCATTGAAATGTCGATTTATTTTAAGAAGCAAGTTGGAGTGTTTAAGGTATTCAATATTTATTGCTTTAATTTTTATTTTTTTTATTAGGAAAATAAAATTAATGTATTTGAGCTTCTTCGGAACATTGTAATTTTTCCTTAAATGACAATTAATTATTTCTTTAAAAGTATTTCAGTCTACTAATTAGATTTTTTAAGGAGAAAAATACCTCTACAGTTAGCAGGTTAATTAATTTTCCGATGCTAATTATCTTCTTAATGATAACAGTATAATTAGCCTAATTAGATTCGAAAAAATACCTAATAATAAGAAAAGTTCCAATAACCTATTAAATAAGAGAGGCTAAAACGAGATTAATCAAATCAGTCAATCACTATGGCATGAAGTTCGTGTGCATGATCCAAAAAAAAGGAAATCTAAGGAACTTTTTGGTTGTTTTATTAGTGTATTGCTATTTATCTAGACTCTCATCTTGTTTGCAGTTTGACAGTTTCTGACACAATGTCGGAATTAATTACTTCGGGAAAGCCTAATAAACGAAATATAGTACTAGGTTGTTACAAAAGTTCTTGTGCATTAGTACAGCTTTATTTCATACTAGATATTTTAAACATTATTGAATACTACTCTTCAAAGTAATGTCCATTGTTTTAAACTAATTTCACCCATCTTTCTGCCTGTCATTGGATTGATGTCGGTACCACTCCTTTGGTTTTGAGGCAAAGAACTCTTGACCTTAAATTTTTACGTGCTCGTAATTATCAAAGATCTGAACTTTTTAAAAATGAGCCATTGATCTAAACAAGCCATAATCTGATGGTGCAATATCTGGGCTATTCACAGGATGTGGCAAAACGTTTACTCCTTGCAGTTCCGGCAGGGGCTCTGTCGTGTTGCAAAATAGTTTGGTTCCTGTTGACCAAAGCGGATAGGTTGCACTCAAAACTGCATAAACTCCGTGTAACTGTTCACAGTAAAGGTTTGAGTCCCTACTTCGATCGATAAATCACGACTAGTTGCATGTGGGCTCTGGTTCACACATTCAAGAAAAACGTGATCATCAACGACCGTGGGGCGACCAGATCTGAGTTGTGTGGCAGTATTTCGATGGATAATTGACTCTCTTTCTATGGCCCAATTTCTTCGGTTGCTGCCTTTGGGCTTTAACCTTTTTCCATTGACAAACTTAACATTGATATAAATAGTTGGAACAAGAACATTCTTACAGGATAATTATGGCAGTTAGAATTATGAGTCGTGTTTATGCAAAAAGACTTTTGTAACAGCCTTGTATAATACCAAAGAAATATGACCTCATATGAACTAAAAAAAAATGAAAGATGAACATTTAACTGCTTTTTATAAACTTAATGAAAAATGCTATGCATTACAAACATAGTTGACTGTTGTATATATAGAGGATATAAAGGTCAAAAGTGGGGGGAAGGGAAGGTTCAACATAAAATACACAATGGCTATGTATTATTTAATGTTTACCGACTACGAGCTGGCAAATATAGACAAGAGGATACAGCCTTGGCTTTAGTGACAGATTTGTTCTACTGCCTCCCTCAGAGATGGCAGAAAAACAGCTTCCTCCAAAAAAATATTGCGTATTCCTTTATAGTTAAAAACTAATGGAGATTTTTATATTTAAGTGTTATTAGTTGAGCTATTTTTTGTACTTACAAATTCGTTTGAATCCAAAAATATAATATAATAATTCCGCTCCCTAAGAATTGCTGCCAAGTGACCTACCAGGCAAGTGCCCTATTATGTGCCTAATAGGGCACTTGCTATTATGTTCGTAAATCCGCTACTTCGTTACCTGCTTACAGATGCGGGTATTTTCTCTTACTTCTTCATTTTTTTGCTTTCCTTGATAAAGACCTGCAATGTTCAACCTAAACGTTGGTAAACATTAATAAGTAGTACAGTTTATTTTATTTTGAGTCCCAAATCAATTTTTTATCGTTATCTATTATTGCCATTGGAATTTTATATGTGCATAAAATAATTAATCGTGAATTTTTCTTATGATTGCTAATGATTATTTTTTTATTATTAACTGCATATTTTTTTTTCATTTACCCTTATTTAATTATTTTTTAATTTAGATAAGAGAATCGTTCGAAATAACATGTTTACGCTGGCTAATTACTACTTATGAAGCCCTCTCTTTAAATTTCATAAAAAAATATTTGAAATTTAATATGTTGCAACCACTTTTCTGCCGTTATGATAAGCTAAAAGGCCTTAACTCCAAAGAATTTTTAAAAATAAATTTTTGTATTGAACCCGAATGGGTCTAAAAACTAAACATTTTATATTAGAAAGACCTAGATCCAATGATTGGGATCTAATCATTGTATTTGGGACTTTCTCATGTCATCAAAAGGTGCAAGTATTAATGCAATTCGTGTACAATACAAAGATGAATTTAAAAAAAAAAAAATAGAGTTCGGGCCTTTTAGCTTATAACGGCAGTTTTGTAATATGACACTGCATAGCTAAATCTCAAAATATGTAAGCTATCATTTTTTTTAACAATTGGCTACCGTAGAACAGAGAATTCTGAAGAATCTAGATGTAAAACCACTTACAGCAATTTTTATGGAAAATGAGATAACTGTGTTGTCTTGTAGCTTTAACTATTACTAACACCACATGCATTCATATCTGGTATATAATCATTTAAAATCCTTTAAATATTGTGGTAAAGTTTCCGGGAATGCTTGGAAACACATGTTGAAAAACTTTCGAATTCGTTTTTCTCAAAAATAATTTTTGTGTTATAAAGTGCTTTTACCCCGGGACTCTTCATTTGTAAAATAACACTTCCTCTGTGGCACCAATATAAAATTGGCGCGATATATACGAAACAATAAGAGTAAAACACAGAAACAAAGAATAAGGAAATATGGTCAATGAAAATGGAAAGAATTTGATTCGCCTGCAATTGGCGAGAAATCAAGAAAGAATTAAAAAAAAAAAATTAAACACCTTGATAACATAAATATAATTCTGATTAATAATGAATTAGTGTGAAATATGAAAAAAAAATATGTTATTTAGAAATCAGTTCTTCATAATATTGAAAAAATTATAAATAAAAAATAACCTATTTTTATAGGTAAAAATGACCTATTTTTATAGGTAAAAATAATCTAGTTTTATAGGTAAAAATAACCTATTTTTATAGGTAAAAATAACCTATTTTTATAGGTAAAAATAACCTATTTTTATAGGTAAAAATAACCTATTTTTATAGGTAAAAATAACCTATTTTTATAGGTAAAAATAACCTATTTTTACTGGTAAAAATAACCTATTTTTATAGGTAAAAATAGCCTATTTTTATAAGTACCTGTTGCAAATAAATAATTATAACTAACTTAAAACTTTCAATTTTGGGGGGCATATAGTATATAACGTTTATATTTTTTGAATGACAGTGAATTATATTTTTTTAATGACAAATAAAAAACTATTTTATTTTAATGGAAATATATATTTCACCTAATAACAAGCATTAATGAGTATTTTTTTTATCTCAGCTATTTCGAGGATTTATTAAGAGATCGTTTATAATTTTTTTCGGAAAATAAAAAAATAAATTCGTATTTTAATCCGTTTTCATTGAGAAATTATTGTCTTTTTATATCTTTTGTAGTAAGATTAAATCCATTAATGATTTTTCATCCGTGATACTACCTTGAACCTTGAAGAATGGTATAAGTCTCTGAAGTCTTGTCCTGCAGTATCCTTTTATAATGTTCTGGTTATCCTCCTCCTCTATTCCGACTGTTCCATCACAAAAATAATAACTCTCTAAGTTTGCAAGTTAATAAAAAAAAAATTTGTTTACCACCTTACTTCTCTATCTTTCTAAACCCCGGAATCACCTGAAAATAAGATGATCTCCAGATTTGGTTGCATTGTATAGTCATTAAGGTGAAACCTTTGGGTAGTAATCTTTTGAGTTGTACAAGCCACCTTTAGCCCAAAAATTTATTTCTTACCAATATATTTATTCTTTTAGGCATCTAACATTTGGTTCTTGTGTTTTTTTATGAAAAAAAGTTTACTAGGAAATGATAGGCTGGCACAGACAGCATGTGTACCAGTGCCCGTTCGCAGAAGCGTTATCTTACGACGTCTCTGGCACATTCGGTGAACCACAGGTGTGTAGGTGAGTTTTAAATTCCTCATTTCTTGTTTTTTAAAATAAATAAACGTTTCAAATTTTAAAAAATATATTTATTAATAACTTTGATAGCGTTTTGAACATCTTTGAACTTAATTACAAGTAAAATATACCTATATTGAAATTAATTGGAATCAGATATTAATCCATAATAATATTAATTACATTAGAGTGCTTTGTAATGACAACAAACGCTACAAATTTTGAAATAAAAACCAAATAACTAAGATTCGTTTAAGTTTTTTTTCCGATAATATTGAAATATTATTCTTTCGACAAATCTGGTGAGAAAAAATGGCTTAGAATAATATTGCTAAATGTTTTTTAATAGAGTAAAAGATTAATTAAAATTATTTAGTACAACTTAGTTTTAATTTTGTGAGAGAATCAATCCAGACAATCCCTAATTTGAGGGCAAATGCTAAATAATTCAAACGTTGTACCAATCTTCCTCTACAGACTATTTCTGTGGTGGTAGAGTCTGTAACGTATTTTTCAAGCCTTGCTGCCATCTATTATATCCCAATGAAACTATTTACAAATTTCTAATTGAAGTGTTTGGCACGGTTTAAACATGTTTACCAGAGTGCTATAAAGGGTTAAACCATAATTTGTATCAAAAAATTAATTTATTTGATATATATTATGAGCATATTATAGTATAATATTAATATATTGTAAAAATATTTAAATAATTGTGTTATTATATACATTTGTAATGTGTTATGTGTACGTGCATATAAATCATAACGGATTCTGCTGCCGTTTATATGTTGTAGTATTAGTGTAGGAGTTCAAAAGACACTTCGTCTGGGCTTGAAAAGAAATTAAGACAAAGGCTGTTACACAAACAAAATTAAAGACGTTTTCTTTGTACGTGCCCTTGATAGAAGTGAAATGAATTAATTAATGTAACCGAGGGGAGAAGTTCCTCGGCAAAGTTTTGAGCAACATATGGGACCATAAATGGTACCATAAATAACTAGCAGATTAAGGCATGTTTTGTAGAAACGATTTAATTAAGTTTTCTCGTATTGGTTGATGCTCAGAAAGTAAATTCTATGCAGTATAGCCTGTAAATTGTATATTAGATGAGTTATTTCTATTTTGCTACTCTAAGAATTTTTTTCATCTAAGAATTCCTTACAAAACTATAATGTACTCTTTTTAAAAATATTTGTATATAACAGTTGAATTTTTTTTTCTCTCTCTCTTTTATGGTTGTTTTCTATGTTGTTCTTTTTTTCTGCTTATTAAATGTATTTTTTTTCTTTCCTATCCGTTTCATCTTTTTATAGAATATACTTCTTTATTATATTATTTTTTACTATTTTATTTTAATTCACTATATCTTAGTATAGAATTTATACCACCATCCTTCATCCTTCATGTATATATATATATATATATATATATATATATATATATATATATATATATATATATATGCATATATATACACATTTTGGACCAGATATAATATAAATATATTATTTTATACATATTTATTATTCTAAAGGGACTTTGTCTAATAATAAATTTATTCTTCTATTTCTATTTTTTAAATAATCCGTCAGCTTTACTTTTGATGGGGCTATGCCGAACTCATTGGTAAAATTGAAAACAAAAATAATTAAACATCATTTCTAATTAAGTTTCTGGCCATGTTTCTTCGTTATGTTTTCAGTTGCTTATTCGCTCATGCTTTAACACTGCAGCCCCCATGATGGACATAAAACATAGGGAATACCAGTTTTACCTTTGAATTCCTCCAGTTCACGGTACTACTGTTTTTTTTAGTCTTCGGCGGGTGCTTTTGTTATGTGACCTATCTGATTATGTGCACGTAACATAAAAAAATAAAAAGTAGTATAATTCCTTTTAAATAAGGATACGATAAATCAATGAATGAAATCTAACACAAGAAAATATAAATTAATTGGTTTAATAACGACAACATAATTAGTTCACATCCGCATGATGATATAGAAGGATCAATCTAATTAGGGATTGATAATGTTTTGTAATACTGATTTATATTACATCTAATTTAATATTTATAATAATACGAAACTATATTTTGAATTGCTTATTTTTGAATTGTTTGTGTGTTTTTAGAACTGAAGATGAATGTGTAACACGTCAGTGGGATATTGGTGTTATCATCTGCAGTAGCATCAGAGACATACAGACTGATAATTTCAATTATTTCTGCTAATGATAATTTTGAATATAACTAAAAATCGCCGCTACATTAGTTACAAAAATAGTTGAGATTTCTAAAATCAGAGTTTCTCAAGGAATATAGTATTTCTGCATAAAAACCGATTTATTTTAGAATAAAAAATAAATAAGAAATTCCATTTTTATGTATTATATTAAAAAGCCAGCACGATAGTAGAATTTCAAGTAATTCGTAAGTAACACTAAAAAGAAACACATTACAGAAAAAAATAACACAACAAATTTAAGGCTCTTTATTTGGTACGAGCAGGGCGAAGCATCAATTGTGAAAATGTTGAATTAGGAAGATTGTAACTCAGTATACCATTTGTTCTTTATTTAACAGTTCAACTCTGGTAATTAGTTCGAACCTGAAAAGGCGTGCATTTTTATTTACTTCTATATAAATAATATTGTTATGGCAGTTATTTTTTGATCGTTGAAGTTTAATTGTTAATAATCAAACAAATTAATAAGTTAAAAACTTTAGGATGTGTATGTCTCTGTGTTATTTTACTTATTAGTACGCTGATATAACAGAATACTTGTGCTATTTTTTCTAACTTTGTACAAGAAAAAAATGGTTATCGTGCCTATGAATTTTATTAAATCTTGAAACAGGCCCAAATTGGTTTCTCTTAATATTTATTTTGGCATTATAATAATTAATTTTATTTAGATTCCAATATATCCTTTATTAAGTAGTTAGTAATTGTCCAATTTGGCATTTATTTTATACTGTAAACATTGAATCTGGTATATCATGAAGAGCCTAGGAAGATTCGTAGAATATCCTTATAATTTGCATTAAACAATTCTGTTAATTAAATTCACGTGTCCTAAATTTAATCAATTCGTGTAATTAAAAATTTGAATTAATATATGTATTTCATATATTACGTTTTACTTTTATCTCTAAAATTATGTTTATTCTGTTTTCATTAATTAGTTTTTGTATTTATTTTTTAACTGCCGCTGTTTGCTAAGCTTTTAATTTTCGTCATCCTGATTATTCAAAGGATGAGAGTTTGTGTTACGCTGATTTACGATATGGTTACAAATGCTTTGAACACTTGTAAGTTTGATTAATTATTTAATGCCTATTTCGCAAGAAAAGGAAAGCTTATGGAGTTAGTCTATCTCATCCCTTATATCTTTCAAAAAATATTTTTCTATTTTTTCAAAAGCGATAACGTATTAATTATTGATTTATATTACTGCCTATACCAGTAATAATAGTATTACGATTAACAAAGATGGTAAATACTTGGCTTTAATCCTACTTAACAAAGCTGTGAAAACTGTTTATCATACAATTGACATAACCGTATTTTTAAGCAATAAAGCTTATTTTTATTGCCGATTGGTCATCTTATATTGGGCACAGCGGCTCTTTCAAAAAGACAAGACCTGCCGAATAGGTTCAAGCTGCTTCTTATGTTTTGGTAGCTTTCTTGATATTTGGTAGCTTAAAAGATATTTCGTTTTATTCAAAATATATTTTTCTTTTAAAAAGGCACTTTAATTATTTAAATTATCAATCTTCAAGAAGTTTCCTCTTATCCACTTTCAAAACTTTATTGATTATTCCTCACAACGTTTCGGTCCCGTATTGCCCATTTTCAAGTGATCTTGTAATTTGCTTTTTATCCCTACTTGAGGTATAATTATTATAGAAAATTCCTATTGATCGTAATTCAGTCATCCAGAGCGATCTTTATTTATTTTGTTAATCCAAGGATATATATATATATATATATATATATATATATATATATATATATATATATATATATATATATATATATATATATATATATATATATATATATATATGCATGTCTATTATTCTGGCCATTTTATCTTTTTTGTGTATAATCAGAATATCTGGTCGGTTATGTATTAATCTGTGTTCCGTAATAATTTGCTCATCCCAGTAAACTTTTATATATGCATTTTCAACTAGTTTATCTGTAGTATAGTGATAGTATGGGACCACATCATTATCCAATAACCCCAATTTTCTGCAGATGTTTTGGTGAAATATTTTTGCCACATTATTGTGCCTCATCAAATAGTCTGTCCCAGCCAGAGATTCACATCCATTTGTAACATGCTGGATAGATTCGTGAGCCTATAAGCAAAGGCGACATTTTTCTGTAACGACGTTGTCCTTTAGGATTTGTCGCCTATAAGCCCTAGTTGCAATAACTTGTTCTTATATTGCCATGTAAAACCCTTCTGTTTCACCAAAAATTTGACCCGTCTTCAACTAATCAACTGAGAATTCGTTATCGATTTCCGGCTCATGCAGCTGATGGTAGAATCTACCATGCAGTTCCTTTTCGTTCCGTATAGTTTTTAAATGATCCTCGCTTCTAATGTCATATAGCATTGGATCTCTGAGATTGAGTAATCTTCATCCATCTCTCTCATCATAGCGATGATTACAGACTAACTTTCCATAAAAGGACTCTTACTAAACGATTAATTTCTTTAAGTTCCGTATATAATAATAATAATAATTATATGATAATAATAATAATAATAATTATATGATAATAATAATAATAATAATTATTATTATTATTAATATTATTATAATATAGTAGTGTTAAATTATATAATTTATATAATTACTTCATATATTGAATACCTATAATAATGAATCTAGGAGAAGAATGTTGGGGTAAAAATAAAACAATAATAAAAAATTAAACTGACTTCTTCTTTTTCTTCCACCCAATTGCCTTTCAACGTGGTGGTGCTTCCAGCCATTTGTGTCATGTGTGTTTAGTGCCATTTCTCCTATGGCTTCTCTTTGCGTCTCTCTGTAATCGATCCATGTGGATTATTTAGGGAGTTCTTGGTCGGCCTTTTGGTCCTCTTCCCAATGGTCTAGCCTCCATGGTCTTATTGGATCTGAGGTGGTCCATGCGGCAGACATGACTATATATATATATATATATATATATATATATATATATATATATATATATATATATATATATATATATATATATTAGTAGGTTGTTAAAAAAATCCTTGTGCATGAACACAACCCTTACTTCCAATACTCACAATTAATCCTATAAGAATTTTTTTGTTCCTACTATTTACGTCAATGTTTACTTTGACTTATCCTTTAATTCCTTGTGACGTGTGTTGGCTTTATGGGGTCAATTACATTTTTAAAACGCACGTGAAATGTCAGATGAAAAAATCGTGATGCATGGTCTTTTGAGACATTAATGGTAAAAAGGTTTAAGCGCAATAGCAGCCACCGAAGAACATTGTGCCATAGGGAAAGAGTCAATTATCCATCAAAATACTGCCCCGCACAACCCAGATCAGGTCGCTCATCGGTCGTTGATGATGACGTTCTTCTTGAATGTGTGAACCATGGCCCACATGCAATTACTCGTGATTTATCGGTCGAAGTAGGGACTCAAACCTTTACTGTGAACTGCTAGAAGAAGTTTATGCATTTTTGATTGCAAAATACCCCGCTTTGGTCAACAGGAACCAAGTCATTTTGCAACACGACAATGCCCCTGCACATCGTTCTCGTTTGACCAAGCAAAAATGGAACTGCAAGAAGTAAACGTTTTGCCTCATCCTGTCCAGTTATTGCACCATCAGATTATGGCTTGTTTAGATCAAAGGTTTATTTTTTAAAAGGTCGGATCTTTGATAATTACGAGGACGTAAAAATTGGATGTGTAGAGTTCTTTTCCTCAAAATCAAAGGAGTTTAAAAAAAGAAACAATAATACAAAAGCAATCGAGTGCATACATCTGACTGGTTATTTAAAAATGATTCACATGATCAGTAATATAAAAGAAATAAATAGAATTGAAAATAACAAAGAAGGTAAACATGTATAGATGAAAAAAATAACAGGAGTAATAGTAAGAAATAAGATAACAAGATATACAATATAAAATAAATCACATAAAAGAAGTAAACTATATAAATAAAAATAAAATATACGATAATAAGAAAGTAAATAAAATATAATATGAGGGATAATAGATAAGTGGTAAGAATAATAGAAAGGTGGTGCGAAGAAAAAAATGTTATATCCGTGAGTGGTACAATATCCGTGCTTGGGTTGGTTGTCTGTATGGATTGACTCAGTTAGGTGAATATACAGAAATTATTATACTATATATATATATATATATATATATATATATATATATATATATATATATATATATATATATATATACACACACAAAAATTCAGCAACGTGATGAACGACGGTAAAGAACTTGATTGCAAAGTTACATCAGAGAAGAATATCCATTAACATTACGCAGCCAAGATAAGGGTCCGAAACAATAAAATATGCCTTCTTGATTTTAAAAATATAAATCAAAGATGGTTAATGAACTTAGTTTAAAAATGTCTAATGCATTCCCGCAACTTCATATAATTCCTCAGAGTCAGAGTCTCGTACTCATTTCTAACAAGACTGTCGTCATTAAAACTCTAGAGCCTATCTGCAATTCCTAGTTGTTCATCAGTAAAGTTGCGGAAGTGACATGAATAGATTATTATTACGCAACTGTAATGGCCTTAGAATCACTTGTAATATGTTACGTTTTTGTACAATAACCCGAACTGTTCGGTTAATACAGTTTGCCTGCGGCCGAACGTTCGGGGAATTATGAAATGGAAGTGAGTGATTTACCTTTGGTAAAGGGCGCCTGAAACAAACACACCTGAAAACAGCGATGTCTTCAGAAACATTTACAGTCGGTTAACATAAGGCGCCCATCTAAAACATTTGGAATTGTACAAAAAAATGTAGTCGCAGTTAAGGAATCATGCATCAACGATATACATACGATATATACGATATGTATGTGTATATATATATATATATATATATATATATATATATATATATATATATATATATATATACGATATACGATAAGAAGCTTAAAATTAAGAAGTAAAAAAATTAACTTTTCAACAGTAAAAGATGCTAGTAATATTACTGTTGATTAATTTCCGATAACGTTCTCATCTCCTACTGATATTAGTATTAGTTATATTATATACAGAAATATTTAACTCCCAGTTTACTATGAGGATTTTATAATTTATTTTATAATTTTTATTTTTTATAGTTTTATAATTTTTTCATTAAAAAAAATTCTATCGAACTACATCGCAGTTGAAAACAAATTATGAGTTATGATACGTTTTTCTTTGAAGATAAATATGTTAATAGCCAAATAATTGTTACTTATATTGGTTGTCTCATACTCCCTGCACACCCCCCTTGTTTCGATTTTTAGAATTTCTAAATGTAACTTCGTTGGTCTTTTTTATGATGAATGAAATTTCTTTTGGTGGTGAAGTCGATTTTGAAATATAATTTGATTTATCATCAGTGGACAATTGTATGTTAAACAACATGTCAAATGTTTATGAAGTTTGAAATTTTAAAGTGCAAATGAACAAATGGAGCATCCACACGCCTAGTAAGCCGTTTACTAAACTTGCCAAGTTTCCTTGGAAAATTTTTTGTAAAAATATCTGGTTTAAAAAAAAAAAATATATATATATATATACACACACATACATATCGTCTAGCGCTACCAGAATTTTTTATTTTTTATTTAACATTAATAACTTCAAAGATCGGAGGTTGAACCAGGAAAATTAACTGATTTTAAATAATGGGTTGGAAAATATTTGGACAAATCAAAACAATAAATCCAATTAATAATGAAAAGTTATTATTCTATGAATCATTGATATTTTCAATATCTACTTTAAAGTAACAAAATTTTAAAATCCAATCTTTAGGTAAAAATGAAGAACCTGTTAAGTAAACGGTTCGTCACTGGCGTTGATGGTACACAATGACAATCGCAAATTCCTTTGATGTGTGAAATAAAACCGCTGGGGGACGGCCATCGCAAACATCGTTCAGTACTTTCACTAATGCACAAACATTCACAAATACTCCGGATCCTCACCAGTGACAAAATTTGCTACTGATGTGGAGCCGGCTCAATCGAATCCAGTTCTTCTTCCGCGCACTTAACTCTGGAATTTCTAATAGGGAGGAGTATTTTCAATGAATGATCATCAAAGAAAATCTTATTTAAAAAAAAGTCGGAGATTTTTCCAATTCGACGCGCCCTGAAGGCGTAAATCGTCAATAAGGAGTCTTATTCGGTAGATGGTTGTCGCGCTTAATTGTGTACCACTGACTATTTCTTAGTATTTGTACTTCTATGAGGGTATTGCTTCAACTGTGGTTATGTTGTAAATAATATACGTTTCGTTGTGGAGTAGGCGATGAATAGTTCCTCGCGCTAGAAATATTCGTAGTCGGCTGGATGCTCTTGCTCTTTGTAAAAGAAAAACCCAAAGAGTGTTCAATTGTTGACCATTGTGCGCTAACGGTGAGAAAAAACGTAAAGAACAAAATTGTTTGTTAAATCAATTTGTCATAAGAATCCGTCATCATAATTTGATTTGATATTCTAGGAAAAATTACAGGTTTAATATTCAAGCCTCGTCATCTCAGTTAATATTTACAATTTAAAAAAAAAAGAGCCTAATTTTTAAGATAATTTTAACCTTTAATATTTATCGAGATATTTTTTAATACAATGCTTCTTTTATAGATAATTGAAGATTTGATTGTAAAGTGTGGTTTACAGACACCCAATTATGCGCGGCAACCATCTACCGAATAAGACTCGTTGCGGTTTTTGGCGATTTACGCCTTCAGGACGCAACTAATCAAAAAAGTTACTGATGAAAAAACGTTTTAAAATTAGATTTTATATGAGAATCCTTCATTGAAAATACCTATTTCCATTGTAAATTCCAAAGTTAGATGCGCTGGAGAAGAACTGGTAGAAGTTACAAAGTCGATTTAACCACCGAAAGCAACGGCATTCACCATAACTAAAACTATCACTATACTGTCACGAACACCATAACTATCTATGTATAGGGTTGGCACTACAATACGGGGGGGGGGCGGATCTTGGCTTCCTCTAGGAGCTTTCGCCATCCAGCTTCATCCATTGCCGCCGCCTTCCAGTTTGGTTTCTTTGGACACTGCCCACCCACTGTTCGGTCAATCTTATCCTCTAGTATTATTTTATGAATTTCTCCTCCTTCCATCCGAATCATATGCCCGGCCCAACCTAACCTTCTGAGCTTTATAAAGTCGACCACATTTAGATCCGGATTTTAGAGCATGTAGCTTGGTTTTTTTCGTCTTCTCCTTCCTTGACAGGCCCGTAAATCCGCCGCAAGATTTTCCGTTCGAATATTAATATATCATTTTCATTGGACTTTGTTATAGTCCATGCTTGTGAGGCGTCGGTCAACACTAGCCTAAACAATATCTTATACAACCGGACCTTTGTTTGCCTCGTGAGTTGACGACTCCTAATCTGCCTCCTCAAGCAAAAATAACAAGGGTTGGCCGCCGCAATCCTCTTTCCTATTTCTTTGGACCGAATCTCTCACTGTCTTTTCAAGACACAAAATTAACGGGAGAGATGATCCCATTCCCCTGTCGCTAATCCTTATCAGTCAGAAACTCGCTTGGGCACTCCTTGTATTCTGATGACATTAATTACATCAAGCATGGTCATCATAACAAGATGGATTAGCTTCCTAAGTATGCCAAATTCTTCCACAGCTTTGCATATTTTAGAACGAATAATACCGCCATACGCATTATTTAAGTCTACAAAAAGATGATAGGTTGTCATATTGTATTCAATTCCCCCAAAAATAACTATCAAGTTTTATTTCAAATTCTGAATACCCTCGAAAAAAGAATGTGCAGTGATTATGAAATATCCTATATATTCAATTTTCATATTATATTCTACCATTCTATGTTAGATATGAATGTTGCTAAACATGTAGTATTCCAAAATTTAAAAAAATAAGTATTGCAAGATAAAAAGTTTGTACCTTTTTGTGCGTGTTTTAACAAAATTGATATTAACTTTTAAGCATTATTACTCCAAAGCTTTTATTTAAATTTTTGCCTTATTTAAGATTTTGTATCTTTTATAGAATATGGTAGAATTATCTTATCAGTAACTACAGTGATCGTTACTAAATATACCAAGTATTTGATAAAAAAAAGATGTGCCTATGTATAGGTTATTGAAGCATTTAGCAATATTTAAGTACTCTGGAGGCCAAAATTCCAACATGTCCTTAAATTTAATTTCAAAAAGATCAACATCGTGGTTTTTGCCTCCAGAAGAACTCTCATGAGTCAAGTCTCTGTGGGTCTCACAATCTGTCTTAATTCGTCTTTTTGCTTGGGCCTACATTTACTCCACCGTTTTACTGTATGAACTAGTCACAGGATCCCCGAAGTTCTTTTCATGGTTGAGAGTCTGATGTTTTTAGTCCTTTCCTATAATATTTTCGATTCTTTGGTAAAGTTTTGGCACTAAATGCATCTTGTAATATCTCAGCTTTTCTACCAGGCACAGCATAAACTAAACTTTCTTTTGCTTCATGAAAAATTCCACCGAAAACCCACTGCTGAGGATGTGTACAATCAATGTTGTATTTTCGACGACAGAAGCACAACTCATCGGTTTCCTCTATGTGGCATTTTCCAGCACTGACGTTTGGGTAGCAAATTATCATCACATATTTTCAAATATTGTATTCGGGCTCATATTGAAATTCTTTATATATAACTTTTCAGTTGTATATCCATTTGCCAATGATTATATAAATAAAATGTCTATTTTTAATATCAATTTTGTATTATTTAACCACGTGCGTGAGAATTTTCCTGAGACTTTTCTACAATTTCTTTTTGAACACCTCCATTAGTCGAGTGTATCGAAAATATCATTATATGCCCTTCACTACAGCATTCTCCTTCATGTAGTATCATTTATAATAGCAATCGAAAGTTTTAAATATTTCAACTCAGAAAAGATCCGCACACAATAGAAAACACTCTTTTGAATGGGAAAAAATTGAATACGGGTTGCTCCTCAGGCGTCGTGACGTTGGGCTGTCATCTATGTGACGCTCTTATATAGGCAAATCGTCTCTTTCTATCCACTCTCCAGTTGAATTCCCAATGCTTTTAGTTCTTAAATAAGAAGGTGGCAAATCGTCGTCGGATATGTTCCGTGGAAACCACCTAATGGAAATAAAGACGATGGTGGACTTTATGGACAATTGAGACATTTGCTTTTTATGGTTTCATACTATAAAAAAGAAACTCCGTATCACGATTGTTTAAGTAGGGAGACAAAATAAAATAAAAATGTTTTTCTTAATTAAATATATTTTTTTATCTTGATCTATTTAGGAAATTCTCATTGAAATGCACTTTCCTTTGAAATTGGTTCAAGCAATCATTGCTGTGATGCATTTATTTTAGCCACAGTTTAACTAACTTAAAAAAATGAAAATTAAAAATAATATTAAGAAGTGAATAAAAAGTATTATCCTTAATATTTATTCCTAAAATTGGCCTAAATGACCGAAAAGAATACTTGAATTTGTTATCTACAATTTTAAGTCTATTCGGAGTAATTTATGGTCGCGAATGTTTAGTCATGGAAAAAATATGTTTAATAATTTATTGAACATAAATTAACTGATGGTTATGATAAAAAACAACATTTCGCATTAATTTTTACAAGTGAAGGAAATCGGAAACCCATACAACCTAATTAATTATAATATTTGAAAATTTATCATGTAAAAAACTTTATACAGTATCAGTTGTGACGATAAATTTTGTTATAAATTAGGTTGTACGGATTTTTAATTTCTTTAACTTTTAAAAATGAATGCGGATTGTTGTTTATCATCATGATCACAAGTTCATTTATGTTCATTAACTTATTAAACACATTTTTTCTGAAAACTAAGTTTACGAATAATAAATTGATATAAATATAATAATTTAACAATAATAATTCGTGATATAAACGAATAATAATTTTGTTTACCCACTGAATGAATGAATGAATGAAATAAATTTTATTTCTTTTCATATCTACACAATAATGGAAACATAACCAATAAATTTACATAAAGCTTGGAAAATCCTATCAGGTTGAGTGAATTAAGTTAACTACAATTTTAATATGTATATATATATATATATATATATATATATATATATATATATATATATATATATATAAATATATAATATATATATTCTTCAAGTATTTTTATTCTCCTTATAAAAAAAATTAACGTTTTTTCAAATTTTTACGTTTTATACAGTGAGTTAAATTGTGCCTTCGCTAGTCTTTCATGTTGCAGTTCTTTTTCCAACTTTGCTAGAGCCAACATCCCATCATCCACGGTCTTCTTTCTTCGTGCTTCTGGTGTGTCCTGAATATTAATTCCAATCTTTGTGCAAACTTCACGAAGATCGCAGAACCACGCCAACCTCTTGGAAACAATTTTCTGTGCTAATAGCTTTGTTAGCCTTTGGTTCGGGGATTTTAGAACCTTGAGGATATGGTTAAGGTGTAGCCGGAGAGTATACAAATGCAGACATTCTTCCGGTTTCCAGCAGCAGCGCATAGTTTGGTATAGCATTCGGTAGATAAAACAAATATTTTATAAAGCTTCTCTGCATCTGTTCTGCTTTTTCGTGCCTCTTACCTTTCCAAAGCTGAGCTCCATAACAAAGGACAGTTTTTGTAACTGCATCCAAGACCTGATACTTTGCAGATATTGGGACTTCTTTCCTTCTCATGTATGAATTCCATGTGCTGTGTAAACCAAACCTCGCTGCTGACACCTTCTGCTCTAAATGTTTATGTAAAGAGAGTGTGGGAGTCAATGATATGCCTAAGTACCTATAATCCGATACATCTTCAATTTGTTGGGCTTTGTATGTCCAAACCTCATCTTCAGCTGGACGTCCTCCATTCCGAAAAAACATGGTTTTGTATTTATCAAGGTTTACTTTGAGATTGCACAAACCACAATAAAATGCAAACTTGTTAATCATGGTTTTTACTCACTGTACTGGTAGCAAATTTTACTATCACAAATCGAATGGCCATTATATGTTAACCAAATTTTTTTTAACTTAATGCTTGGGAATAAATGGATGTTAATATTTTTTAATATTTTGTGTAAATTTATCCAACTATTGCTTTATATTTTGTCTACTGAAGCCTCTTTAGGCTCAATTTAATTTTTCGGAGTACTTCCTTTATAAATTTATTCCATTTTTGAAAAAGGATCTGTTTTTTCCATAATTAACGTAAGCATATATTGGTTTATCTTTATCTTCAAATGTATCTAAAAAAAAAAAGCTGTTGAAACTGTTCAAAATAATTTTTCATAAAAATTTATTCCAAGACTACAAGTTACACTGAAAATATTTTATATTCCATTTATTTTCTGTGACAAAACAATAATTTTACAGAAATAATAATGAATGAAAATTAGGAATTTAAATTAATTGTATATATTTCTTTTATATACAAGGGATAACATATTTGTTTTTTATAAATTTATTAGAAATTTAGAAAATACCCATTGACATTAGAGATTGACGTTAGAGACTTTAAAATTGCATAACATTTTTTTTTCAAAATATTTTGTTCTGCTATAATCCTTGTATTTTATTGATGGATAAAATATAATTAGTTTATGGTACATATATGAGCAATCGATAAATGGATGACAATACGAATCCAATGAATAACACTTCAAACTTTTTTTTTGTGTGTTTTTTTATTGTATTGAAGTATGAATAAAAACAACAACAAAAAACCTGTATCAAAAGTCCATCTCAACAGGCGAAATGATTTATGGCGATATCAAAGTTTTATAACATAATAAACCACATAACAGATCTGAGTGATGGGCATTATCTATGGGCTCCAACTTTGAAGTTAATTGAAAAACCGATTTCTTATAATGGATACCATATCTGGAGGAACTATAAATTCCAGAATGAGTTTGGAACTTTTTTAGTAATTTCCCTATTTCCTAAAACAACCAAATCCTTCAGAAACAAATTCAGCCCTGAACGAATGTTAAAGGTGGGTTTACACCGGAGATAACTTTGCTAATAACTCGACTTATTATCATGTTATTAATCTTTTTCAAAGATTTGTCCTGAAAAATGTCAATAACTTTTGCAAATAACATTTGATTGTATTTAAACCAATCCCTTGGAAATATTATTGACATTTCCCTACTGGCTAGTATAAAAATAGGGCTCAAAATGTTAACATGTTTACATGCTATCTATTAATAACAAAAAAGCTATAAACATTATACTAATAACAATGTTACTGGTAACATTTCGATGTGAACCCACCTTTAGACCATTTTTTTGATGAGCCGAAATAATTTTAGATTAATGGTTTAAGTCAGTTCATTAATTTACAATCATCATTAATTTACAATTACTTATTTCGCTTATTTTATATTTTGTATGACTACTACTTACTAGTACTATTTAAAAGTTACCTAAACCAAAATGGAAAATTCTTGTCATATGTTTGTCGTACTTTTGAATTTATAACTGATATTGTTTCAGGGAATTAGGCAAGTTTTTTCTGGTTTTATATGATCTGGCAAAAACTTGGCTCCAATACCCTCTTTGGAGCCTTTATAAAACCTCAGAAAATATGTTTCACTTTCTTTTTTTTAAATATTAAAATATGTTTTTGCTTACTTAAATTGAAGCTTTGAAAACGTGAATTCATTTTTGAAATGCAATTTCTATCTGGTTTTAATTTATTGAATTAAAATAAGACCCGAAACGTTGGCAACAATAATATAAAGAAAATTCTAATAAAAGAAAAAATATACTGAAAGAAATTATTTAAGAAAAAAACAGCTAAAATAAAAGTTATATAATATAATTCTTCTATGAATAATAAGATCGAAATTAAATTAATTAAAGTCGTGCTAAGCCTCAAATTTAAATAAGATACAAATCTACGGTTTGTGCAAAATTTTCGCTGGGGTCAGCTTATAAAAGAATATAGTCGTCAACTATCGATAAATCGTGGTAAAATATCGATACCATTGATATATCGGGTGCTCAGATATGGTTTGAAAATATCGGGTTTTCAAATCCGATGTATCGATATTTCAATATATAGCGTTTCGAAGTCCTCACCCTCGTTTATAAGGAACTGGTAAGACTTGCCATCTGTTGACCTCAGCTGTAGAAGACTGTGGGTTTACTTGGCGCCCATTTTTGAAAGGAGTGATGGAATGAGGCGCATGACCAAGGGACAAGCAATTAATTTAATTAATGTCAATATAATTATTCTATGATGAATTTATTTTTATTTTTTGAAAATACTGAACTTATTTGCTCACCCTTTATTTATTTAATAGCGAATTTATTTGGTAGCGATAGATTTGCTGGCTGCTGAAAGTCAATGTAGAAAGTTCAAGCAATGGGAAATGTGCGAGAAAGAGGATTTTATGTTAATTATTTTATGTTTTTTTTTTTTATTATTATGATTTCATTTGTGCATAAAATATTTTCTGATATGTTAAACAAATTTTTTTCTATTTTTTCATGTTCAGAACGGCATTATTCACTTATATCCTACTGTTCTACTTTCTGCTGAACTGATGTTCAGTATGGTGGATCCAGACTTACAATAAACGGAATCAGACTCCATAGGGATATGTAGCCTACATATGTATATGTGTGTGTGTGTGTGTATATAAATATGGGGGACCGGGATGGCCGAGCGGGCTAAGGCGCTTGCAATAGTTAATCAAAGTTAAGCAACGTCGAGCGTGTTTAGTACTTGACTGGGTGACCGCCCAGATTTGAGTGACCGCCTACCGGGGAAAATCCACGCAGCCTGCCCCTACCTCCCCTCCCCCGGTATGCCCGTCAGGCTATTGGAGGCAACTCACACAGACCGGGCGTAGGAGTGATGATACCTCCCGTGTAGCTAAAAGTATGAATCGCGTTGTGTTCTTCCAGGATGTTAAATAGCCGCCCGAAAGTTTGGTCCATGTACAGTCTGCTTCGGGAAAAGAAATATAGGTCCTCGTGCGCCTGCTGACCCCGAACAGCCATGACCCGTGGGGTCTAGACCAATTTGTCACTGTCCTTGAACCCGAGAGAATCGGTGGGAAGTACACTGCCGAATTGGCCCCAAAGGAACTGTCTATGGAGCAATGGGCAGCCTGTCGCTGCACCATGGAAACCATGGTTCGCAGCAACGTGAAGTTGGGTGACCCCCTCCAGGCTGTCTGAGCTCCCGCAAGTGATAAAATGTCTGTAAGAATACCACATCGCACGGCCAAAGATCTGCACAGTCTATAGTGCAAATAGAAATATATATACATATATATACACACACACATATACATTACATAGCATATGTGCGAAAAACATTAATGCCAATAAAAACATGCCATTTCATTATAAAGCTAACAAAAATGCACAGTTTATTATTTTTTTTTGTTTTGAAGAATTAACTTTTACTTAATCAGTTGACGTACGCATGATATTATAGAAGGATCAATTTAATTAGGGATTGATAAATTATTTGCCACTTCTATAATTTTGTTTTTATTGAAAACTAGTTTCAAATGTTATATATTCATCTTCAGTTCTAAAAACTCAAAAAAATAAGAAATTCAAAATACAGTTTGGTATTATTATACATATTAAATTAGATGTAATATAAATCAGTATTATAAAACATTTATGAATTATGAATTTAATTAAGACAAGAGATCAAATACTTGTTGGTACTCACCAAGGTTTAAGTAGATAACATGAAACAGAAGAGGTTACATACTTTTGCTTAAGATAAAAAAATTGCTAGCCCCAATTAATAATAATTAGAAATGAATTTTTTTACCTAGTTTTTTTTCATTTATCAGACATATTATCGTGTAGTATATTGTCTGACATCTGTTTGAAAACATTCTCTATACCGAAACATACTTAGGAAGCGATCAAAATGTTGAATATTTAATTCTGGGTGCGAAAATTTGTACGTAAATAATGATTTAAATAATGTTTAAGTGTAAGCGTGTTCAAATTCTACTAAATGATTGATGATGATTTTTATGGATAACAGCCTAAAGAGTGGCTTCAACCTAATCAGCTTCATCAAAAATAATTCTATTGTAGTATGGAATTATTGTAGAAGTCTACACATTATAAACACAATTCATAAATAATATAACGAGGTCCTAATTGGCAAAGCAAGTATATACAAACCGTACACGTTTTTATCTTTGCTATTTGCATCAACATTTCAATTTAATTCTTACCTTTAAACCTTTGTTTTTATTTTGAAATTATGATGTTTTCTTTTTGTTCAAATGTTCTATTTTTTATCTCACCCCTCAAATTCAATAGTAAATTTAAATAAAGTGTTTTCTAACAATGAACCAAAAATTAATGACTGATTATTTTCTAAAATTGTAATCATTTTTTATCCACTTATTTATTTTAAACAATTTACTACTTATTCTTATTTTAAATTAATATGTAGATTTAATTTCATATTTGTTGTGAAATTGCGTGTAATTCCACGGATAATAGGGAGATTACTTTATTAGCTTACTACCAAAAAATATATATTTTTTTTTTATAACTTCCATCATTCAGCATTATCTGCTAATTAAATCCGAATAAACTAAAAATAATTGATAATTACATTCCCAATACTTAGTAGAATACTTTCGAAATTTGTAATATTATAGAAATATCAGCTATGCTTTCTAAAACATAATTTTTTATATCTTGGTAACCTGATTTGATATGGGGTCTGTATTTAAATTTGTAAAATTGATTTATTACTTGTCAAACAACGTTGAATTTCACCATTATAAAGACACATTATTCGCGATAGGTAACAATTATTCTTGCTTAAAAAATCGGACATTAAATTAGTCAATCTTGAATGAGGAAACGCTTATTGGATAGTTTTCAACAATTGTTGGATGCGGTGGTCAGTAAATTTTATTCCCTGCAATTTTGATATCAGTTTTAACTAGCTATTCAATTATCCTCGATAAGTGGCCCCCTTAATAAAATTATTTGTATATATTCTGTGCAAATAAATGATCGTTGTATATGATTGGCAACCATCATTATGAAGGTTTTTATTTAAGCGAATACTTATTAAGTTCTATAAAAAATGATCACTGTAAAAACATGATATTTTCTATAATAGATATTATCCAGCTTCTAAATTTATATCTTTCTAATTATTAAGTTCATTTGCGCTTTGAAATCGGACAAAACATCTTCATACCTTAGATTCATTCCGGTTTTTCCAGAGCAGCGGTTTCTTACAAAATTTTGTATCGGTTTAATATAATATGTGTAACAAAAAAAAATCTTTACCACTACAACCCATGAAGGGTCTTGGGTTCAGTACTTGGTAAGGACCGTACTGTTTCTAGGCCAACGGTTGTGCAAGGAGATGATTTGGCCAAGATCACGCTAAACCACCAGGTTTTTCCCCCAATTAAGGGAACCCACTGTATAGAGGCTGGGTGGTCCCCAGGAGGGTCTCCCTATCCTATAGGCTCTATCCACGGCTGATAACAGAATAAATAATTATCTTCCACTGGTTCTCGAAACCGGGACAGGGAGCATGGTAACACAGTGCCTTACCACTGAGCTACTCCGCTCCAAAAGCCTAAGAATATCATAACTAAGAAAAAGAAAATTGATAATTTTTTCTTGAATCCTCCGAATACGTTTTTAGGGTTTCAGAAATTGGGATATGAAATAATGTAATCCGAAACTTCGAATAACTTTTGGAGAGGTCTCAGAAAAAAATGTAGTTATTATTTAAACTAGCCTAAAATTACACGAGTAAACTTGCATTAAAAATATATTTTAGTTATATAAGCACATACCAATTCGATGATAATGTTTTCTTCAATAAGACCTGCGAAATATCGATAAAGATTAAATAAAACACAACAAATGTTTATTTATTTGTTTACTGCTTAGCTACCCCTCCTTCCTTCCACCCGTGCCATCCATCATTATTCAAATAAACTATTTTACCGAATTATATGTTTTTTTAAACAGCTTGTCATATGATACCACGAATTATCATATGGTTCACGTCAGCCATTTTATGAAACAATATCACACTTGTTAATAATTGACTATTTTTTATTAGCAAAGGTTGTTTGCTTAATCGTTCGTATTCGATTGATTTGCAAGTTCGAACTGATTCTAGAATTCCGAAGTTAAAAAAAAAATTGATTTTTCATTTCACTACAAGATTATACCCATTCAGAGATTTTATATATCATAGAATGTTTGCTGTGACTTGATTTTTGGATAATTTGTTATGCGTCATTGAATACTTAATAAGACTACCAGAGTCACGATTGTTTCTAATTAATTTCGACGCATCATATTCTCGGCTTTTTTTCTTACAATCCAATAACAATAAATTCCTATAAATTCAATCATGGTGGAAATCGAAAATATCATACGACATAACCTTTCGGATTTAACCGAAAAGTTTCTTCGAACTCTGGTAGGCGCTTCAAGTATATGATGCCGTATCACAAAACCTTTTAATAAAAAACCGATTTAATACTTTCAATTTAAGATTGAAATAATTACTATGTAAATAAAGTAGTTTTTATCTCGTAAAATTAACCAATTTAGATTAAGAGATAGATGACATATTAATCCCGCATATATTTATTAATTAAAACTTATTTAAATTTTTTATCGGAAAAAATTATTGGTTAAAATATCTCAGGATGAGTAATATTTAAAAATAATTTTATTCTTATCTGCTTTATATATATACCCTAATGTTTTTAACATTTTGCATCAACTCCCGACTGCTGTACAAAACATGGCATAAGGTCCGGGATAAAAAGATAGCCCACTCTCGGTTTTTTTTTCGTTTATTAAGCTTTAAGCCTTGTTATTATTATTTTTTTTTTACCATATATAGCTCCTATTACTTACTTAGTTGAACAATGAATAAATTTGTATGAATAAATAAATATACAAATAATATTGTATTTTAGGTGGGACAAAATAATAGCACAGTTATAAATATTAAATAAATTTATTAAGTTGTAATATACTAATAGCATTTATAATGGTATTTATTAAGCAATTAGTAACGACCTTTCTCCAATACAGCAATCATCCGATCAGGAAGTGATTCGAATCGGGATTTTGGCTCATTCCTCCTGAATTGTTTTTCCCTGAATTGTCACTCCTCAACGCATGAAAACTAACGGCTACCATTGTACACATTCCTGGCAAGATGTCTCCAGATATTTTCAATAATATCATAGTCTGGAGATCTTGCAGGCCAATCCATAACATGTACGCTTTCTTTTTTTTATAACTCTTTTACTAATTTCGATGTGTGTACTGTGCCGTTTTCGTGTTGAAAAAGAACGTTATTTTTTTATTCTGTTTCAAAATATTTTTTTAATTGTTTTTCTATTAATTACAGATAATCTTTGATTTTCATTCGGCCAGTAAATAATCATATCTGTTCTTTGATCATACCCGATGCCACCACATATCATCACGCTACCTCCTCCCATTTGCCTTTTATAAAATACCTTTTTCTTTCCGAAGGTCGTGATAATAGTAAGCCCTGCCATCTGGACCATCCAAATTAATTTTTTTTTTCATCTGTAAACAGTACTTTCCTCCATTCCTCTTTCCACTGAACATATGGTCACGTGTAAACTTCTTCCGTTTATCCTTATGGGCCATACTGAGGGGTGGAAAACGTTTAATTTGTTTCCTCTTTATTTGAGATGCAGTTTGAAGGACCCTTATTCGTTGTTTATATTTGTTTGCACTCCAGTACGATCAGCAATTTAATGAGATGTTAATGTGGTTTTAGAAGCAATTCTTAAAATAGCTCGATTTTGTCTTTTTGATAATACAGGGGGCCTTTCTGGGGATTTTAAAAAATTGGAAATAACTTTTAACATCGGAAAGAGAAAAGCGTTTATTTTTCATTCGATGAATTACATTTCGTTCAGTCAAAGATAAAGATAATGGGCTCGTCCCATCTCCACTGTTACAAGTTATCACATTAAAAGCAGAGTTTGAATTGAATTAGTCCTCTCTATTTATCTAAAATGTTTACATTTGTAAATAAACAGCAATTTTGTCCCATCTCAAATCCAATATTATTTATTTATTTTTAGAAATTATTTCTATTTATGGCCTATTGGGTAAAGTGAATTTAAACTTAAGCTAAAGGAGCTATTTATTGTAAAAGAAAATTATAAGCCCTGGTCAAAGTTCAATAAACTTTAACTTTAAAATCTTTTTGTCCCGGACCTTAACTATCGTTCATCCTTGATGGCATGGACTCTTAACTGATTGAAAAAAAAAAAAAAAAAAAAAAAGAGTTCAATTTTACAGTATTTAGAACCAATTGCTGGATCATTATCTAGGCATAGTTCCAGACTAATACATACCAATATTTATTATTATTATTAGCGAAAATAATATCGATAGCTTATTATGACTTCCAATGCATCAGTTTTCATTTTAAGTTAAAAAAAATGAATAAACTATGAACGTAACTATGTAAAAGGCTAATTAATTTTTTTTTATACATGTATATTCTTTGATTCGAAATTTTATTTTTTAATTTTTTTGAATGTGTTTAGAAATTATTATAAAATGTCTTTATTTTTATTTATTTTTTTTAGATTATAAATAGACCAATCTGAACATAATTTTCAAATTAAACAAGAAATTTTTTTTTCATAATGCTACTTAATACTATGTCTTTATTGCCTCAGAAAAGTTGCTGTTTAATTAATTAATTATATACATATTTATAGAAGAATTTCTGTCATTTATTTCATCAAAACCTTAGAGTATAAGTTGATGAACTCCTTTAGGTATCCCCATTAGGTATTTTTTTTTAATCGGTTGTGAAACGAAATTCAGAAGACGTTTTTGTGGTTTTATATAATGCAAGTGATCTGATCACTGAAGGGAAAACCCAGGCGGTTGACTGTGATGGTTCACCACATTACCTCACGACATCAAGTATTTTACTAAATACTCTTAATTTTTTGGTAATGGTTTCAATGATTTACATGTCTAAAGACGATAATTTCTCAAAAGTGTCCAAAACGTGCCCCTAAAATCTTTTAAATAAAAACTGGCTGAAAGAGAAACTGCAGTACCACGCATGTGATAAATTTCCTTCAGAACTGAAATGAATAATTTTTAATAAGTGGACTTTCTGATAAAGTTTAGCCGCCTTTTGAGAAAGTGTGGTAGTTCGGAGGTATTCCCATTCATCTTCACAGGAATCAGAAGTATCAAAGATACAACGGGCTGAAGGCTAAACCATGGTTTTGAGGCTACTGCGACTGTTTTATGGTTAAAAGAGTCACTTTTTTCTGAGAATTCCTATACTGGATGCTCCCTAGTATATTAAGACCAGTCCCATAATTTTCTAACCACTAGAAGTGATCAAAATATGTTTTAAAACTTCACGATTTAGGTTTTTTAAATCACTGTGTTGATATGTTAAATAATGCGGTGACTCATTAGTTTAATCACTTATTTATAGAAATTTATTATTTTGAAATATTATGAAAAATATGTAGTATTCAAAAGAAAATGTCCATGAATAAAAAAATGTTTAGTTAAAAACTGGTTTATTAACTAATTTTATTCATAAGAACTTTAAATGGAACGTTTTTGTCTTTCAGTACTCCGAAAGTAGTAGTCCCACCTTCTTACTTTTTTTTTTTTTCATTTGTTAAGAATGGTTTTATATAAAATCGTAGTGGAAAACATTTTGAAATTATCGTAATTAACAAACAAAAATTGATAAAATGATCGGCTGTTAATGTAAAAAATATTTATAATGAATTTCAGACTCTCCCATTGTTTATTAAAGTGAACAATTATTTTTTTTTTTTGCGCTACGATTTCAGAGGCATATAATAGTGATGGAACAAAACAACGACCGGGTAAATCGGGTTTGTTATTTAAAAGTAAAAGGTATCTAAAAAGATACTTCTTAGAAATTATAAAATAAACCCGATTAGCTTGGTCCCTCTGAAGCCGTTTTTGCTTGTTTTCGCTAAAAAATAAAACAAAAAAACTTTGGATTATAGGGTAATGCCTAAGGAAAAAATGATGACGATAGTATCAGTACTTTTAAAGATATAAGAACCTGAATGTAGCGTGTGTGGTTTGATCCTCAAAGACGGTCGTAGTACCCTTAATAATCTTTTAATGGGAAAAAAAGATTTCCCAAAGATTAATAAAAGTTTTCACTCTTCTTATAAAAAAATTGATTCAATCTGGTTTATTAAATAATATTGTTATTATTTAATTAATTTTTCTTACTCTTTTCCAGGTGAAATTCGGGAAAAGTCAGGTGCCGGCTCAGAGTCTGCGGTCAGCCTAGAAGGTCCGTCTGGGCGGAATCTGCACATCACACCCAGAATCGCTAGGAACACACCGCTCTCCAGGTACATGGTTCGCGTACACAGGAGCAAGGGTGAGTAATTTAGTAATTAGGACAGAAACAACGAACATACACGCTGACAATCTAAAAAAGACGAATCAACTATAACAACACATCACTCCATTTGTCATGGAATCTTTCTCAGCTGTTATGTTGCCTCCCCTTTTCCTTCAGTGTGTGATTGGATGTTCCTAGTTGATGCGGTTTTTTTTTTAAACTGTTAATGTGAGATGTGCTGTATTTGGGGTCTGCATATTTAAACTAAAGACCATGAAAATCACTATTTTTCAGAAATGTACAAAAATCTTTGTATCCTTTTGTGTATAAGAAGTACCTTCGATAATTTTATCTGTTTTCTGTTTCTAAATTCAACACCGAAAGAAACAGAACAATAAACTTTTACACAGAATACAACTTTTTTTGCTCCTCCTGAAACGTAGCGAATTTCATATTTCTTAGTTTACCATGGGAACGACGGTACGTTTTTGTCCTAATGAATCGTCTCAATTGGCGAAACACTGACTGGTTAATTTTTACCGATATTTTAGAAGCTTAAGGCTTTGAGTTTGGAATCTTCTAATCATATCCTAGATCCCTAAATTGTTAAGTATTAATGGCGTGTAAACAAAGTTTCAATTTTTTGTTTTGTTTTGTGACTCATATATAAAAAAAAGATAGTTTATTCATCAATTTAACTTAACCCTTAAAATATAATCCTTCATTTTTTATTAGAGAGTCAGTGGGAAAAAAACTACCATCATCTGAAGAAAACTTTTATAGAAATTTTTTTAATCCTTTTAGTATTGACATTAAAAAATTAGAGTCTGTCAATATACCTGAAAAAATGGCAGCCAAAAAACTCGCAATTTTGGGACTATTTTTGGTTTTTCAGCTATAATTTCTAAACGGTGCATTCTATCGAAAAAGCTAAGGCATATAAAATTTAAAAAACTTCAAATTTTGGGTCTAATCAGTATCACAATGTAATAATTTGGTTAACTTGTATGGTCGAAAACGACGGTCATTATCAACAATTCTGTAAAAAAAAACAGAGACATAGTACTATATACAAGTCTGCAGCTTGGAAATGAGTTCAGTAACAGAAAAACTCATACAATAGAAGTTATGGGGCATCAGATTCTGCCTTTAATGAGCTCAAAAAAATTAAATACCGTCAAGTACACCTCTCGAAATCGGCAATTTCCCGATCTCCAACAATTGGCATTTAGATTGGTTTGCAAAAAATTAAGTAGTTTTAAATTTTATAATTTTATAATTATAATATAATTTTAATTTTTAATGTTAATATGTTATGCCCTTTTTGTAAAAAATCGAAGTTTTCTACTTCCTCCTTTTAATGCGTTTTTCGCTATCATGAAAAACCACAAAGAAGATACTTTTTCCTTTTTTTCCAAAATAACTCGCTTCCAGTATTTAATATAAGATAATTGTATTTAAGATAAGAATTTGCCATTATCAATTGTTTAATTTCCTCCATTTTTGTATATAATATTGTTTTAATATTCGGAATAGCTACTGAGATACGGGGTCATGAAAATCTGCAAAAATATTCCAAAAATTCAAAAATTTGGATATTTCAGTGGTTTCGCATTAGATATGATTTATTGCAAGCACGCAAAAAACTACAGACAACAGGGATGCTAAAAACCTTTGTTTGTCGATATTAGGAGGGGTAGAGATTCAAAACGGTGGCCAAAAAAATCGTAATTTTAGGACTTTCTTTGGTTTTTTACCTGTGATACCTAAAGGGTATCACTTCTATCGAAAAAATTATGGTATATTAAATTAAATAGCATCAAATGTTTGCGACTATCATTCCATAACTTTTCCGATAGAATGTACCCTCCATGAATTATAGATGAAAAACTAAAAAAAAGCCCTAAAATATTCAGATAGCATGATCCGTCTGAGAGACTTATTTTTTTAATTTCAGTACTATGAGGATTCAAACAATTTCTATCAAAGTTTTCTTCAGATAATATCAATTATTTTGCACGGGATCTCGGTCTAATAAAAAATTATGGCTTATATATTTAGGGTAAGCTTAAATAGGTGAATAAACTACCTTTTTTTATGAGGAAAAAAAACTGAGACTTTGTTTACACCCAATTGATACTTAACAATTTAGGGATCTAGGATACAATTAGAAGATTTAAATCACAAAGCCTTAAGGCGCTAAAATAATGGTAAAAATTAACCAGTGTTTCGCCTATTGAGGCGATTCATCAGCAAAGAAACAACAAAATCATTTATCGTAGTTCCCATGTTAAACTAACGATCCGACTGGCAGACTCTTATTTTTTTAATGTCAGTACTATAAGGTTTCAAAAAATTGATATCAAAATTTTCTTGAGATAATGTCAATTTGTTTGCACGGGCTCTCGGTCTCAATAACTTGACTCCATCTCTGAGGAAATAATTCCATGTCTCTTACCTATTCCTTTATCGGCATTTGTTCTTTTTAATAATGGCGCGAAATCTGGCAAAATTTGAAGTTTTAACTCCGCCGTTTTGAAATTTTACCAAAATCGGTTAATATTTTCGTTGAACTGATATCCATAAATATTACACACAATAGGTTTATAATAAAAAAAGAAGTAGAAATAATTAATTTACGCTATTTTTTTGGTTTGCTATGAGACTTCTAGAGACTATAACAGAAAATAAACACACTTTAAGGATGGTCTCCAGTAATCTCTGATATGCTGCCAAAAAAAGAACTTCATTTGCGTTTTTCTATCTACAGGGCTATATAGGTTCTTTATTACAGCTAAAGCCTATTTTAAACTTTTTGTAATTATTGTGTAAAAACTGGTAATTTGCCCAATGAATACTGATATGTACAAGCTATCGGGAGTATTGTAATTAAGGTCATTTTTCGGCTATACAACTTTTTACTAAGGAAATATTGTTCCTTGACCAGCCGTTTGAATTGATGTGGTCAGCATGAATGCTGAACCATAAGGTTTACCCCCTAATCCTAGGTCTCCATGATCCCAGAGTCGATCCACAGTTGATATAAAAGAAAAGAAAATTGCTTCCAGCGCTCCTCCTAGCGAGCTACCTCTCTCCTCCCTCCTCTCCTCCCCTTAACATTTTTAAAAAAGTATCCATCTTTATCGGTGGATACCTCGGAAACTATAACAGACAGGACAAAAATTATTTACCAATTCGTAGGGAATTTAATTTTCTTATATTTTGATAAGGAATATATTTTCCTTAGCGAATAACCGTAAAAAGAGATCTTTAAACCTCCTATTAAACATTCCTGGAACTATAGGATTAAGTTCAGATTTTTCGCATTTTTTGGTCGTTTTCCTGGAGTATAGTAATTTTTTGGAAAAACCTATATTAAAAAATATTAAATTATGGGAATTAAACACCACCTCTATCGATTGATATATCTAGAAAAAAAGTTGGAAATAGTCTAAAAATCGACCATTGATGACGTAAGCACCAAATACTGACGACTCTTAGTCGCCAATCTGGCCTTAATCAGTGTTAAAAATATAATGTAATTATAAAATTTTTGTCATGCACTAAACTCCAACTGTAAACGTTAAAAAAAAATATATTGTTATTTGGGAAAAAACATCACATGTGCTTCCTGTAAAGTTTGCAAAATGGTACTTACGCCTTGTTCAAAAAACGACGTCTATATCATTAAAAAATACCCATATTTCTTGTTGTATAGTCAATAAATAGTTAATGACACTATTAGGTCGGACTAGAAGGCGGAACTATCGGTCTCCAGAAGGAGCCCATCCTCAGTTTTTTTTTAACTCTGATTCACGATAATTCAGTTATTTAAGTCATTAAATTCAATTAGGAGGGGACCTAATTTCTCTCAGGTATGTATACAGATTTCTTTTTTACCAAAATAATAGTTTACGAGTGAAGTCGTAAGCACAGGCTGACAGTCGAAACGATCGTCATTATTCCCAAGCCATTCGTTTTTGCTAATTTGCTAATTGATATTTTAACGAGGTTAATTGGCAATGAGAATGATTTGAATAATGACTGATATTAATAATCTTTTTAATTTTCTAATTACAGTCATTTACACATATTAACTACACCCTTTAAACCTATGTCCGACTATTAGCATCCATCCGCCTATTGGGAGTATCTTCAAGCCATCGATGTCTTATGTTGATAGGAAAATCAAACCTAATCTGATCCAATCTAATCAGATCCAAGAGCTCTCTCCAGTCTTGGAGTTAATTAAATTCCAGCTTATCAAAGCCTCCAAAGCCTCCTCCCACTGGGTCATGGTAAACATACCATAATCGAATAGTTTACTAAAACTTAGAACTGAGAGTATTGAATGTTTGAAATTCCACTTATTACTGTAATTTGAATGAGTGCTTTTAGTTGTGGAGTATTATTCCTTGTACTAGATCAGGAGGATCATTGCAAAACATCATTTTTTTTTTTTTACTCAATATTTATACCTGGTTAGGCTTAATAAATAAAGGTTAATAAAAATACCGTGCGGAGTACCAGAGTGATTCTTTATTTGTGGCTAAACCGTTCCGTATAGCTTGAGACGGCGCGCTTTATTGAGTGAAGGAATTCTCTTTTGTACAGTAAGCTACTTGAAAGGGGAACCAAGATAATCAAGTTGGCTTTGGATACAAAAAAACGCCTTGTTTTGATTCAATCCTCCTTATATTATAAAAGGATGTGTCTAAAGTTACACCGAACAAACTAGAATTCCCTGATTCTTTTCAGTATTACTTGGTATGTCAACGGTATTCATTTTTTTTTTCATTCTTTTAAAAATCTATTAGCATTTTAAACCTTAGTGGGGTGTTTTCTGATGCGCTATTCTCTATAGATATAAGATTGATTATGTGTAATTGTAATAATGTGTAATCATAAAGTTTTGGTGTAAATAAAAGTTTTTTTTTCTTCAAAAGGAGACAAATTTTCACTAAC
Organism: Rhaphigaster nebulosa; assembly: GCA_948150685.1. Taxonomy (NCBI): domain Eukaryota; kingdom Metazoa; phylum Arthropoda; class Insecta; order Hemiptera; family Pentatomidae; genus Rhaphigaster; species Rhaphigaster nebulosa. The sequence goes on from OX411308.1 coordinate 63,695,511, forward strand.
CCAGTTTTACCCTTTATGTGCTTGGTGTGCCATAATTGCTACGCATATTTTCTGCTTTCTTAATAATACATAATTTTTGTATTAATTATTGGAGGCAGAATTAAAAGAAAAATAACATAAAAATCAAAATTTGAAGAAAATAATTATTCGGACAGTAATGGATTAACGCTTGCCTAATTTGTTGTGGAATATCGTGGGCATGCACAATGTGTAATCAAAGACCCTTCTTGAAATTCAGCCAACATTTTAAAAACATTAAATGCCTTTGAGCCCTGTTAAAACAGAAAAATCTCTCGTCCATTCTTTTATTAATGCGTTGCCTCGTACACCAGTATGTGCCTTTACCGATTTGAAGGTATTCATATGCCTTGGCAGTAACAAAAGATCCAAGAATTTCTACAACAAGATTTTTATTTTCGTATATATTTTTTTTCAATGCGAACAGTGTAGGTTTGGCTGTCAATTGAACATAATAGGTGAAGTGAATAAAACTGAGCACGTGCTCATTCCTCAAAAAACTGAGCAGGTACTCTGGTAAAATGTAAATAAAGAGAACTTACGTAATGAAATGAAAATTATTATGGGGCATCTGATGTAGATAAGTTAAATTTAGATTGAAAAGGCTGATCTTTAACAATTATTTGACAATGACCAAGAATATTTAAGTTTTGAAGGATACTAAGTAACCTTTAGATGTCGAATCTGTCAAGAAATATTTTTTTAATGAAAAGTGCATATGAATTGCTTCATGCTGAAGGGTTTTGTCGTCTTAAGTCAACTTTCGGTAAATTGAGAAAAACAAAATAGCACGCTCAAACCTGTTTTGTTCCAGTTTTTAACATCTGATCTATGTAATGTGAAGAAATATGCACCCAAAGATAGATTTGTGATCTCAAAAGTCAAGCAATAGATTGAAAGTTTAAATTTGAATTCTGTGGACATCTTTCCTTTTGATATGAATATTGTTTAGTCCCCTTTTATTACGAATTCGAATGAGTTGAGGATGGTTAAATAAGCAAAATGCATGTTTTATTCTAAGTAAATCTAATTTATTGGTTGGAATTATACATTTTCAAAGTAAAGTGTCACTATGATATAAAGAAATTGATAAATAGCGCATATTGAAAATATTTATCAAAATAATGAGAATTTGAAGATAGTTAGCTTGTTGCTCCTCACCAGCAGTTCACTCTTAAAAAGATCCTGTTTCTTCAATAGCCGAAGAAGTTGGTCAATTGAACATTTGTTTATAAAAGGGGAAAAACGTGAGTGGGAAGAAGCGACGTAGTTTGTTTAAGTCATCAATTTTTATAGATTTGATGGGAACATTTCTTTGCGTATATTCTGTATTTTTTGAAAGTGAAATAATCTTCGCACCCTAAGCTGTCAACTTAAAAGTGTGTTGGACTAAGCTATTGATGAGCACTGAGCTTTCGACGATTCCAGGTGTAACGGATGTGTAAACCATTTAAGAATAGCTACCGATTCCTAATTCAATTTTGGTAGCCTTTTGGGTTCTTATCTTCTGTCTCCTCGGAAAGGGTTTATTCTTTAAAATATGATGGCCACCATGTATTGAATTTAAAGATCTGCTTCTGTGACCTGGGACTTTGTTAAGTCGTTTGAATTAAGAATAATCATTGATTATATGATCCTGCCGATCACAAGGCAGGAAACTATGTCCACGAACATGAAAAAACTGCTCGATCTTTTTGAAACTCCTAGCAAACGTAAGGGCACATAACACTTTGGGCATTGCACGGTTTTTATTATGTGCATAGCAGTTGTCAGCATATAAGTATGGAGCTCTTTTAAGTTTTTTTTGGCAAGATTGCTGCTGTAATCAAGGACAAAACTGCACGCTTCATTTGGTTATTTTTATGCTTGTTCTTCATAGTAAATATATAAATGAGACTTATTCAAGGAAATGTTATGTATAGAGAATATATTAATAGTCAACTGGTCTCATGTAATATGTGTTCTGAACTGATATGGAACGTATTTGCAAGTTTTGCATGAAATCGAAACAAAGAGGTAGAATTGTAGATGTTGAGATTTCTTTTTCATTTATAAAAAAAGTGTCAACATGCCCTGTCTTTTATGTATTTGCAGATCGGCTTTTGGACGTCTTTTTGCTGCATTGCTTAAGTTTGAGTTTTTTTATCTTTATCTCAAGTTCCTGGCTCGTTAATCAGCAGTCCTCTTGGGGGCGACCTAAAGAAAGATTAAAATTTTCTTTAAAAAGTGGAAATATTAAGTGTAACAAACTTTGCAAGTTGGGTATTTTTTTGAAAATGTTTTGAACATAGTTTTAATATTCAATCTTTCATCCAGGTAGTAAACTATGTTTTCGGAATGATGACCTTTTTTAACCGGATAACTATCAATAAGATCTCTCATGAGATAGAGAACATGCCCTGGAATGACTCTAGTACAAATGTTTTTCTTCGGAGATCGGTTGAACTCTTGCCCATCGTAAGTGAACTCTGAATCATAGGAACTCACTTTTTGAAATAGTATTCAAAGAAAGAAATGGTTTTCTACGTACTTTGGTTTTGTTGTCACCAACCAACGCGAAGTAAATAAAGTTGGGTGAACTAGGCTTTGTCCTCGCTCTAGGACGACGCACCTTGACTCGCTGAGTTTCAATAAGACCTTGATGGAAGATATCTTACACATTTTTCGAATTAATTGAGAAGAAGCGATTTTTAAAAAAAAATTATTTTTTATTTTAAAAAATATTTTATGCAACTCTTGGCACAGCTGAAACAGAATTATAAATAAATTAGTTTATTGATATTGGGTAGAAACTATAGGCCGATATACCTTTCCTCTGTAGTGTACAAAGTATATACAAGAATTCTTGAGCAGCGTCTGAGAACCTACGTAGAACGGGACATGGAAGAGGAACGAGCATCACTCCGGCCTCACCGACAAGTTCAGGATCACACATTCTCCCTCAAGAAGATAACTGAAAAGCCTGGGACAGAGGTCGTGACATGTATCTTTTCTTCCTGGACCTAATCTGCTTTCGATTCTGTTCCTCTTCAAGGAATTTGGAGGGAGCTCCAGGAGAGGCTTGTCCCTTCGTACCTTATTAGCGCCATCAAGTCGGTCTACCAGGATCCGAAGGCTATCATCCGATTCAATGGTGCTAAGTCTGCCCCCTTCAGATTTTATAAGGGAGTTAAGCAAAGAGATAGTCTCAGTCCACTCCTCTTCAATGTTGTTATGGTGGATGTGCTGAAAGTGTGTAAGAGGAGGACTCCCAGAGATGTTGTCGGACTGGAATATGATACCAGTGCAGATGCAGTGTTTCCTGTACGCAGATGACATTGTGCTGGTTGCTGACAGTCCAGGAAGATTGCAAGTCTCTGTGCAGGAGGGGACGGAAGAGCTAAGAAGAAGAGGTCTTGCTATAAATCCAGAAAAGAGCATAGTTATCCATATCCATATTCATATTGGCAGGGAAGAGGAACATCTGAGAATCGTATGTGAAGACAACTGGAAGTGGTGGATGACTACCTTTACCTGGGTACTATGATTATCCGGGACGGCAAAAGAGACCCGGAGGTTCTCAACAGAGTAAAAAAGGCTAGCCAGGTATTTTATTAAATATCAACCATCCTGGTAGGAAAACAAGAAATCAGCAATGATGCCAAACTCCGAAACTTTATTTCGGTGTTCCTTCCAATCTTGCTTTAAGGAAAGTAGTTGGGAAGACCAGACGAGACCGAGTGAGGAATGAAACTATCAGGGAAACCCTTGCAGTTAGACCAACGAGGGATATGCTAGAGGAACGCTAGCTCAAGTGGTACGGACATGTTTGCAGGATGGGCGACGATCGTAAAGCCAGGTGGGTACTAGAAGCAAGACCAAGACAAGGTTAGGCTGAGACTTACATATAACGGTAATATGGACGGACTCGGAAGCGAGCGGGGATCCTCCTTGATGCAGACAAGAATGGCGCAGGACAGGGACACGTACAGAAGATGGGCTTAGGCTGCTCCACCCCTAACGGCACGGCGGAGATAGAGAAAGAAGAAGAAGATATTGGGTAGGATGTTAATGGTTGCGTTACCCATTATTATTTATTCTCGAAAAAGTTAAAATAAATCTAGATGGATTTAAATTAATAAGCTTACCCACAATCTGGTCCTGTTGTTGTTTTGGTCACAGATCGTCCAGCAAGGCTGATATAATCCAGAGCTTTACCATGTACTTTTTTTATTACATTTTTCTTCCCCAATTCAGCATCTGATCTTTTACGTTTCATCAGTAGTTGTTCACTTTCACTTGGTATATTAACAGACACTCTTATGACTCATTTATTGAATGTTGATGAAGTGAAATAAAACTAGATAACGTTTCTTACTTCTTCATTAATTAATAATAGTAGTGTTATGTATCTTAAAATCCATGCTCCACAGAAAAAAATAAGAAGATGGTTGAGTCCACCTGTTCTTAATAATGCCACCAAGTGTGGAAAAGTGTGAATTTATTTCAAGCCAATAGGGGGCCAGTCGGACGACAAGTCTCTCTTTGGTTCGAAAGAATCCACAAATGCCATTTTTCATCGGCTTATTATATCTTGAGAAGACTCTTTTTATCATATAACAACGCACATTACTTTGAAAATGTTTGTAGGAATTCACTAAAAAGTCAAATATGGCCAGTAAGCGACAAAACCCCTTTTAGCATGAAGCGATTCATATATCGTCGCCACCAGGTATTAAGTAAGGATTGTGAAAAATCAATTTTTCTGGATTCCTTAGTTTTATTTATTTTACAGAAGCTTAATTGCAAAATAAAATCAAGGGCTCAGAGATAAAAAAAATTGTCGTAATGGGGAAGCTATAAATAAAATTTAAAGTTGTAGTTTGGCCTCCTGATAGGTAACTATATGTACATTCGTTACTTAATTCTGGTAGCGACTATATTAACCTTCGATAGGACCTCAATTCCGCCTGGTTATTTGAGCAATAAGGTCCACTCCCTAATTGCTCTGATCTAGACCTAATTGATAGCTGATCTAGATCTTGCAAGGGCCGTAGGCGATACGATATTACGAGCCCCCCTCGGGTTTGGAGTGCACTGTTACTGGAGGCACTGGTAATGAAATAAAATGAAAAATTACTTTATTATTCCTGGACCCGAGGTCTCTTCAGAACAATTTACAGGTTCATTTATGTACCAGGGCAGTCTGATCCTACAAACTTTAAATATGATTTATAAAAATATTTAAATGGATATACAGTAGGTAATAACAGAAATAAAAACAGAAAAATATTTTTTTTAAACAACAGAAAAGTATAAAAAACAAGAACAGAGAAAAGAAGAAACTAATACAAGTAAATAGAAAATAAAATTTACTTGTAAATGTAAAGTATGATAATCATTCTGATTGGGCGAGGAAAAGGTGGGATTTAAACGAAGAGGCTGGTGCATGACAAATAGCTGGAGTAATAGAATTCAGCAGTCCTCTACTGGAATAATTTGAAAATTTTGCGGAAAAATGGTAGCATTTCTCTCAAAAATCTTGTATTCAGGATATAAATTTGCATTTTATTTTTGTATAGTATGGGGGCTCCGGGATCAGACAGTTAGGTGTTAGGCTCTAACCAAGTAAAGTGTATTCGTCTGTATTTTAAATTAAATAATTCTATTATTTATTCTTGTAGATGGTTCGGTGCCCAGGGCTCTACGCTCTAAGAACCGCCTTCCCTGGAGCTGTTTTCTTTAGGATGCAACAGAAGCAGTCCGTAATTTTGTCGTTGTCCTGTACCGCCTGTTAAATTATTGAAAATATATTCGATTTCTTATAATTTTTTGTTATATTATAAGTTGTTTTGAATGTATCCATATTATTATGGATACATTCAAAATTTGTGAAACATTGCAACATATATAAATTAATGTATTGTTTCTCAAATTTCATTAATGGAAACATCAACAAGATTTTCTTGCTATCATATAATTTTAAACTTTATGTAGGATATAAATTGGTTTGATATGTGCAAATATACGAGAAGTGTCCATGCCCAAAAGTTCAATAACATCAGAACATTTTTAAAAAATCAGGTCTATCCATTTCTTAATCATGAATGAATTATAATTAGGTCTCGTTAACAAGTTTTCCGAATCACGGTTCGTCTTTTTATGAATCCCCCTTTACGTTAAAAACGAGACCTTTGTAAAGGAATTTTAAAGAATCGCAATTTCCTCCGTAAACTTAGCACTGCTTATGAAGAACGTGCCTAAGACTTGCGAAGCGTTTAATTAAAGGAAAATTAAATTATGTTATAACACAGGAACGTTGTCTCACAGAAAATAACGTTTAACTTTGTCTCAACTCTTACAGCGGAGTTGGAACATTAATTACTTCGGCATACAGGTGTATTCGTCGCCATCTTCAAAATTTTGAGGGATAAAATCCAATAATATACAAGAAGTTGTCTTCAGAATAACTTCACAGTTTCTTTTATGGAAAGTATAACATAAACAGAACAGTTTTAAAACTTATTTTAAGTTTGAATGATCTTATATTTTAGGAGCAACTCCTGTTATTTATTAATTTATTCAGATAATTGTGACCATCAAAATTTCTTTCCAAATATATTTGGTCGATTTCATTAGTCGAATATAAAAAAAAAATATTTTCACTGTTGCACTTTATTAGATTCTTCATTGCTAAGATTTTTGACTATTTTTTATTCAGTTTTCTTAGAAATGTAAGCCTTTTCTTTTAGTAGTGATTGCGCAATGTGGAAAAACAATAAAAAAAAATAAATAAAACTAATAAATTGATCGTAAAAAAAAGTACTTCTATAGTAATTTTAATTTAATTTTAAATTGAAATATAAAGTGCAGAACTTTATTTTTTATAATTTCCTTGCCTATTTAAACCGTTCGTCACTCAAACACATTCTGCAAAATAGATTGAACTTTCCGTCAAGCAAATTAAGTTTTTCCCTGACTAATCAAACATTTTGCTTGAATGGTTTATTTTTTTTTTCAACGGTATAAACAGTCTTTTTACTTCCTTGTACGCTGTAAAGAAAATATTGTAATCGCGAAAATTCGGTTTTCAGATTTCAACGGAAATAACCTCTTTGACTAGTTTCGTCGTAACGTCTGTACGCATATCTCGCGTAACTCAAACACGGTTAGCCGTACAAACTTAAAATTTTGTATTTTGTATGATTTTAAAATTTAGTTGTGAACCTCCTTTTTTGGTCGCTACATGATTACCGGAAGTTGTATTTTACTTGAAGGTCATTAATGATTTTCATAAAAAATAATATTAAAATATAATGCAATATTTCTCAAATATGGTATATATCACTTTCATATTAATATAAATACCTTGATAAATTTTGGTTAAAATTGACAAACCGGAAGTGATACTTTACTTGAAGGTCATATTAGACATTCATCAAAGATTATATTAAATATAAATAAAATTTATTAAAATAATATAAAATATCTAAAATTTGGTAAATTGGACTGTTATATCGATATATATAATATAATAGATTTTGATTGAAATTGAAGAGCCGAAAGGATACTGTGCTTGAAGGTCATTATAAATTTACATCAAAAGATATTACATTTAATAGAGAGATCATATGGTTCGGTGATGAAGGTTATAAACGTGTTTTTTTTCCACTCTAATTAAACAATTTTATTACTTGTTTTAAGTGTAAAAATTGAGTGTAAAATACTTTTTTTTTTTTTGCTCCCCATTTGTGAGTTGAACAACTCTGCAGCAGGAAGATAAGATATAAGTTAAGCGGATTGTTCCGCTTAAAATGTTAAAACCGTCCATTTCCAATGCTTCATCTAGTGATAGATAGTTCTAATGTCAAGGAATACGAAAAAATCTCTTGAGAACTTGTTACCAACTGAACGAAAACGACATATGATAACGGAATGATACCTACAGAAACAAGAGCTTGTGTGTGTGTGTGTGTCTGTATGTTTCAATAGATGGACGTCCCGACGCCTAGTATCGTTTTTGGGATACTGCTATCTTCGGAAACTAGTAACCAAATTCAAGTTCACGTTTTGATCCACCGATTTATAGTTTAATAGGCGTACAAGGAAGTCACGGGATGTCCACATTAGATATTTTCTTAACATGAATCATATTTAATAATCTTCATAATAATCCCTCATATTAATAATCACCACATTTATTAAGGTATGATTCAAGAACGATAAAATGAGAACAATATCTGCTTAATGTTTTTTTTTAAATTTTATTACCTAAACGAAATGTTTAACTTTTCTGTTCAAAACTAATAAAACTGTTAATAGCATTTAAAATCCAGCTAAAATGTTTAATATGTGTGATTTAAGAGTTAATTTATTTTACCAATGTTTAATTTGGTTTAAATGCTTAATTTGGGTATCAAAAACTTTAGTATTTTTAGAAAATAGAAAGTGTTACTTTGCATGGATGATACTAATGCCGTAGTTATGATAATTTTTTTTAATTTTTTTTCTTTTTTTTCTACATGAATATAAGATATAAGATATTATTATTTTATTAAATTTAAAATATTTAGTACTATTATTAAATATATCAGGAGTAAATTTATTGATTCCGACTGTAATTATTCCATAATAGGTAGCTGTACTGAGATTTAGAAAACGAATGCAATCATCAGATGAATGAAATCAGAATGTCAAGTGAAGAGCTAAGTGGAAGAACATGTTATGTTACTAGAATCTGAATCTGAGAAAAATTCTGAATTGTTTTCATGATGCTAATTTATTTCTATTTTACACTGGATCACTCAATTTTTAACTACTGAAAGCTACTAAAATTTAAGGTTTATAAAAATGAAACACGGTGCTATGTAGAAAGGAGTATTTAAAATATATGTCACTTAAAATGTTCTTCCACTTAGTTATTCAAATTCCGTGACCTTGGCTTATTTATGTATGGATGTAATATCTATTTATAAAATACATATGAAAAAAGTAGTTTACTAGGAGGAGGATCTAGAAATATGAAAGTTACTGATTTTTCGTTTTTACACATCGGTCGGCTATTGATGTAATGAATTTAGAAAGATGAAAATCCGAAAATACGCAATTCGCTGAATTCGCTCTTTTTACAAAACGTTGACAATTTATTAATAATTTATTTTAATATCCTATTTACTGCTTGTGAGAATTTTTTAAATATCTAAATATTTTTAAAAATTAAATAAATGCATAAATACAGGAATGTGCCAATATTTTCCTTATTTTCATTAATTATTTTTTCAGTTCAATATTGACCTACAAAATTGTTCAAAAACTATAAACAAGTATATACATATATTCGCGTTTTGCTTATGATTTTATGCGTGGAATGAACGCTCGATATCTGAGGCATAGAAGAGAACATGACTCTTCAGTGTCTTAAATGTTTATTTGTATATTTTATGTGTGTATTAAATATAGGTAAATGCATCCATAGAATACTATAAAACTACATTAATTTGTGTAATTTAATTTTTTTATATTGTTGACTGTTTTTTTAAAATATAAAAAATATAAAAAAAAGAGTTACTAAGTGCTATAGCGAACATTATCCGATTGACGATTGGCGATTAAATTTGCATAATCATGAGGAATGACTAATTTTGTATGCATTAGTAAACAAATATAAAAAGGCATATTGAAAAATAATAAATCAATTAGAGAAATTGATTTTATTATTTTTTTTTCTGTTCCACTGTGACTTTAAAGTTGCGAATTATACATAATTATTTCAATAAGAAACATCTTTCTTTACAATTTTTATTCTGAAATTATTAAATTTTACGATCAAGTCAAAGCGTTCATTATGAAGGAAAACCCATACTGTATATATCTTCTTTAATTATCGTTTTACTTTTATTAGATGAAAATATTACATTGTTTTTTGCAATTATAAGTTATTACAAATTAAATTGAAGCAATTGGTTTTTATTCGATTAAATATTTATTCGAATAAATTTGTATCCGACTTATTTTATATCCGATTGAAATTTCAGTTTAAAATCAATGACTAATAATTTATTCAGATTTTTTACTCGTTTATTTAATCGGATAAAATTGTTGTCATTTTGAACAAACTTTTTTTCATTATTTAAAATTACGACTAAAAATGTAGTCCTTTTTTAGTGGGATAAATTTTTAACCGACTAATGCCCAACTCAAGTGTTTTTATTTTAACTTGCAGTATTGCTTTTTCAATTTTATTTATGTCATTTTCTATATCTGTTAGTATGGTAAATAGCAAAATTTCTGCTCTTTACATGCTATAAAACTTTTGAATTTTCAGAATTTAAACTTCATGAAATTTTTCGTGGTTCTGAATTCTTTGGAGGTCTTATTTGCTTTGAGGAAGGCCATAGATATTGATTGTCTCTTTTTGGTACTTTTTGCAGTAATTAAATATACTTTTGTATTTAATAAACAACTGACATTTAGTTGGTTTCCTCATGATTCTATAGAAGGATCAATCTAATTAGGAATTGATAAATTATTTGCCACTTCTCTAATTTATCAATCCCTAATTACTCACATTAATTCAAGAAATCCAGCCGCCAAATCAACCTTAGATATCAGTTAACAATCTTTGTTTATTTGCCTGTTTATGCAAGTGTAATATTTATACTGTTTGACATTTCTGTAACTTCTTTTCAGTCATTGACTGTTCCAAAAGCATTATTAGAGTAGCAACTGTTAACAAAACATTTATTATTTTAATTCACCAAATCTTAAATGTTTGTAAGAAATTGATATTTCTTAATAATTATTTTTTCTTAACTGATAAATCAAAACCTGAAAATAAACATTACAATCACCAAATCAGTCGGATGGCAAAATGAGACATGATTGGGTGTAAGTGGGATCATGTATGCACACTTTAAACCACGAGTGCCTTTCCTTTTTATAACGCATGCCATAACGAGTGATTGCAATATTGAGGCGCGATGCAACTGCACCCTCTCTTTACCAAAGCCCTGTCTTCATAATAATTATTTATGTATACTATAGGCGCTTGCAATTTAAAAATATCCTCCCTCATCCCAGAAACAGGATTTGAATTATTTTCAAATAAATAAATTAAGAATAAAAAATTGAAAATCCCAATGGCCAGTCGCAGGTCGATTCCGAACCCTCGGCATGCCATGCTCTGGCAAGCGTGCCTTGGGTTGGGCACCTCTACTTTGAACTCACGTGTGATGCCAGGACCTTCTAGGCTGCTTGAGATCATGGTTTACTTTTGATTTTGGCCGAGCTGATTTTACACAGCAACTAAAAACTTTTCCCTGACAATAAATTCATTTTTTTCCATGAAGTTCACACAGACGAAGAATCGTGGGGCCTTTCTACTCAGGGAATACAATTAGTGGTAGTTTTTCTTTTGTTTATCGTCATCAATACATAACGCAGTATTGTTGTATACATTCAATTATATGTATCGTTCAAGGTAATAACCCAATCATTTAAATTTATAATTTGTCAGCTATATAATGATTTTATATAAATATATTGATGTCTGAATAATTACATGATTACTTACAAATGATGAATTATAAATTCAAATGAAAGTAACTGCGCGTGGCAAAAATGTTTCAGCTCTAATCAGTTTAAATTTTAAAATAAATTAAATTTTTACCAATTAATTCTTGTTTCAAAATAATTATATCCGATATTATTTTCGAGTAACTTGAATGGTATAATTAGTTAATTGCTAATTTCCTTTACAGGTGCCTGTTGATGTTATTCCTCTTAACGATCTCTTGTTCTTGTTAGGAATTTCAGCATGAAGGGTTTGTTCTCTTGCGTACCATAATAAGTCAGTGTTTGCTATTAAGATTAATTTAAAGGCATTACCGTGTTGAGGCAGCACTCCGTTCGAACCGTGAATTTTGAATATTAATATTGAAATGGAAATTGTTCGTATCCAATCTAGACTATTTAGTGACATCGGACCAGAGAAATTAGCCTCAATTGTTTACACTAATGATTCAATAAGACATGTCAAAACAAAAAGAATAAATCCTTGTCTTTTAACTCAATATGTGTATATTCACCATTGAGTACAAATATTCTCCTAAAATTGAAGCTACTGAAGTTACGTAACTATGAAAAAAACAAATTGTGATTGATTATATATTGTAATAAATTATAGCGCAAAATCGATTTTAAAAAAGGTACAGAACAGAAATGGTTGCGCATGATTGGCTGTCTTGTGGCTATTATACTTATATTCCTAATCTTTTGCCTAATTTTTAATTCAAAAATCATCTGCGAAAACAAACACACTGTCATTTTTGTACCGGTAGTGTGTGAAATAATTTGTCTTAAAAATGCAACAGATTATATAACAGATTATTGTTGAATAAATGAAAACTGCGTTATCTGTGCTAATTTCGTCTCGGATTGATAAAAACGAAAAAAATTAAGAAAAGTTCCATTTTTACTATATTTATAAACATCACTATGCAAATTTTTCTCAATTTTTCGTTTATCAACCCGAGACGCGCACACTTATTAAGTTAGCAACTTCGTCTCGGGTTGATGAACAAACAGCCGCAGCACTTTTTTCTTTTTCAATGCTTACATCTATAAAAGCTAAAAAAAAAAACGTGATTGTGTCCATTCGATTCACAGTTATATTTCCTTCCGAAAACCATAATTATAAACATATGATCTGTGGTTATACTCATTAAAAAAAATCAAATGACTGAAAAATATATGTGTGCCTTGTTGCAAGACTTTAAAATATAGCGACCACTTTGTGCACTTCTAATAGAAATAAAGAGTCCCTGCCACTTAGAGAGTGAGAGTCCCTGCCTATAGCCGCTAACGTGACCAATTGAGGGTTAAATTTATTTAACAATATTAATTTGAATTAAAAATGAAATTCTTTTGAAGTATTAGTTTATATAACATCTTTATATATTTTTCAAACTTTGTTTTATAAGTTTTTTCCTGCTAGATGGTCAGAAAGGAGCAGGATACTCATCAATCTATTCTCCTGGATTGATTCTTATAATATTGGTTTACAGAGATGTCTGATTAAACTTTTTTTTCGATCTTCTGCTTTTCGCTTCTTCAGTACCCTAGCGACTTATTTTTTAAAGAAACTAGAATTGAATTAGTTATATTTTTCATAGTTCTCCATTTACTGCCAAACGTAGTGGCCATTAATCACAAATCCTAAGAAATTAGATTTTCATTTTTTAAATGAGGTAATACGAAGTGGCTAAAGTTAGAGTTGTGTAAGTAAATTAATCTTCATTTTGAGATACAAAAGGTTTAACTAGACTTATAGCGATGAATTCCTAAGTCATATCTTTGAGCGAGAAACCCATTTAATATCGATGTATGTTACATTAAAGTTAATTATGAAGTCTATGGTAATAGCCTGAATTTTATTAATCATTTTTTTTTAAGATTTGAAAATTTCTTAGCACCATTAGGCAAGTCAATAAATACAATTTTTGAGATTAGTAAAAAATTGAAAAAACAGCTTACAACTCGACGAACTATTGATGATGCGACTTAAAATTATTTCACATTTTCGTTTAACAATCACAGCACCTTCCAGATTGTATTTCTGTACTTAGGTCAGAAATTTTTAAAATTTGACTTACGCCATTCCGACTTTAATCCTGTTATGTCATGTAATACTTTAAACGTTGTAAACGACCTGAAGAATATTTAAAAGAGCCTATTTCTTTTTCACAAACTTTGATTCATATTCGTAATTAAAATGTCCGTATATTTTAGAATCCAATTTAAAGTAGATATCGTAAATCTTGCACAGAGCTGTGGGCTATATCGTGTGCTCTCCACGAAATAAGACAAAACTCCCGGTTTCGAATCGTCGCTGCTTCTGATTTGAGATATTTTCCAATACAATCGGCTACGACGGCCTCACATATGTTTTATTCATACAAAAATAAAACTATATGCTTTTTTCCTATTATATCTTCAACTATAAAAAATATTAAATCTCAGCTATGTATCTGTACGTCAGAGGTAAACTCTCAAAGTTCAATTTTGATTTGATTTGATTTTATTTTGATTTATCTGCATTATTTTGGATATATTTTCCTGGAATATACAACTTTGATCAGTTTATATGTAACTCTATCACATTCAATATTAATAAAATATGCAACACTTCAAGTATTAATATTTACTTCTATCCGCTACAAGCAATACAGTGTGATCTGAAACTTCTGTAAAACTTTAAAAATGTTACGACAGCTTACCTGTAACGTGCAGATGTATAAATACTCTATTTCTTTCATCTTTTTTTTTGTGTTATTAAAATAAATAAAAAAAAAATATATGGTCTCTTTTCTTTTATCCATAATATTCTACCGAGGTTGTATTATTCAAACTAGATCATAAGCGTTGAATGACTGCTCCACAAATTGTTCCGAACAAATATGAACATATTTACTCTCAAATGCTATCATTGAAAGATCCTACTTATTAAATATCTATACTATTATATAAAGCTGAAGAGTTAGTATGTATGAACGCGCTATTTTCAGAAACTACCTGCCCGATTTAAAAACAAAAAAAATTGTGTTTGATAGACCGTGCATTGAGGAAGACTTTAGTCATTCTAACATCAGGGACCCATAGGAACGGAGCAGCAACCATAGATAAATTGCTTGAGAGAACATGCCCAATTTGCATTCGTACCGTTGTCATGCAACTTCACACCCGCGGGAGTAAGCTGAAACTAATTAATAGGTGTGAAGTTATTGTTTGAAAACGTTATTTTGTAAATAAAATGGGGGAGGGAGGGTACAAAGGAGAGAAAAAAGAGTAAAAAATCCTGAAACTTATTTAAGTGAAACTTTATTTCCGTTTATAAAAAGGTACTGTCGTTTTGACCCTATACCTTGAAAATTTCTACAACTAATAAATTCGACCAGAATATCGTAGATCATTATTTTAATATTTATTTTGTATTTTAGGGATTAATCCAAATTTAACACGGGTGAAACCGCGGGGAACAGCTGGTCAATTGATATTAATTATATATAATAATAATTGCTGAAAAAAATATAATTTAAGTATTTAACATCCGACATACCTCCAAAGTCTACGACTGATATAACAGAATAAATGGATCATCTAAATAACAGAATAAATGGATCATTTGAATAACAGATCGATAGTCAGTAGTCCATTTCTTGTCACCGTATGCTTTCGGAAAATTTGCTTTGATAAAAACCAATCCAAAGTCTTTATTGCGATGTAAATACAAAGCATATTAGAGTTTCCATTGGGAACTAATTTTACCCAGTTCGTTAGTGACTACCGGCTCCGAAAATGAAACCGGGAGATGGGATGATTTCGCAATTCTGGAGCTATAACTAGATTCTTCTCAGCGGCCCCGAAGAGCAGAGTTGGCCAAACTCGTTCATTCCATTATCAAGGAACCAGAGCTAAGTGTGTTATTCTCAGAAATCGATACGAAGCCGGCTACAGACTACCATAAGTTACAAGAATCCTACCTCTAACAAACACGTTAAGATGCCATTGAAACCCAATATGGAATAAAATGTCCTGGATTTTAAAAATATTCAATCCATATAATTTTGTAATTTTGTTGTTGTTAATATTTGGAAATCCTCTATCCTATCTGACGGTGCTATGGTCCTTGTAGGTCCTTGGCCTCCTAAGTGGTCCTCTTCCACTTAGACCTGTCTTCCGCTGCCCTTCTTAATCCGTCGACACCCAACGACCGAATGTCTTCTTCCACATCCTGCAGCCATCGAAGTCTAGGTCTCCCTCTGCTTCTTCTTCCACCTTGTTGCCCTTATATCATAATTTTAGGGAGCCTACCACGCTCCATTCTTTCACGTGCTCCCGCCATCCTTGCACTCTTAATGGTGGAAACAATATCGTGTGCTTCATATAGGTTCCTTAGTTGCTCATGGGTCTTTATCCGCCTTCTTTTGCATGGCCAAAGATTCTTCTGAGGATTTTTCTCTCCTAATGTTTAATAGCCTTTCATCATTAAGTGCCAACATCCAGGACTCGCTTCCATACACAACCACTGGTTGCAGGACCGTACGGTACACTCTTATTTTGAGGGCTCTGGATGGATCCCGATTTCGAAATATTTTCATTAGGGACCAATAATATCTATTACCAGCTGTTATTATTGCCTTAATTTCTTCCCTAATATTATCCTCCGTGATAACAGTGCCCCGATACTTAAATTGTGGTACTCTCTCGAAGCAATATCCCCCCCCCCTCGGTATACCTGTTCCTTCTTTCTTTCTTGCTGGTTATCATATATTTAGTTTTTCCGTATTGATTACCTGCTTTTCAAGAAGCTTCTTCTCACTCCTCGAACACTCCAAGTAGCGCATTGATTGTTCTTCCTGTGATCACTACATCATCCGCAAACGCTAGATGCTGTGTCAATCTGTGGCATATGCATCCTCCTGGCCTTTTGCGAATCGACCTCATGACTACTTCTAGCACCAGGCTAAACAATACTGGGGAAAGAGAGTCTCCTTGCTTAGCACCTTTTTAAATATTTTTGCGAAGTTTTTTGACGGCTTAATTATATTTTTATCTAAAACCACATTATCCTCTTATTTTTACTGTAAAGAAAGCACAATTTCATTAAGATAATAAAAAAATAAAATAAATTCAGTAGCTTCACATAACTCAGGTCCATTGTAGTACCACAATCCCCTATTCATACTGCGGATTGTATATAAAAATCGACGTTACGTTTAATGGGTTGATATTATATATGAATATGGTACATATATTTGTTCATGAAATACAACCTATAAGAACCAAAAATGTTCATAATTTAAGAATATCAGATAAAAATTTAAAAAATAATAATTACTTTTATAAAGAAAATCCTTAAGATAAATTTTTTTGAAATCGATTAATGTAAAATAACACCGAAATTTTATATATGTAATTTCAAATTGTTGATATTAATTTATTAATGAATAAAATAAATTTATTATATAAATTATTCGTACAATTAAGGTAAATGACATAGTATTAATTCTATTATACTAATTTAAAATTTTCTATTAATAAACAAAAATGCTTTTTGTACAAATTTGGTATTACATTTTTTTTTTTTTTTTTTAGTTTATTTTGATTAGCCAAATTTTGTAATATCCAAACCATCCCTGGCAAAAGTATCAAGGTAGTCTTTGATCTACCGGTTGTTTACATGAAATGTTTTTTTACTTATCAAACATTTATAATTCATATATTAATTCTTAATAAGAAAATAGCCCATAATCCTTAACAGAGAAATCTCTCTCTTGGTTTTATTTAAGGCCCTATATTTTAAATTTTAAAAATGATTCGACTCTAATGTTTTTATAACGATGGTCTATAATGAAAAATTACAAACGTATTGGGTTTTACCTATTTTGAATAAAAAATTAATCATTGTTCATGGTCATGGTTACCTTCGTAAACATTGAAGATATACAATGCATGAAAACTAATATAAATAAGGTGAAATGACTTATACTGGATTTAAGCCTTGCAAAGCAGTTTTTTCATCTCCTTTAAGGTTGGGTTTTTGCATATAGAAATTTTTCATTATATGCCATCGATAATTTCATATTATTAAACTCTTCAGCATAATAATTAATATTTTGTATGGTTTTGTGAATAGCAAAAAATGTTTAAATTACATTTGTATAAACAATAATATGGGCAATTACACGTAACAAAATCGCTCATAACAAAATCAAAGAGTCCAAATTTGATTTGCACTCAAACGATAGATGCAATGGAGTGTGGAGGAGAGGAAACGAACGCTACACAAATAAAAGCATGCATCATCGATTCCCTTTTGGAAGTGGCTCGGTGATGGTTTGGGGAGGAATTTCCACGGAAGGAAAAACTGATTTCATCATTTTACCGAATGGTTCTCTGGCAGCTGAACGTTTCATAAATGAGATGCTGAGACCTTAGATTGTTCCTCTAGCAGCTGCAGCGGAAGCGTGGGATGAGAGTTTTATCCTTTGACAAGAGGAAGCCGGTGCGCGCACAGCAAGGATCGCCCTGGAGTTTTTAGGGGACAATGAAATTGAGATAATCCAATGGCCAGCACTTAGTCCCGGCCTTAATCCGATCGAACACCTGTGTTACCGCCTTAAACGTCGTGTTAAGGACCGATTAGACCAGTCTCAGAATATCACGTATATTCCTATGGAAGCGGTACCACACGAAAAGTGGCAAAGATGATCACACCCGAAGGAGCATGCATTGTCATTTGAGATCATATTATTGGCAAATGAAACTGGTGCTCGATAATAAGGATCAATTATTCCAGTTTTTAGAAATGAGTTCCAGATATCAGAATTTTTCATAAATGAGCTTTCATATTTTTGTTTGATTGTTCTTGTTCTTCCCTGTTTTTAGTATACATATGTGTATACTATATATTTAGTATATATATATATATATATATATATATATATATATAATATAACAATAAAGTCTATAAAGAAACAAAAACATAATGTGTGCGATTATTTGAGCGAAGGCCCAAATATCGCCCACTTGAGCCATTTCTTTTTATTAGAGAACTTATCCATGTGATTTGTGTCTAAAAATAGTTTTAATCTGTTATCTACAATGTTATATAAAAATAAATTTAATTGGTACTCGAAAATATTATGTTAACATGTAAAAAAAAATAGTTGTTGCTACTGTTGTTTGCTATTTGAACAAAACTGTTCCTAATATCGCCCTACGTTTAAAATGGAATTAAATGAGGTAAGACTTATGTTACAACGTTTACCAAAGAACTAGTTTACATTTTAATTCGTGCTGGGCGGTTGAGGTTTCTTAGTGAAAAGGCAGGGAATTATTGAAAAAAAAGACGATTGAAATGTTTAAATATTTCAATTAATTTTCCAAAACTTACTCTCAAATGCAATCAATACCATTTTTCATATTTAAGTTTTCATCGTTTTTGTTAAAGCAATCCAGGCTACAACAACATTTATTTATTATTTGCCATTGACATTTTTCGATCGTAAGACCTATCTTTGCAATGCTCTTTTTGTTTTTTTCTAAAAGTGGGTGGCGAACATTATTTCTAATGGTAATTGAAAGACCATTCTTTTCACATATTTTGCCGTAAGTTCATAATAGGTTTTTTCTCCCATTTGTAAACTCAACTCAATACTCAACCAATTGTAAATAGATAAAACTGGAACATCGACCTAGTGGCACTTAAAGAAATTTTTGAAGTTTATCTTCCGTTCTTTTTTACATAAGACTATGTAAAAAGAACTGAAGATGAAATATTGTAGGTCCGATTATTTTACATGAAAAGCTTAAGATCCTTTAATAGTCCCATCTCTTTATGCTCACTGCTATTATCGCCTCTTTTACTATAACTCAAACGCATATCTATCTATTTAACATCAGAAAAATAAAACACTCAGACATTATCCGTAATACCGACTTAGGCGATATTAAGAACACTCGAGTGGACTATATTGGATACAACCTAAGCCTCCAAGATGACAGCCCTTAACTTCGGAATCAGATCGCAAAACCAGAAACTAAATATAACCTATATTCTATGTCTCCTGCTACTATAAGTGACTCAAATGAAAAAAAAAAAACTATATAACTTCAATATTCTTCATTACCTACACTAAAAAATACGAAAACATGTCTACTAACTCAACCGTTCTCGAAAATCAGAAGAAAAAAAACACAAAACATAGCTCCGTAGCTTCCAGACATAACTATTGAAGGGAAAAGTTCCGTCGTTCCAATATCGGTCACGAGCTTGCAGCGTTTATGAGGGAGCAACCGAGGTGTGTGGTATTCAGAACGTAGACGATATTTGGGCCCTCTGCCTTATATATAAATATATATATATATATATATATATATATATATATATATATATATATATATATATATTAGTAGTAGTAGTAGTAAACCTATTCTAGTGCCAATCGTTGTAATAATAATTTATTATATCTTTTCACCTTTTCTATTCATGTGTATGTTTCTCAATGTGAACCTTTATCTGC
Organism: Rhaphigaster nebulosa; assembly: GCA_948150685.1. Classification (NCBI taxonomy): domain Eukaryota; kingdom Metazoa; phylum Arthropoda; class Insecta; order Hemiptera; family Pentatomidae; genus Rhaphigaster; species Rhaphigaster nebulosa. The sequence goes on from OX411308.1 coordinate 63,715,592, forward strand.
AGGGTTATAAATTCATACCAATTCATAATTCATAATTTCAAACCATGCAAATCCGTATAGCCTAATTGAGTTTCGTGATTAGGAGATTGTTATATTGTCCGAAGGCATGTGCCGCAGAGGTGGAGTGGTTAAGCATCTGCTTGTCAACCAACCGTGTCCAAAGTTGTACCGAAGTTTAGTTGAGTTCATGTTCCTGATTCAACAGGGAACAAGGTTAAGGGCCTCTAAAGAGAATAGCTGAAGGGCGCTTGCTATCATGCATTCACCATCCTATGTATTAGTAGCATCGAATTTCGGATAGTAAGAAATCAGAGTAAATACACCTATGTTTAATCATAGTTGTGATTTAGTTCTGACATTACTGGTTATGCTGTTCTGCAATAGTTAATTTAACATAAAAGTTTTATTTTATTTCATATTATTTCTGTACTTCAAAGGTGTTCATCAAATTTATATCTAAAAAATAACACCATTAGTTATTAGATTTGGATTAAAAAGTTAAATTAAACCGTTACTACTTGTTAAAAATGTATACAATTTATATAAAAATTTAACAGTTATTTCAATTAAATAGGTTGTTTTTTAAAATTTTGTATTTTTCCTTAATATTTGGCTTTCAGCTTTTGCCGTGAATCCTCTGAAGCAGTCCTAATCCGGAAGCCAGAACGGTGGTTAAAAGAACAAATTTACCTCCTGATATTGATCATTATTCCGTAAAAATTGTTATTCACTAAGAAGTAGTGTTCTCTAAAATACGTCCTCAACTTCTTTAGTTCCTAACATGTCAATCACCGTTAAACCGACATGTAAACTTTAGAGGGATAAACGGAGACATAGGTGGGAGAATTTTGTAAAAATAAAATAAAAATTAAAATATCCACACATAAATATACATGCATGTAACCACGGTAGGTTCTCAGTTTTTTTTTCTCATGTCTTGTTTGTTAAACTGTTTTTTTTTTTTTGTTTTCTTTATGTATTAGAACAAATACCGTGTGACAGTATGTAGAGGCATAAAATATTTGGACCTCTAGTTAATCGTAAACCTTTGATGATGAATTGTGGAATTTTCTATCAAATGTCAATAAATCCACCTTTGGAAAAATATTTTTGAAAAAATGTTGTAGGGACTTCTTATAGAGATGTAAATAAGAATATAAAAATTTTATAGACAATTTTGATTCGTAACACCTATTTGACAGGGAAAAAATTAAGATTTGAAATAAACTGATTTTTTTTCTTACTCCCCCTTTTATTAAAGTAGCAATGATGTGTTCGTGGCAAGGTCCTTCTAAGTAAGGTGAATTATTTTTAAATGATTGAAAACTTCCTATGAAATGTTGTTGGTTGCGATTACAGATAATTTTTATGAAATTTGATTTATTTATCTCTTCTCCTTATTCCCCTTGGAAATGGTTGCTTTATTTTATAACCTGCTCGACTTAATCATCAAAATGAAGGTTCTAATAAACCCTGAAGAAATTATCCCAATCAGATCATGTAATTCAACGCTCCGTATAAAACTATTGTAAATACTACTTATCGTAATAAATAGTATTGTTTAATTATGAATAGCGTTTTTGGTGTCTGTGAAGTTGGCATATCATTTTGTGGAAACTCACAAACTTTTGAGAGTTCTGGCTTCCTTTCGAATAGTTCTAGAGCTCCTGATAGTTTAAACAAATAGTTCCGCTCATTAAAGCAAAAAAAAAAAAAAAAACGCTTCCGAAAAAGTGATATGACAACTTCACGCTGCATCTCACTTTGGAGGCTTATAACTTCCTTGCTATCATCATTAGAGCATAAGTTAATAAGGATAATTAGTAGAACTCTGAGGTATGCCAACAGAACTCTCAAGAAAAGAATGCCGAAAATTTTGACGAAATATGGTAAACTGTTCAACATTTCTTTAAGTACTAATTCATTAATTAAATCATATTCATTATTATAGTTTAAACAATTTTGCTAGATTGCCATTCGGTCCATTTGTATTATTAATTACTGGTCTTGAATAGTTTTCGAAACGTCATAACTTTTTTGTTTCGTTCCTTAGGCAAAAATGTTTTGAACATTATCGAAACAACTCCTCGGGATGCTATCAGAACTCTCGAAAAAATAACCTGTTACCGTAAAAAATTTTCACCCCTCCGGACTTGTAATATTTCGTCAGAATTTTCGGCAAAAATTTTCATCGGAAATCAATTCTTTTCTTGAGAGTTCTGTTGGCATACTTCAGAGTTCAACAAATTATCCTGGTTAACTTATGCTCTAATGTTGATAGCAAGGAAGTTATGAGCCTTCAAAGTGAGATGCAGCGTGAAGTTGGCATATCACTTTTCGGAAGCGTTTTTTTTTTTTGCTTTAATGAGCGGAACTATATGTTTAAACTATCAGGAACTCTAGAACTATTTGAAAGGAAGCCAGAACTCTCAAAAGTTTGTGAGTTTCCATCGAAAACAGAACCAACTTCACAGGCACGCGATTTAGTACGCCAATGAAACATGGGGTTGCTTTTCTGTTTCATAAGAAGGATCGATCTGATGGGTCAAAGTGAATAACTGATTTTTAGGTTTGTGTAAATTTATACGAACAGTATTCAAAACAAATATATAAGTGATCCTAAAATATTAGCAGTATATTTAATTCACTGTTTTATTATTATACTTTCTGATTAAATTTATATCAATATTACAGTTTAATCTCGTTTTTTGTTTGTTTCAGGAATGCTTATAGATGAAGTTAACATGGATTTGGTCTGTTTAGAAAACAGGTAATTTTAATTTTTTTTTCAAAAATAATATTTAATTCATTAGAACAAGGAGCCTAATTGCAATATATACAAGCGGGCGTTTATATATTTTTCTTTTAATGAATGAATCTTTAAATAAGACAGATTTAAGGATTATACTTCCTAAAACAATTCCCAATCGACTCGTAAATATGATTTAAAAAAAAAATGTTAAAACTAACAGAACAATAGAACTAAACTTTGCATAGACGTAGTGTGCTCATTTGCTTTGGAGAATTTACCATTGGAATTACCACCAAAACGATTTAGGAAAAGTGATCATAAAATGATGCTAGATTGCATCCGCAGGAGATTGAAAAATAATTGGCTGAGCGATGTCCATTGTCTACAATTATTTAAATAATTTCAAGCATAGATATATAATAATATAAAGAATATAATAATATAAAGAAATATAAATAAGAGTATAAATAATATAAAGAATAGAATAATGATATTATAAAGAATAGATATATAACATAATTTCATATCCTTCTTTGTTTTTTAATTATATTTATAGGTAAGAAAAAAGCCTGATTTGTAAAAACTAAAAGTGTAACAATAACAATGTGCAAGAGTGAAAAACTCATAGATGCGTATGTACGAAACGGAGTTAATTACAGTCAGTTCATTTACATAATTAAATGGTTTCGATGCATAATTCATTGATTTCTTATCCTGTGACTTATAAATATTGTAAATACATATATTGCAAATACAATCGTTATCTTGTTTGGCATAATCACATTTAATGCAATTAAATGACTGGAATATCGTTCTTGTATTGTTTATTGATGCCCATGGGAGATCGCTCGTCCTACACTTTTTCATTCTCCACCGTACGCGCCGTAGAGATGGCTAAAACCTTTTTATTTCTGATACTTTTTTTATGATTATATTACATATAATTATGTAATAGAATAGGAAACAAAATGAATACAAATACAAATGTAAAAAAAAGCAAAATCAAAATAACAATACAATACGATGATGAGTTCAGCACACTATTTCTTTTGGCCAATGCCTAAACAGCGTTTTGGGCGTATTGTATGTTTTAGGGATTGGTTGTGCTTTGATTCAGTATATTATATTTGAGAATCAGTCTCGAAAATTTCTGACACGAACTTTTTTTTCTCGCATGCATTCGCAGTTTTAATTATATGGAGATGATATTTACGCTAATATAAATATTAATTATTAGAAATTAGATGGACATAATTATTCGATTCTAATAAAACGGAGTAAAGATTTTTTTTTTAAATCTGGTGCGGTGTGCGTATCACACAACTTTCACATACCACCCTACTTAGAGTATAAATTAATTTTTTAGGGCTAGTGAAATTTTAAAAGTTTCCATTTAGTTTCTATAGAAATGTAATTTAATTTTCATAGAAATATTTAGTATCCATTAGATAATCAAAATTTAATTTAATAAAAAATAACTTATACGACGGAAATAAATTGTATATCCTGCAATCCCATTCGTCCTTCCGGTACTTGCACGGAATGAACTTGCATATCTACTTTAGCGCATTGGTAGGTTGTTAGTGAAGTTGACATCCATGAAATATTGAACCTTGGTATCACAGTCGCGTGCCTTCCACACCCAAATGAAAATTATGACTCTTCTTTACTCTATTCATTAAATTACCTTCTGCATGTTTACATGCACAGATGAACGGGACGTTGTGTATGCACGCCAACTCCACTTAAAACCCACCGAGGCTCTTTAGAAGATAAGCAAGTACATTCCGTCCCTTAGGACGAATAGGATTGTAAGATGTAAAATTTATTTCCGTAATCGGAATTTTTATTAAATTATATTTTATTTTAAGGTTTTTAGTTTTTGAAGTATTGGATATTTATATTTTATAATCTTACCATATGATCATGAACATACAAATTATATGGTAAGAAACATCAACAAAAACGCTGCAAATTATTAGACAATGGTTTATTATTTCCACTTAGTAATATTTCAAAAATATCTACTCTGTCCAAGTAAAAAAAATGAAGCAATAGGCACTAAAGGAAAAGAAATTTGAAGCTTGTCACAAGATGATCGCCGTGAGAGTGCCGAACTGGGAGTGTTAATTTAAAAAACTGTGTCAATGCAAGTAGGGTGTGATGTAAAATGATACAGAGGAAATATTTGATGTGAACTTCAGTAGGAAAAAAAAGGAAAGACTAAGGAAGCTAAAATAGCAGAAAGCAGAAATAATCCAAGGGAGGATACAGTAGAGAGATACGAGTAAGTCAGAAGCCCAATAAATAAATCAGGAGGCCTAGGGCCACGATGACTAGCCGCCCGGAGAATCAGTCTACGAAGTTCATTACACTTTATCTCAATTAATAATGGTCCGATTTAAGTGATTTTTAGTTCGTTTTGTAGAGAATTTCATTAGCTTTCGTTTAAATACAATAAACGTTTTTTGTATGCGAGCAGATTTTGTTTTAATTGATATTTGGTTTCTACGTATCTTGAAAGGTAAAACCTCAAATTTTAAGGGGGAGTTACAAAAATTTTTTCCTTGATTGATTCCAAAGGTCTATTATTGAAAATAATAAACCAAAAGCCGAAAATACTTAAAATATGTTGAAATATTTTTCAGTATTTTGAGCTCACAATATTTTTCAAATCATTCACCGAAATTCACTGAATAATTTGAGCCACCAAAGTTTAAAATTGGTTACAGTATAGTGCTATTCCGATTTTATTTTTTAATCTCATTCTTTAAGAAAAAAAACTAACGCAAATGAACGCAACCGGCATGCGAATCACTTGATTTGCGTGTAGTATCTTTAAAATTTAAACATAAACAAATAATTCTATACTTCCTGTTCGCTCAAATTATGTTCTTTAACTGTTGGTTATAAAATATAATAATAATAACGACTGTTAGGATATTTTCGGAGGATTTCGATACAAAGCCTTTGCGCTGTTAACTATCAGTCAACTTTTCCGCAATTCGTGGATTGGTGTAACATATTTTACCGTATACCCTAAATACGGTTCCTGATCTTGACTTTGATGATCCCTTAGTACTCTTCTTTGTCCTTTACGAGTACTTCAATGTTCAAAGAAGACCAATACAAGATTGGATCAATGGTTTGGGATCCCTATAAGTCTTGTACTCGTCGCTTTCGATTAAATACTACCCAGTTACTAACTCATGTAAATATCAATGAATAGATTTATTACTACTGTCGAATTTTAGGTGAAGGGACTTAGTAATTGAAAAAAAAAATATGGCTGTAATGAGTTTCACATACTGATGATGGAACATTACAATTATTGGTAAATAGCCTTGTTAGGGTGATGTAGGATATGTGCGTTTTCGGGGTGAGTGCTTAATTTCCTCGTTAAATCCAAACCTTCAACTGGTATGTTATGTCCTTTACGGAGCATGAAGCCTGTAAGCCTGTAAGCTGTAATGTGTCAGAAATCTGCCACGAAAATTCGCTGAAGTGAAGTATAATATTTGTAAAAATATTAGTTTAAAACTATTGATAAGTTACGAGTAGGCCTTCTAACTTTTTTTTTTTTCCGCGAGCTTTTTTTAAAAATACTTTGCGATTTACATTTCTTCTTGACAGTTTTCTATTTTTAAGAGCTTTTCCGCAGTTACCCAGCAAAACCTAATTGTGGGGGTAAGTGCAGACCTCTGTTGTGTGACAAGTATGCGTGGTGTATCCTTTACCCATACTATCATATTTTCTTTAGTCAGCAAGGGACTAGCGAATAATAACAAAAATTATGTTTTTTCAGCACATTTATTCAATTATATTCCACATCCTACATTCATAACTCAATGAAGATTGTAAAATGTGAATCTCAGACAAGCTTTAATTTTTTTTTATGATTACACCTGTAGAATTATCCTCCAGAAACCGAAGTGCTCCAAAACCGCTCTTGCTTGAACAATGTGCATCAATGCCCCTTAAGGCAGGAGCAAGTGCGTACTTTTAAAATATTCAAGTATTGTTGAATTAAGTTATCAATCTCAACAAAATGTAAGCGGTTGAAACGTAAGCTTGGATGTAATATTTAAACATAATCGACTAAGGAACATTTTTAAAAAAAGAAAAAAAATCCAGATTCAGAAATGAAAATTTTACTGTCCCGTAAAGTCGAACATTGTAAAATGTACTGCGGCCATGCACCATATCACCCTACTTTCCTAACCGTTACTAGGTAAGTAAAGCATTGTAATCGGGTCAACATTTTTTTTTTTAAATTAAATGAAAATGTAGATTTGAATAAAACATTAGAAAAAGATTTACTTTCAGTAATTACAGTAAGTTATAAATGCAAATATAACGTTGATTACTTATCAAGATTTCACATCGATGGTAAACTTCACAGATGTAAGTACCAATTCGGTCAATACAACACTAAGAGTTGGAAAATGTCAAATCTACATTACATGTCTGTTTAACATCTAAGTATCCAATTATACAAAGAACCTAAGAGAATTAATAAATAAGGGATTTCGAGATGCGGAAATAAAATCTTTAATCTTTTTTTACTTGGAACTATAAAATTTGCTCTTCTAACATCTGTGATGTTGAACATTAACATACTCTACAATAAATTATTCTGCTGGCTGTCTAAATTCGATTGGTCCATCTCATCTATTGAGATGTTAGAAAGATGCTCTCGAACTGTCTAATTTTTCTTGAAGAAATTGCTAAACTCAAGTGTCTCTGGCATCTTAGCTTTTAAAATAATAATTTTAGTTTTATTGAATTGAGGATTGATAAATTATTTGCCACCTCTATAAATTTGTTTTATTGAAAACTAGTTTCGAATGTTATACATTCATCCTCAGTTCTAAAAACACACAAATTAAGGATGAATGTATAACATTCGAAACTAGTTTTCAATAAAACAAGTTTATAGAAGTGGCAAATAATTTATCAATGCCTAATTAGATTGATCCTTCTATCATGCTGATGTCAATTAATAATTTTATTGTTAGGATAAGTTACTGGGATTGAAATGTATGTAGAATAACCAAATAAAAATTATTTGGTTATATGTTGCATCACACTACGTTATAATATTTATCTAAGATGCCAATTCAATATCCACCATTATCTCCGTCTTTTTTTTCTCTTGGGTTGCACTCCCACATACATCAGTCGGCGATTCCTTTTATTCGCCCACACTAGATAAATATTTTGCTTGCTCCGGTTTTTCTCTGCCTTCTTTTACTGTTAACTATTTCATATTCTAGTCAGGCTTTATTTGTCGCTGAAGATCCAGGCTTGCTTATCCGCCAACATAAGGAGGGAGCGGGTTTCAAAATCATGGCTGAAAATCTCGAAAGTTTAGGACTTCTTTTGGTTTTTAACCTACAATTCATATATGGTCCATTCTATCGAAAAAGTTATGGTACATTAAATTAATGAGCATCAAATTTTGCTTCTAATGAATACCACGAAATAATCCTTTGGGTAACTGTTGCAGTCGCAAACTACGGTCAAAATGACGATTATGTCAAAAACAGAGATAGACTACTATATATGTGTTTGCGGCCGTAGTTTTCGACCACCACAGTTACCCAAATTATAATGTTGTGGTACTCAATTCACTCAAAATTTGATGCTCTTTAATTTAATATACCACAAAATATTCGATAGAATGCACCATTGTGGTACTCAATGTAGGTAAAAAACCGAAAGAGGTCTTAAACTTACATGCTTGCCCTCTCATCGCTATATCTGATTCTCCGCCGAAATTCCCTCTGTGACTTTGGGAACTGCATGCTCAATTATAAGCCATGTAAACACCCAACGATTTTCTGGTTCCTGCACTGCCTTCTTTATTAAGGCTAATACATTCTAACGCATCTTATACTTATACGTGTTTTGCGCGGTTGAGTCTACTATTAGGTCTTGTCTACTCTGGCTTTTCTTTCAAATTTGGAGAACCTTTTCTAGCTCTTTTGCTATAATGCTTTGGGCCCAATTCAAAGTTTTAGCTGTATGCTTTCAAATAGAGTGTGTAGAGAAGGGTTTCTCTAAGGATTTGAGAGCAGATTTGGAATCTCTGAGCAGTTTAGAGGGATATTACAAACTACGAAAAATACTAGAATACAAATGCATATTTATATCAGTTCACTAACCTTCAGAAATCAAAGCAATTTGATTAGCAAAAGCTATCACCAATCTCTCCGAATTCCATTTGAAAACTCAATCTTACATCCATTCGCGTTCATCAGTATCGCAGGGAAAAGAGTCATTTATAAAACGCATTTTCCTCAATTTCCCTTGTACACTCGATCACTGTAAGCTTGCTCATTTTCCCACCGAGTGGGACGCATTCATCAATTGCCAATCTCCCAGTCAGCCACATAGCCAACTCATTTCAGGACCAATCACACCGTCACTTACCCGAGCTCTATGTTTCTGTTAGTCGATGGCTTTCTCTTTGCTCCAGCCGATGGAAGGGGTTAAATTTGTTATATCATCGCAACCCTTCGTTCCCAGAACTTTCGCTCCATTTATAATCTTTTGTCTTGGAATATTTAAAAAAAAAGTGGCTACAAACGTTCCAAAATTGAAAACCAAGAATAATCGCCAGAGGAAATTTTTTCCATGAAAATTGATTTTCATATTTTACCTTTTTCTGCAATAATACATTTTATAGTGTTGAGGTTTCGAATTTTATGCATTACACAGCTTCATCAAATATTTCTTTGTGCTGGGCTCACCTTCTGGTCACAACGAACCTAAATAAAATAAGTTTAATAACTAGTTTAATAACATCTTTTTGATGTCTTTGGCAATCCTCTCCGAGAGTATCCTTAATGTTGGGAGAAATCGCAAAATTGGGTTACGCCTCTGAATTATCAATTCTTTGGTACTTGAGTATTTATCGAAATTCACCTTAGTATTCGATTTCGGAACGTATGAAATCGTGATTTGTATTATTGGACTAGTTAGAAATAGTTAACACGATAAGCATATGCTCACAATTTTTCTTAACTTCTTCAATTACAAAGGTGGGTATTAATGGAATACTTCATATTGTCAGACAGATGTGATAACCGCACGCAGGGGACATTTAAACAGCTTTGCCTCGTAATGTAAGGACTTGAGATATAACATTGTATACATATTGTTCATTTATGTATGTAAAAGAGATTTTGAAATAAACGGAGGATAAGAATAAAACTTTATATTGTATCCTTAATTCTCTCTTCAAAAAGTTTTCTGAGAATCAGTCGACTGATTTAAATTTATAAATTAAAGAAATTTTATGTGTAATTAAGGTGGAAGTTTCAACAAGCGATTAAGGATCTTTACAGATTTTATTAAAGTACACATCTGCCTAAATATTGGTGTAGATAGGGCAATTATTGTCAACGCAAATGAGTATAATAATCTTTTTGGGCTTAGTATTTCGTCGGTCATATGCGAAACTGTCAAATCCAAACTTTTCAACTGAGACAAAAAACATTTAAACAAATTTTCATTATACTGAGATATATTTTAAAAAAATAGTAATTAGGAGGAAGCAATATACTATCGCATAAAAAAAATTAACAGTTTATCGTTTAGCGTAAAATTTAGGCAAAAATAAAATAATAAAATGATCCTAAATCAAACCGTTTTGTACTTACGTGGTTTCAAATTGTGATCGATGACTTCCTTATAAACGTGTTGAAAACCAACGTTATAGAAATGAATTACCCCTCCATAAATTACCCCTTTGAAGTAATTTAAGTTATAATATAATTATTTATATTTATATTATATTTGCCTTTATTTGATATTATATATTATATAATATAATATAATATCAGATACATACAGACGAGATACAGTTCCTCTCACATCTACTGTCTAAGCAAGACTGATCAATTGGAGATCAAATTGTAGATAATTGCAATAATCATGATAATAGTAATTATTTTATTTATTTATTTATTTTTTTTACGGCTTTCTATAACCAACACTCCTTATTCGACTGAAGTTCTGGAACTGGAAACTTATTTTTCACTCATTTTAACTAGATCCTATTGATAAAGTAATTGAAGACCTTAATGGAAGAATCAGGTAAGTACAGATTCGCAAATTTTTGGCTAGAGCTTCGATAATTAAATAATAACAAAATTAAATAGTCTAAATCCATTATTAGGCTTTGAACAAATCAACAAACTTATCCGAATCGAACTTTTTAAAGGAGAAAAGCAGTTGCATTTATTAACACTGGTATCAAAAACAAGAAAAGTCCGAGCATACCTGGTTTTTGCACCAAGATGTTCTGTTGGTTGGTGATGCTACCTGTTCCACACCATTTACCACGAGAGGGAGGACTGAAGTTGCATTGGTGTCCGGTCTTGCGCCAATTAAAGCAGCTATATTGCCCAAAAGCAAAAATGACGACAACAAAAATTGGAAAATTTAGACTTACCTGATTCTTGCATCCCTCTAAATTATAATAAATTTCTAGGGACTAAAAAATTGAACATGATAATTTATATACGTTACGATACTAAAGGTGTCTAAACTAATTTGGCGAAAAATAATAATATCAAAACCCTACTGTCTAGAAAACAAATATCGATTAAATGCAGCATCGGAACAATTACATGCCACATTCAAATTCATAAGCTGTATAATCCGATTATGTCCTTTAACCTAAGGAGATTGTAAAATAAAAGGGTGAATATAGAAGACCATAGAAACTATGCAGCTAAGAGAATTCATCTTCAAAGACTCTTCAAGCCTTTGACTCGAATATTAGATCAATAGAAGAGCTATGTGGAAGAACATGTTAGGTTATAAAAAGTTGAATCTGGAAAAAATTGAATTTAATAATTTTTTAAACTGGATCACTCAATTATAGATTTCTGAAAAGTACCAAAATTTAAGTTTTAGACAAATATAACAAGGTGTTAAATAAAATTGAGTTTTTAAAATATTCTTCCACTTAGCGCTTCAATTCAAGCGCTCTCAACTATTTACTAGCATATAGATGGGAGAAAAAAAAGGAACAATAACAAAAAAGACAGAATTTTACTGAGTTTAGGGTGGATACAAATTAATATGCGGTGTGAACCACCAATTTATTTTAGTCTAGCAAAACCCATAGGAAAAATTAGAACCAAAATACAAGATCCAAGGTCGTGAGCAGAATATATTACATCAGAATATTTGGTATACCCTTATGTAAAAATCGACAACTCAGAATAATCTATCATTTAGCGAGATATATCTGTCTTTGCCACTGTACAATATGAAAGAAGTTACTGTAAAATAATAATACAAAGATTTACTTATAAACTAAGGCTGATTTACAGGAGTAAGTTTTTTAATGAAAGTTTTGAACAAGAAATTGTAATTATTAGTTCCATTTCGAGCAATTAGGGGAGATCATTACTAACGGTTTACACAATTTTTTTTTTCAAGAAATTGCAATTCCATTTTCAACCATTTTCCATTTGTAACGCACAAAAATATTTGTAATTTATTTTAAATTCTTCAGATTATAAAAAATTGATAGTTTTTCAAAGGTTTTTCTGAAATATATGTATATATTTCAGAAAAAATGTAGTTTCAAATTAATCAAGAAAGGTTAAAAACGAAATAGAGGATTATTTCATCTATAAATGAAAAACAAAATACAAAGTTGTATAAGGAAGAACCTTTTAGTGCGCATGCGCCTAAACAACAACTTTTTGTTATTGAAACACACAATGAACTTAGGAATTAGTGCACGCGATTGATAGGATGTAAAACAAATCAAAATGCTAAATAAAAAAAAAATTCAAGATGGTATATTTGACAAGGTAGCAGTCTGAAGTTATGTGGAGGAAGAAGGATTTTCCCTCTTTGAGCGTAACCTTCCGTTCCATGCTCCACCTACAAGGTTCCCTCTTAAGTTTTTGCCTGCAATACAGAAGGAAATGGAAATGCTACCTATTTCAGATACTGCTATCGAATAATACAAAAGTTTTTACTGAATTAAACATGAATCCTTTAACACAAACCCATCTAGGTCATAAAGGCCATACAACACTAAGTTACCTATAAGGAATATATTAAAGAAAAAACGAGTTTGTATAGTAATAAGTAACCATGGATTTGAAATACAACATTTTTTTTTAATTTAAAATACTTACAGGTAAGATGATACGTAAAACTTTAAATCATTTTTTTATCTTTTGTTATTAATACTCTAACAATCGTATTTCTGCTGTAGTATTATTTCCATTACTGTATAAATATTGTGGTTTCAAATATATATATATATATTACTTAGAAACTTTTTATATCTTTATATTTTCTCATAATATATAAAATATACATGTCTGTGCTATATATAAGGAATAAAGAAATAAAATAATTTAGAATATTTTATTATTTTTGTTTGGTCAAATAAAACTATTTTAATAATAATAGAATAATATTACTACGAATAATTCCAAAATAAGTATAGGATCTAATCCAATCTAATTGAGAGAATATCTTGTGTGAAATTGTAGACAAAATAAGGATTTTTTGCTAGGAAGAATATTTTAAATACTTTTAGAATTTTTTTTTCTACACAGCACCTTGTTTATGTTTTCGTAACCTCGACTTATCTTAGTTATCAGAATTTGAAAATTAAGTGCTCCATTCTAAATTAGAAATACAAAAAATCGTTACAATCAATTTTTCTCAGATTTAAAATTTTGTAAACTACGAGTAAAATAGCTCTTCAATTATTTGATAGCATTTTTCTAAGTTGATTATACTTATGTCTTTTGTTTTCCATTTATAGATGAAATAGTCCTGCATTTGTATTTGAAATAATCCCGCACCTAAAAAAAATTAGATCTATTAAAAACAAAAGTCTGTTAATTTAAATTTAAAACTCTTGAGATATGATAGGAAAATTCCTTTATTAAAAATATGAGGTCTTTGATATGCATTAGGGATAAAGAAAATAATTTCTTCCATATGCCCGGAGATCACCAATTTTAAATAAAATCCATAGGTAATTACCTATATGTTTTATTTTGTTTGTTATTTTCAAAACCTATTAAAAATGTCAGAAATTCATAAATTTTAAAAATATTGTTTCTTTAGTTTAATGTCCCCAAACTGTACAATAATTAAAAACATTTTTTTTATTTCAACATACTTAAAAACAGGCTAGTATATCTTAATATAATTTTAATTTTTATATTGCTAAAATAATCATTTTAAATATTATATATATATATATATATATATATAGAGAGAGAGAGAGAGAGAGAGAGAGAGAGAGAGAGAGAGAGAGACAGAGAGAGACATAGATAGAGAGAGAAAGAGAGAGAGAGATGGAAAAAGGTAATCTATGATTGTCTAAAGCTCACCATCTAAATATAAACACCACGTGAAATCGGAGTACTAAAAAAATAAAAGGGATTATAAGACCAACTGCCACTCGAGAATTTTTCCTATCGGATACGAAAAAATATGTACGGTAAATCTTTTTAGAAAAGAGCAAAAAATCAGAAATAGGAAGGTGTGAGTCCTTTCAGAAAAGTTGAAGATTAGATTTATTTATAAAGGAAGTTGAGAGTGTCCAAATGTCAAATTCAAAGCCCCACTTTCGCCTCAATGAAATCCTGAGAAGAAACGCTAAACGAGGAAATTAACGAAGTATTATCCTGTCACGTTTCAAATATACATGTAAAACTTTAATGTCTTAGGGCTTAGGATTTAACATGTCAATAATTTAATTTTGAAATGTCGAGATATATAATAGACACGTTAAATTACAATTAACCCCAGAAATGAGGTGAGTTATAATGCATTAATATGTTTATAGATTAGCACAAAATGATTTTAAAATTCGAGTATATGTAGTTCAGCAGATTAAGATCGATTTAATAAAGGCCGAAGATTCTATTGACCACGAGAAATTGTAGAATAGAATAGAAAACTTCAGAATAACAAAAATGAAAAAAACGGAAAAAAACAACATATCTGGCCAACAAATTACAATAGTAAAAGTAAATAAGTTTTTACATCAATTACAATAAAAAATATATTAACAAAAAATGAATTAATCTCTTGACAAAAATAAGTTTTCATCTCTTGAGTAAATAAATATAAATATATAAATATATATATATATATATATATATATATATATATATATATATATATTTTGGAACTAACAAACCACAGTGTAATTTACAGCGTTTAAAAAAAAAACAAACAATTATTCCAAATTTGAGAAATTATTCAAAATTCTTTTGGCGGCTTGTAATATAATTGGTACGAAAAATCAGTATGGGTTCGCGACAGGTAGCTATAAAGAACTGTTTTCCTTTAAAAACTAATGTTTTCTAAAAATTTCTGACCAGTTCTAGTAACAAAACAATACATTGTTTTCAAGACAGTTGAAAAGGTTGTAAGCCTTTATTTGGTCTCTTTTCAAGTATTTTAACTAAAAGAAGACAAACATTAAAGAAAGCGTTAATTTTTAATAAACCTGAACTGAATATAAAATTATATATATTTATTATTATTATTATATATATATATATATATATATATATATATATATATATATATATATATATATTTTTAATTGATTATGCAGTAGATTAAGTAGTGACTAGAAAACGTTTAAACTGAAAGATTTTTTTACGATCATTAGTGGAAGATGAAAGAATCCTGAATACAATGTATTGTTTTGTTACTAGAACTGGTCAGAAATTTTTAGAAAACATCAGTTTTTAAAGGAAAACAGTTCTTTATAGCTACCTGTCGCGCAACCCATACTGATTTTTCCTACCAATTATGTTACAAGCCGCCAAAAGAATTTTGAATAATTTCTCAAATTTGGAATAATTGTTTTTTTGTTTTTTTAACGCTGTAAATTACACTGTTGTTTGTTAGTTCCAAAAAAAAAAAAATATATATATATATATATATATATATATATATGGAATTATATTTTTTTTTTACATTTTTAGGTTTTTAATTTTTTTTTTTTTTAAGTTTTGGTATAGTAATTTGTAATCACTTTATATTTTTCCTCTGTCTTCACTGATAGAGTTAGCTTTGATAACTAAATGCTTTGTCCATTCTTTTTTGTTTCAATACGTGGTTCTTGATTGATTGGCTACTCGCTAATTGATATTGGGCTGATAGTATCGTGAAAAATACGTTATTAATAATTGTTTTATTTGTTATATACTTGCGGTTTCCACCCATATTGATTCCTGCATGTATAAAAGGAATTAACATTACTGCATCTAATTTTTACATTAAATATGTCCTTTGTATTATGACTTTCTTTATATGTTATCTGGACAAAGGTCCGCTGTATGTTTTATCTTTAATCCCCAATTGTGCAAATATTTAAACTGTAGGGCTTATTCCTTGTCGTATTTTTTCTCTCTCTTTGCTCTCTTTTATCATTTTGAATTTTGAATCCCTCCAAATATTCAAATTTATAATATATATATATATATATATATATATATATATATATATATATATATATATATATATATATATATATATATATATATATAAGATAGTGTAGGGTAAGTGAGTTTTCGGTGTAAGTTCGTAATCCTCTCGTTAAATCCAAACCACCCTGAACTAGTTAGAGCTGCTCTTTTGGGAGCATGAATTCTACTGATCACTGAGCATGAATTCTACTGATGTTTCTCAAATCAGCCACGATAGATCGCTAAGATGAAGTATAATTATTTGCCAGTACAAATTTCCAATTATGTTTCACTCATTTTCATTACTGTCACTGAAGATTGTAAAAGTGAATATTGGAAAAGTATTAATATTTTTCGATGATTTTGTGAACAAATTCATAATTTTTATTTTTTTATGCCTGGATGTTCCTATCATTTATCATAAAATCATAATGTCTTGTTCCTTGCTTAACACGGTACTTTTATAATAAACGATTCAATTGTTCGAATGAAAAATTCTTAATCGTTTAAAGTTATTTGTTTTTTTCACTGTAACGGATAACGTTTTTGCGTCAGTTCCAGACTTGACCTTTGAATAAAAAGAGAAATGGATAATGATATCATGTGTAGCGTCATGATAATGATGTAGAACTGTTAGATTCGTTTTATTCCTCAAGCCACGTTGGTCTTGAGGTATATTTATGCGTATCCAATGTATGATAAATAAGCTAATGCTGGTCATATAAAATTATTGCGTACCTTCTGAAACCTGTCGAATTGAAATAAAATGTTTGAGCCAATGATGAAAATGTTTTGAAGAAATCAGCCGAATGAAAATTTATGATCTGGTATTTTCTAACGTGCTATTTTAAATGAATGTTGGAAATTTTGTTAACGCTTCTGGCTTATTGTGATTAAAAGTAGTTTGGGCTGTTAATACTATTGCCTTTGTTGGTGACTTGCGTGTTTTACGTCATAAAACCTATAAACATATTCGAAAGGTAATGAATTCAGTTTTATTTCCTGGATGGATGGGCTTGCTGAACACTAGTTTTATTCCTGTTTCGCTTAGTCAATTATAGGTAACACTATTGTCTGCAATCAGTCACAACAGCTGGACATATCATTGTGCTTCACCGTGATTAAACTTCTGCGAAACCAGTATTGTTTGGTTAAACAATTTCTAAACTTAGTTCGACAATGGCTGTTTGGGCCGTTTATTCACCTTTAGTGCTTTTGATATGGTTTAGTTTTACAGAATATTGTTTCAAATCACTCCTGTGATTCGGCTGTATTTCCCAACTCGTTTCTGTGTATTTATTTAATATTGTATGTCTGAAAATTCGTTCACAAACTGAGGACCCTTAATTCTTGGTATCAAATGATTTCGTTCAATTTACACATATTTTATTTCGAACCTATAAAATACTGTAAAACGTGAGATGAAGGGGACGGAAGTAATTTTTTTTAGACAACCAGTCAAGCTATATTTTGATCTTTATAATGAACTTCACCTTAGAGAAAAAGGATATTAGTCAATAAAACAGTGTTCACATCCTCTGCCAACACTGTTTCATTGAGTTATTTTTCTTTTCTCAGAAGGAAAGTTCATATAAAGTACAGAAAAGAAGTTCATTATAAAGAAATAAGCTCATTATAAAGAACAAAATATAACTTTAACTCCTTGCTGCAAAAAACTTGTCTTCCCAAATACCACAGAATTCATCACACATTTTACAGTGCTTCATAGGTTCGAAATAATGGGTGTGTAAAATAAACGAAAACATTTAATTCCAAGAATATAATTCCAACCTCATCTTGCTGAATACCTGTTTTTTTCGTTCTCCTAAAACTGATCATACGAAATAGTAGATACAGTGGCGGCAAAAAGTATTTGCACACCCAGTTTTTATAAAAATATCAGTCATAAGGGAAATAATAATCCACTGAACTTCGCATTAATAAAAAGTATATTTAAAAATAAAACAATCCTTTATGTGTATAATTATTAACTTTTTAGATTAATGGAAAAAAATAATTAAATCCTCTGGCAAAAAGTATTTGCACACTCTGTGTACTATCACTAATATCCTTTGTTTACTATTTATTAATTCTTACACCAGTATTATCAGCTCTATCTAATGTTTTCCTACAATGCTAAAGCATTAAGAATTAAATTCTTTAGTCACTGGTTAACTATCATGTCGAAAACAAGTGAATTGATTTTGGGGACTCGCGAAAAAATTGTTTTGCTGCGGGATCAACAAAAATCATATCCTGAGATTGCAGATTTATTAAGTATAAATTTTTCACGGTCGGGTACATCATAATAAGTTATGAGGATCGTGGGACAACTGAAAACAGTAAGCGAAAAGGCCGTCCGAAAAAGTTCAATTCCAGGATGAGGAGAAAGATAAAAAATGAAGATATGAAGCATCCCTCAGTAAGTTCTCGAGATCTGGCTAATATGGTCCATACAACTACTGGTGTACAGGTTAGTGACAGGACTATCAGATACTGCCTGAATTCTGAAGACCTGCATGGCAGAGCACCTCGAAAGAAACCTTATATAAATGAAATCAAAGCGTCTTGCTTTTGCCAGAGAATATTTGCATAAGCCGCTTAGCTTTTGGGAGGATGTCATATTCTCTGATGAAAGCAAGTTCAATTTGTTTTGACCCGATGGGCGGAAGATTATTTGGAGGCGGCGTAAGGAAGAATTGTAAAATCAAAATGTTTCTGTTACAGTAAAATATGGTGGTGGACATGTTATTGTATGGGGGTGAGTCTCATACCACGGTGTGGGAAATCTTGTTTCCATTGACGGAATTTTGAATGCTGATGGTTATGTGAACATTTTGCGCCATAACCTGCATGCAAGTGCCGAAAAAATGAATATCCGGTATCGATATGTGTTCCAGCAGGACAACGATCCAAAACACACTGCCACCAAAACCAAGGAATGGCTGATATTTAATGTGCGAAGACAGCTGCACACCCCTCCTCAATCATCTGACATTAATATTATAGAAAATGTATGGCACATCTTGCATCAGAATGTGACAAAGCATCGCATCACTGGAAGACACCATTTGAAACAAGTACTGGTCCAAGAAAGGGAAACAATCAGTCTTGATTTGGTTAAAAACTTGGTCCACTCCATGCCCAGACGTCTACAGGCAATTATTGATGTCAATGGACTTTTTATGAAATATTAAATTTATATTTATTCTCAAAATAATCAGAAGTGTGCCAATATTTTTTGCCAGATGATTTCATTATTTTTTTTTATTTTTCTCCATTAATCTAAAAAGTTAATTATTGTACACATATAGAATTGTTTTAGTTTTAAATATACTTTTTATTAATGTGAAATTCAGTAGATTATTATTTCCCTTATGACCGATATTTTTATAAAAACTGGATGTGCAAATACTTTTTGCCGCCACTGTATGTCCGTAGATACGTTTCATTCCATACCAAGGAATATTTCAAGATTTTATTATTTGTACGTTACTATTAATATAGAATTAATAAAAACTATTGTATTTTAATAATTTTATGAAAATATTTATTCTTTTCTAGTGTTTATGTAATGAGTCAGGTATTATTACGACGATTGAATAAAATTTCATTGCCCTAAGTTTTAAGAAAGTTAATATGATAAGAATTCTTACTCAATTAGAAATAAATGTTTTAATTCATTTGTGCATATTAACCCACATGTATGTGAGTTATTTTATACAGATACCTTCAGTGTTCCAGATCAGATACGCTGTTTTGAATGTGTATTTGTTAAAATCATGGGCGGCCGAAAAGTTCATATCGTCATTTTTTCAAGACTAATTTTAACCGCTGATTTCTTGATTGGCTTTTAACTTGAAATTTTAACTAATATCACTCATATAAAAAAAAGTGAAACTTAAATCTGAAAAACGAGATACATTTAAACTAAATTGGTTTTTAAAAATGAAAAAACTATTAAAAACTTAAAGAAAATTGTTTGTTTTTGTTATTCATTATAATTTTCCATAAACATATATATATATATATATATATATATATATATATATATATATATATATATATGTGTGTGTGTGTATATTTATCTTATTTATTAATTTATTTATCTTTCGCGATAAAGGCCAAGCTACCAATTCTTGGCTTTCATTTTTCTTTCAGTCCACGCACTCTTCATCTTTCCCCTCATTATATATATTTAATTTTTTTTCTCCAACCCTCATACATGTATCCAACAAATGCATGCATATATATATATATATATATATATATATATATATATATATATATATATATATATATATATATATATAAAAAAATTTCTGTTGGCACTGTAGAACATGCAGATCTTTGGGCGCGCAATGTGGTCTTCTTAGAGACATTTTATCGCTTACGGGAGCTCAGATAGCCTGGAGGGGGTCCCCCAACCTCACGTTGCTGCGAACCATAATTTCCATTCCATGGTGCAGCGACAGGCTGCCCATTTCTCTATTGCCAGTCCCTTTGGGGACAATTGGGCATTGTCCTTCCACCGACTCTCTCGGGTTCAAGGGCAGTGACAAATTGGTCTAGACCTACGGATTATGGTTGTTCGGGGTCAGTAGGCGCACGAGAACCTATATTTCTTTCACCGAAGCAGACCGTCCATGGACCAAACCTCCGGGCGGCCAGTTAACATCCTGGAAGACCATAACGCGATTCACAATTTAGGTATCCGGGGTAGGGTCATCACTCCTACGCCCGGTCTATGTGAGTTGCCTCCAGCTATATACGCTATATACGCCTACCAAGGAACAGTTTTCATTAAATGTGGAGAATGGACCATGAAGTGCCCAAAAGAATTTTTAAAAAACTGAAAAATATCATTAAGAAAGATATTGGTAGGAATGAATGTCGTACTCCATATTTTCGAAGCAGTTTATCTCCCTGCATTGTTGTATGAGAGCAAAAGCTGGTTCACCCAAGAGAAGCACTTGAGCAGGATTACGGCTGCTGAAATGAAATTATTGCGAGAATATGGAATAGAAATAGGAGACACAGAATAAGAAATGAGAGAGGGAGTAAGAGAGGAGCTCCTTATCCCCTCACTAAAATCAACAATGAAATGTGAGCTCTAGTTACAATAGTTGGGGTATATTTATATGATGGGAAAAGATCAACAGACAGGATCTAGAAAGTCGAAATAAGTGTGTGAGTGTGTGTGTGTGTGTGTGTATGTGATTGATGTTGCTTATTAGTACATATTTTAATATATATATATATATATATATATATATATATATATATATATATATATATATATATATATATATATATATATATATATATATATGTATTTGAATAAAATTAAAGAAAATGATGGTTTAAACCTAAGTGATTTATTTATCTTGAGAACCGTTTTTTTTTTTTTTTTTTTACTGTTTTTAACATGCAAATAAACTTTACACTATAAAACTAACCTCCTGAAAATATTAATTATAATACCAGAGAGCGCCTTAGGGGAAAGATGAGAGACAGTGCTGCTAAAGGGGTAAGGCTGATGAGTTGCGAGGGATTGCCTATATCTCCGGCGCTAATGGAGTTAATCCAATATCTCTGCAAAAGGTGTTTTTTTATGCAGAAGATGCCGTTTAGCATTTTTCTTTTTTCTTTTTTTATTTTTTCATGGAACTGTTTCTATATAAATAAATTTTATATATATATATATATATATATATATATATATATATATATATATAAGCATATAATTACTACCCATTTACTTTGTAAACAACTTGCTATCAAACATGCCCATACCATACTGTTTAAAATAAACTCCTAGTCTACTCATTTGGAGAACGTTTTATAAAGAAAAACATTTACTTCATCTCATTATATAAAATTATCCCTCCTTTAATAAATTACTTATTTCCCCATGTTTGGCCTTCCCACTATAAATCAGACGTCCTTTGCGTCAAAATATAAAGTAAGGTCAGTTCATACCTGACTGCCTATTTCCCAATAAATTCTTTATATTATCCTGTTCCAATATTATATTAACGACGTTCCCAAATCGTTTGACAAACCATCTTTTTACTTAAAAATGTTATTACTGATATCTTCTAAGTTCTTTCAACTATTAAATTTTATTTTCATGTTTATTTCTCTTCACTTTTATATTTTGTTACTTATTGTTTTTTATGGTTAAATTTTACTATTTATTTGTTTACGGTGTGAGTCTTGTTATTTTTCATTTTTCCCAAAATTGTTTTTCTGTTTCCTATTCTATGTTCTGACATTTTGGTTGACTTCCTTAACTCGGCATCCGGATGTTTGTTATGCACCTTAGTGTTCAACCGTACTCCTGCGGTGTTGTATTAACTAGCGGTAACCGCCCCTTGTGTTTTACCACGCTCTTTCACCAATTGTTCCTTAATATCTGTAAGTACTGAAAGATCTATGCTTTTGTATTTCAAATCTTTAAATATTTTGTCATAATAGATCTTGAATTTGTAGTTTTTCTTTTTATGGACTATTAATAACTTTGTATTAATATCAAATTTTATCTTTCGATTTTTAATGTTGCCCGGATTAAAACTTGAATTTAATAAGCCACACATAATTGTTTTTAATTTTCTTTGCACCTCTGCGGATTGTTCGTTGCTAGTTGACGTTCCATGAATTTTTAATACCGGTTTCACTAAATCTTGAAGATAGAACATCTTATTTTCGACTTTGGAGTTAAGCCTATTCATGAGTCTCAGATCATCTAAAATAATAAAATCTTCACTGATAGTAGAGGAAATACTAATTCTTAAATGGTGATCTAGCTTCTCATCAATTATATCTGGTTCTTTTTAAATCTTTCGTTTGTATTCCCTTTAAAAATTTGGTTTGTATTCTCACTTATTTTGGACGCAAATTGATCAATTATTCCTTCCAGACTAGTATTGTTTGCGTTTAGATCTCTTTCCATCTCTTTCTTATTTGTACTCATCACGCTCATATTAGTATTCATCACGTTCATATCTTGCCTTAGACTCTCGCAGTTTTTATTTTTGCCTCGGAAAGTGCTATCCTGTCTATAGCTGGGCTTAGACTGTTAAGTGTATTTGGCTGTGGCTTTTACGGGTATGTGCTCTTATTGGAAGGATCCATTTTTCGAATAATATTTTAAAACGAGGTATATTAATTGATTCTAAATTATATAAATTGCAAATAGTTAAACACTTTCCATATAATTGTGTGTTAGTTACAATTTGTAATGAAAAATTATGATCACTTGCTAATAATATCAATTACAACAAATATCATGCAAGAAATCATTAGTACAGCTCTATAGTTTAAACTTCAAATTGTAATTAAAATTTCAAATAATTTATTAGTCCAATTAAATACTTAATTTTTAATAAGCACGAAATAGTAAATTAATTTTAAACTAATCAATCCCGGGGAGGTCCCCATTTTTGCTACGACACCCCTCATCGTCTGCCTCATTCTTATAAATATTAATTAATTAATTTTTTTAATTGCGCTTTGCCTAAGGATATGAAGTCCCTGAAGAGGAGAGTTAGAATGTGGTAAATTTGTATTGCTGTTTAGTAGACGAAGAAGTTTAACAAAATATTTTATTAAATAATCTCTTTTTTACTTTAATTATATAATCATCTTTTTGCTTCTTTGTCTTCAATCATTTATATTTAAGGAGAGCTGAATTAATAATGGAATAATACTATACTTTTCTAATTAAATGTTTGATTTATTTTTAAATCACTTATATAAGAAATATCTTTAATCAGCATGCTTATCAATAAGATGTTACAAATATTATTTTACTTTGCCTTAAATTAATTAAGAATCAATCTATACTAATTATGGCCATTAAAATTTAATTTGACTTCAATAATATTTTAATTTTAAATTCCAAATAATAGTCTGCATAATAATAATTAATTAACTATACTTGGTTAATCTTCTTCTTCGCTTTGATGTGACCAGATACTCCAAGGTGATTTCAGCTGGAAGTCTAGTTGGCTGTAGAGTTGAGTGAAGTGCAGCAGTAGAAGAATGAATGGTGAAGTAATAAGAATGCATTATGGATGGGTGATAGAATAAGAAAGAATGAATAGGGTAAACCTTATCTTATAAAAATCTTCTCCTTCCCACTCTTAATTTTGATTGACTGTCTTTAGCTGGAACAATATCCGATGCAGTCGCGATCTACCGCCGGACGCACTGAACTATGTTTCCATTCGTATCTTGATTGGCTTAATGTTTAAGATATTAGACAGTGCTACTCTCTGTAGGAGAAAGTATATCAACTACTGAAAAGTAGGTGTGGCTATCGGTTCTTATAATATCAAAAGCTGCCGGCATTGTTTCTTATTCACGGCGCTCTTTATGGTTTACTAATGCTATTCGATGAATTAACTGCTTTCGCTCACTCCATTTTTATTATTAACTATTTGTTTCTATAGTATCAAAACACATTTACATATAAAAATTATTTAAATAATAAACGAATAAGTAAACAAGTATAAATTAATGCTTTTTATGGTATTTTTAATACTTATTAATTATGTTTACTTTGTAAATAACGTATATATATATATATATATATATATATATATATATATATATATATATATATATATAATGTATATATATATTTGTCATGATCGATTGAGAGAATCATGAAAATAGTAGTTTATTGATGAAGTGATACATTTAAAAACCGGCTTATACCACTTTTTACACAAAATATTTGCTTTGTTTTTTCACAAGTTCTCAATGCTCATCACCTAGCAAACACGTTTTAATCATATTTAATTAAAATTGTAAATAATAAGCCCTATGTCATATGAATCATTATTACCATTTTTAAGAAATAAGCTTATTATGTTTTATGTATCAGTATATTATGTTCATTTTTTTATGAAAAAATAAGTATTAAATTATAATCGACCAATAGCAGGCCTATAGAGGCAGGCAATGCCAATAACAGTTTTTTGTAAATTATTTTTTGTAATTTTTTAAAAATATTATCGGGTCTAATAAAAAAATATTCATTCATTCCTACGATAAAAACTTAATTATTGTAAGCAAAGTATCTCAGACTAAGAAATAATAATTAAATTATTATGATTATATTAATTCAAATAATTATTCAAATGCATCTCTTATTTTTTACTTGTAATATGTAATATCAAGCTTAAAAGCGTACTGACCTGGGGTTTTATTTTCATCTATTTTTTCATTGGTGGAATACTGTAAATTTAAAACAAGTAGACATATATTTAGTGTAAATGACATATGAATACATTGTTGAGCAGCCAAGTGACTTTTTTTCAAAGATAGGGTTAAGTGCGTTTATGCATAACTAACGCATATAAAATGCTTTTTATTGTTCAATATTCAAGGGATATAATGTAGAGCCATAATATCAGTATGATAAAAACTTAAACGTTTTAAGTTTTATCATAATGTTTTAACTTAAATGCATTTTCACATAATTATTAAATTATTACTTGTACCCCTTAGCTTTTCACACCCTCATATAAAATACACCTAGTATGTACAAAAATTTTAAGAGTTGAAATGTCAATCCCAAAATCTAATCAATTAGAGGTGAAAGTTTATGAGGCGGACTCGGTTGGTCAAAAAGGGTCTATAAATCATGTATTTCCCGCATGATTTATATTTATGTCACGTATCTCTACAGCAAATGCAAACTTTCAAGTTTTTTTACATTTATTAATTGACTTAAACTTTTCACTTTTCAAAAAAATAATTCGATATTTTTCTGTTGTGAACTACCGTAGAAATAATTAATGACGTATATTATCTTAAATAATGGCTGAGTTTACTTCTTCTTTGTTTTTTATTTTTTAACTTATGACTTCTAATTAATTGTATCCGTATATAGATTTTTTTTTTTTTTATCTTACATTTTCGATTAATGCATGTCACCGAAACTATTACTTGAGTTCTGAATGATTTTATTCAAAATTAAAATAATTAGAAATATCAGTTAAGCAACGTAGTTATGTATTTATGAAGATATTTATTATTTTTTTTTGTTTTAAGCTCTTCTGTTTTTTTTAATGAATTTTAAATTATAAATTGTTAAGGTATAAAGTATAAACATATAATTTTATGTTAGACCATGTCTACTAAATTTTAAACTTCTCACTCCAATTTGAAACTGTTCCTTATCTTCATATTAATTAAAATATTTAAAAAATTAAATTCTGCTTCTTTTTTTTTAATATTTTTAACTAGCGCAATCCTTCGCGTACCTGAGGCCCGAGAAAGCACCCTCTATTTTGCGTAGTCCATTCAGTGACTGGATCACCCTATCCCTCAGGTAATGCGGATGAGGGGTAATTTCGAACTTTCTTCCTATTTTCACGCTAAGATGACATCTCCTCACCTGATCTAATTCTCTGGCCTTGTAAATCCAAATTGATAGGGTGATCTCTGTCCGTGGAGTCTCTTATGAGTATGTCTTGTGTCTTGGCTGCGGCCATACTTAGTTCCCTCCGCACGCACCACTCTGCTACAAGACTTGCGCACCATCCCGCTTGAGTTTTCAGTCTGGCTTCGCTATCCTCGGCCACAAGGGCGACTGCTAGATCGTCGACATAAGCCGTGGAAAGAAATCCTCTGTTTTCTAGCTCTCTTATCAAATGATCGAATTCCAACTCATACAGGGCCGGGACCAGAACCGAGTCCTGCGGGCAGCATCTTTCAACAATCCTTATTACCGACTCACAAGGAGGGGTAAAATAATAAGGCTTAGGAAACGCAAAAGTTTCGTGCCGACACCACCATAATACAGCTTACATATTCTGTCCAAACCCAAATCTACCAAACCAGACCTGTTACAATCTTCTCGACTAGGACTCGGACAATCTCTCGAACGTGAAAAAAACAAGTTAATTGAACTATTTGAGGCTATGCTCTTTATTGATATTTTATACAGAAATTATTTTTCAGAATTTATATTAAAGTCATTCCTTGATTTTTAATTTTTGATTGTTAACCTATTAGTATTCGTTTTTCTTTTTCTATTATTAAGCAATACTTTTTTTTGTTTCTAGTATTATTTACCCTATTGACTGATTATTCGCTGATTGTGATAGTTAATCACACTTGCGATTTGATAAATAGAGTGAAAGTATAATGAAGCACCTTTGTAAGTGATCTATTAAGAGAAAGATTGAAAGTTGAAAGTGGGAGGGTGTTGAATGATGAAGTTGCAAGATGGTAATTTAGAACCAAGTTCTTACAAATTCCATGAAAAGTATTGACTGAAATCACATACCATAACTCGAGACTTCTTGGACCTTTGGAGATTACTTGGACCCTAATCGAAAAAAAGTAGCGAAAATGTTGCCAAGTTCCTCAGGACCTTAAGCTAGCGATGCTACCTGTTGTGGAGATAATGGATTATGTCTATATATTCATAATGAAAGACTTAGATGTAATTTATAACCTTTATTTGGTGGTTCCAAGTAGTAACTTATTTCTACTTTCAATCATTCAATTAATTATTTGTTAATGGCTCAGGTGCGGTGCTGGTTCGAATCCGGCTAGGAAGGTTCGATTTTTATTTCGTGCTTGACCCACGGAATAAACTTCGACCTTTCCTGTTAGAAAATATTGCTAACCTGTTGGAAACCCGTCCTTCCTGTCCTAGTTGGAGTAGATAAGGACGCTAAACCAAATAAGCAGCATATTAAATCTATATTCCACTCTATTGTTTATATTTTGATCTAGTCTTTGTCTCATTGGTTTACCTTATCCGTCTTTGCTATGGTATATTGCAGCCCACACTGCAATGTCGTGGATAAAACGGATGAAGAATTGTTTGAAAAAGGCGAAATGGAGTTAGAGTCCTTTTCATCAGAGAAGAGTTTGGAGTCGGTCATAATTTCACAAAAGTAGTTATGCGTCGAACTAAATTCGGTCATCTTATAAATATTAGTTTATTTTTTTAAAATGAATTTTAAGCTCTAATATATATATATATATATATATATATATATTAACTATCTCTAATATCTCTTTCAAAAGGATACTTTCTCTTATTATAGATTTTTAGATTTCAGGAATTCTTATTAATAACCCTTTGAGGTTAAAGGTCATATATACATCAATACATATATACACATGTCATTTACACCTCACTCACGCTAGCAGCTTTTCGGACACTGCCCATTCATAAATTGTTCATCCTAAAACCAAATGAAGAATCCGCGGAAGAAAGGGAGAGAGTCACATTTTTTTCCCGAAATGCATTTATACACAGATCATAATATGCTCAAAATATAATGATTTAAAAAACTACCTGGAAGGTATCTATTTCAGATACCTTATCTGAAATTAAGAAACCAAGAATATCCATATACGGAAGAAAGTAGGAGCTACAAACTTTATTTTCTCAAAATGCTTTCTCTCCTCCTTTCTTCCGTGGACTCTTCATATCTCATTACATTTTAAGATTTTTTGGAATTTATTACATGACATCAATAATTACATTATTTCCATCCCTTCACATGCCATGATGGTATGAATGTGTTTAAGTACATGATATTAACCTAAAAGGATTATTAATGAGAATTTCTGAAATCTACGATATTAAGATTTTTTTAAAATAATTTATAAGTGGCTACTGTGTCGATTTGATGATAAAATTTTAGTTTTGTCCGTGTTCCTTTATAAAAAAAAGTAATAAATTATAATTTTATTCATAGGAATATAATTATATGTTAACCTAAATATGAATTAAATGATAATAATGATCCAATAATAAATCAATGGTTGTGTGACGCCTTTTAATAGAGTATTATTGGATTCATGAATGAGTTTTCTTCACCAAAACAATATGACTTAGTAAATGCCAACACCTAGATAATGACATATGTTTTTCAGTTGATGGTATAGGATGATCAATCTAATTTGGGATTGATAAATTATTTGCCAGTTCAGTGCGAGAAGACACCAATACAAACTTTTCTGTTTGATATAATCCATTAAAACCTTGAACTGAAGATGAATGTATAGAATTCCAAACTAGTTTTCAATAAAACAAAATTATAGAAGTGGCAAACAATTTATCAGTCCCTGATTACATATGACTTTCGGAGTCATTTTTAAATTTTGTGGAAATGTTTAGTAAGAACGTATTTTCCTTCAATAATTACTTTTTGTTTACTTTCACTTACATTATATTTGAAATATATTTTAAGGAAAAGTATTACGTTCCTAAACAATTTCGAATCCGAGTTTTTAAATGGAAATACACGTTTTATAGTCTGATCCCCTGAGGAAAAATTACCAAGTCTCGCAAAATGGTCTCTGTGTGTGAATGTATGTGATAAGTCTTGCTCTAAAACTAAAATCTTTACGTGTCCGAAATTTCGTATTTAAGGTTGGTATATGCCTGGGATGTTACAGAAACTCGTTCGTCTAAATTGATATACCGAAACGTATTGTCTCTTTAACGTGTATAACTGATTTTACAAATTTATGCAATTTTCATAAAAAAGACTCAAATGATTTTGATCAAACTTGTTTTATTAAAATGCGAAAGTGGTCTTTATTTAAGTGGTGGTACTTAAGTGGTCTTTAATATCAGCCAGATCTTACCTCATTGAAGTTGTCTGAATGGACTTAATTGTCGAATTTTCAAAATTGCTTCCTCTGAGGTGCCTTAAATGTTTTTTTAATAATTTGAAATAATTGAGCGCCTCTTTTTCTTAGTAATTAAATTTTAAAAAATGTTAAGAAATAAGAAAAAATTTCCCAGGTTGAAACCAAATTTCCGGAAATAAGATTAGTGATATTAATGTATACTTTAGGAAGGCTACATATTTCAGACAAATTGGTATCTAACATATAAAGCCGTAGATGGTAATGGAGGGTGACAAAAAAACGCATGAAATTCACTGATTGTTGTAGTTTTTTTTCAATTCTAATTAGTTTTATATTATCTAATGAAACTAAATATTTCCAAGAAAACTGAATGAAATTTGAATGAAACTAAATAGAAAATTTAAAAATTTACTTCAAGTAGATGATACATGATAAGTGAACGTTGTAATGAGGTAATATATAATTTTGACCGGGGTGTTTATAATTTATATCTCATTTTCTTTGCCTCATTTGTAAAAATATAAAGATACCAAAATTTCTAATGAGCACTCTGGAACTCTTATAAACGAACTCTATGTCTTTAAAACTGCTAGAGTTAAAATTTGTATACAACTGAAAGGTTATTGATTGTTGCTAAATCTAATAAATTGGATTTAGTTAACTAACCCACTCTTCTTTTTTTTAAGAATAACTCTGTCTTTCTAAAAACAGGTAATTAACTATTTTTACGGTATCAGGTCCATTTTCTGTTTGTTTTTTTTTGTCCCATTTATTTTTGTTGTAGGATAATTTTCCGTGAAATTAGTATTTCATTATGCAAGTAACGCAATGAACATTACGTTGTTGAAATATTTTTTTTGTTCTATGAATAAATAAAATATTAAAATCTCAATTTAATTAATAATAGGTATCTAGTATGGGGTAATTATGCACTAGATTTTACAAAGTTCTTCTTCAAATAAGTGTAAAATCTTTATTTTTGTTACGTTGTACAGGAAACTGGAGTTTACCTCTTTTTTTTTAAAAAATGTACCTGATACGATTATGTTTTAAATATTACATTCAAGTCTAAGTTTTAAATCACCCCCATTTTTCTGAGATTGATAATTCAACTTAGTAGTACCAGTAGTACGTAGTACGCACTTAAGCGGTAAATGCGTACGAAGTATCTGGATGACTCATTATTCAAGCAGTAGTGTTTGTGGAGTAAGTACAAATAGATCATTTCCAGTGCATTTCATAAAATTATTTAGTTTTAATTTATAAATGTTTACTTTCCCTTATCTATTTATATATTACATTCTATATATGTGAATATATATATATATATATATATATATATATATATATATATATATATATATATCTATATGTGTATGTGTGTGTGTGTGTGTGTGTGTGTCTATATATATATATATATATATATATATATATATATATATATATATATATATATATATATAGATAGATAGATAGATAGATAGATAGATAAAAGAACTTTATTCTGGGACTAGGTCCCTTAAGAATAACATGAAGGAACCAATAAAACAGTAACATTATCTGGCCATAAGACTATAGAATACAGAACAATTAATTTTTACAATATCTTCTGTAAAATAAATAAGCAAATAAATAGGTTTTTTTTATCGAAAAAATATAATTGATTTGAGCAAAACAAACAGAAAAAACAAGAAAAAAGTAAAAAAACCAAAAAAAAAACAGAGAAAATGAAAAATACAAAAATAATGAATTGATTAGCAAAGTTTGTACATTATCCAAATCTATTATCCACTTCTGATCCAGATGTTAATCCTAAACTGAAATTTCGCAATTAGAGAGCATCATTTTGGAGAGAAAGAAGGTGTTGGAAAAGGAGGGATTTGAATGAGGATAGAGAAGAAGCATGGCGGATATTGGAAGGAAAGGAATTCCAAGGGGTAGAGGAGCGGGCGAGGAAGGAGCGTTCGAATGTTTTGGTTCTGTGGGAGGGAGTATGGAGGTCAGAAAGAAAAAACTATATATATATATATATATATATATATATATATATATATATATATATATATATATATATATATATATAGTAAGGGGAAGTATTATGAATTTGGATTTTCAACTGAAATACACATTTTTAGGTTCCCTGCGTCCAAATCTCACAAAATGGTATGTGTGTGTGTGTAAAAATTCTAGCTCAAAAAACGAGAAGTTTTACCAAACTGAAATTAAATATTTAAGGTAGGTAGGTATATTACAGCAAATTTCTCGTTAAAATATACTTACCGGAAGTAGCAATTATATAATAAATTTTCTCAAAAATGGCTTTTACGATTTTGACGATACTTGTCTAGAGTCTTAAGGCTTTAAGGAGAACCCTTTAACTTTTCATATGAGTAGTATATCACAGAGAAAAACGTTAAGACGAAAATAAAATTATATTTGCGTATAACTCACAATGTATGCATTTTATAGTACTTATGTATCACTAAATTTCTCTAAAACAAAAAATTTTCATTTGTATCAGACCTGTATAAGCAAAGACTAGACCCCAGACGGAAAGCCAAGTTTGTCCGATAACAAACGGATGCGACCTAAACTCCTCCCACACACTCCCATCCTGTTGTACAACAATATGCTCTGTAATAATGTGATGTAATAATATAAAAGTAGAAATTATAAACTTAATGATTTCTATGAAACCAAAATGTTAAAAACTTAAAATTTATTGTCAGCTTGACAAACCAAAAATATATAGTGCACAGAATTTTTGTACTGCAATTTTTTAAAAAGACATTTTACTGTAATTTTGTGAAAAAGGGCGTGTCTTCTGGTGATTAGGGAAAGTAGTGTGTTGTGCGCACCCCAACAGATTTTTTTTATGTTCATTTTAAATAAAAGCCTTTTTCGTTGGCTTCTGAGCCGTTTCATCTTAAATTATTCCTCGCTGGAATGCCTTCTTTAATTTTTTTTTTGTATATCCTGTCTCATCTCGTGCTCTTTTTATCTTCAGTCCTTTTATAAATTATTCCATAACCATATTTTATTATAAACAAATATTAAAACTATTTTTGATCTGTTTTTATAAACATATTTTTTTCAACTCGCTATAGTTCACCTTGTAAGTTAAAACTTTTATGTATTTTAGTTACATAAAAATACTGTAAGAATTAATTAGATTATTTGATATCCAAAAATAAATTATTTTTATGTTTTCGACTTTCATACATAAATTATGTATTAAATTTTTTAATAGCGGAATCCTGGTCATCATTAATTTTTAACAATTACACTAACGCTTGGTGATTTAACTAGATTGTTGTTAATTGACGCTTAAAACTGGCAATTAATATATTTACAAATCAGAAAATTGCTTTACCCTTTTAATGGGTATTTACAATTATTTTTCTTGTGCTTTCACTTAAATTTACAAAACATACTTAACTGTTTCTTTTCATTTTAATTAATTAATTTATATATATATATATATATATATATATATATATATATATATATATATATATATATGTGTATATATACACAAACACACACACACACACATGTATATATTACTATGGGGGGGTGGGGTGAAGGATTATAATATAATTATTTAAAATGTTATGTTGTTCGCTAAAATCATGAGGACTGAAAACAACGAAATCATATTTATGCTAACTGGAAATAAAATAATTAGACAGTAAATCACTTATGAACAGTTCATCATGTACTGTTATAACATAATTTACAAGTTTATCCCTATATATAAAATTTATTTATGGTTGAAAATGACAACAAATAATTTTATAAATTAGAAAATAGCTTCAGCATAAAACAATATTTTAATCTACTCATAAGACTCGCATATTAGGTTGAAGGTTGATTTTTGTGCTCTGTAATCGAGTTGTGAATTTCGAAAAGGGATTATCTCCGAAAATTAATTTTTTTTCAGTTGGACAAAACAAACTGAATTTCTGTTGAACCATTTCACTAGACTTATTTGAAGATATTTTTTTTGCGTCTTATAATGCTCCACTATGGCAATCAGATACGGCCGTTCTCTCTCATAAAATATCCGTCATCTTCGGAACTTACAATTAAGTCCATAAGCTGTAGAATAAAACATAACAATAATGGTAGTTCTATCTTCAATAGAACCGGTGTGTCCGGAGTGTTTGGTAAAATCGTCTGGATTGAAAAGTACAAAATCGCGAGAGACAGTACATCCCATCTTAACATGACGCTGTTACTAACTAGAGATATTGTTATTACTCGTAAATAGTTGAACATGTATTATTTACGAATAGAAATATTACAATCTCGAGTCTGAATGAACCAATTAAATCCTGATGATGATCTCATCATCCAATATTCATAATCCATTTTAAAGGACATCTTATAAATCTTCAAATAACAATTTCATTCACTTTTTAAAAATATTGATATACTTTGTTGGAGTATTACTTTTCTTACGCAAGGTAGTCAAAAAAATATATAAAATTTAATTAGTAATATACAAAGAGGGAGAAAAAAATTGTTTTTAAAATATTCAAATATTAAAATCATCATATAACGGCTAAATCCTAAGATTCATACACTGTTAGTTGACCTGTTCTAGAAAAAAGACTAATAATTTCAATCGAATCATTTTTTCACTAATGTACTAATAATTAGAGAATTTGGAAATTAATGTATTTTGAATATATAATTTATATAGTATGAATATATAAATAACAATCTTTAGTCATTTTTTGTTAGGAGGATTTCTCGCGCTAATGCTTCTTGAGTGGCATACCTAACGGTTAGGGAATGTGAAAATGAATATATCGTGAAAAATCAATCTTTATTTATTTTCTTCATGAGGATTTCTAAAATGTTAACAATTCGCGCCAATATTTTAACCACTTTACAATTCAAAATTAGTAAAATTGCTGAGGAATTGTGATAATTAAAGGTTTCAATAATGTAACTGAAAATAAATAAAAGTGCAGAAACTCTTGGAACATTCACAATAAAAATGAGCGAAAGGTCTGTATGAATTTTCATACGGTAGGGGATTCTTTTATTGGGTGAATGTAATTTTGTGCTTTCCAGTCTTGATGATGTCTGAATCAGTGAAATGTTGGTCGGTTGCAATTTGTTTTTTTTTGTTTTTTGCAATTATCAAATAATAGTCTAATTATGATGTTGTCCTCTTTTTCTTTTGAGTTTGTATCATCATTGGACCGATTGTTATACATCTTCCGCTTTTATATTTCGTCATGCATCCATAGTATTTTTTTTCTTTTTTCATCTGCTGGAGATTTACATATTGTTGAAATATTCGATTGTCCAGATTAATTTTGAATTTTTCAGTTTTGAATAAACCTTTCAGAATTGGCTTATTGTAACCATTTTCTGTCTATATTAAATACATGAAATTTTAAATTAAGTTTTCTTTCATCTCTTGATCCATTTGATTTTTCTTGACATTTAAATTACGTACCATACATATTCAGACGAATGTATGGAGGGTTGGGTGAATTTTCACCGAATAGATTTTCATTGAACCTTGATTTTTTTTTTTCAATTATATCTTTAAATCATAATAATTTCACGAACTACAGAATCATGGATGATAATGTGCCGATGTGTGCAAATATCTTTTCTTACATTATTGTGAGTTTAAAGCATATTAATGACATTAAGGATTGGTCAATATTGCAGGAACAAGTTATAATAACGTTATGAATACTCCCATAAATGCATACATATATACGTCAATAGTTCATCCAGAATGGTATCTCTTAATATTTACACGAATATAAGTATGTAATACTGCAATATTCCAAAGTTATATGGACTGTAAAAATATCTTCAGATTATTTTCAAAACTTCGACCGTTGTTCCTTTCTTCGCCAAGAAGCGGTTTTTGCTGCAAAGAAGAGTGGTTAACATGGTAATAATAAACCGGCAACTACTAATTTCAAGTTGCCCGTGGAAAGCTTGTGAACCACCCCTGTTTCCATTATCTTGGTGTGGCTATTGTTCTTATTTCGGGGAACCGTGGTATAAGAAACATTCTACTGGTGGAATTTTGCAGATATTATAATATTTCGTTCTTACTTAGTACAGCTGAATGCCAAAAATGTACAGCGTAGAGCATCTTAGGAAGTAAAGCGCCTTCATAAATTACCTTAAACACATTGATCAGAGGCCCTATGTTGCTCTTGCATCTATCGACAGCGTCTTAATAATCCGTAGAGTGTCGTTATAAAGATTGTCCAATTGTTTGTTCCAATTCAGTTTTCTGTCAAAGTAATATTATGTCACATTGAGCTATTCTTACTGAGTCGTATCCAATACTGGTACTGTCTTTTTTTTTGGTAAATATTATTAATATAGTCTTTTCTAAGTTAAAATTAAGTTTGTTGCGTCTAGTCCAATGTCTCAGCCAGGGATGCCAAAAAAGGCGGCCCCGTATGTGACCTCTGAGGTAATTTTTTGTGGAAAGTGAAAAAAAAAAGACAATTAATTGTAAAGTAATTTTATCGATCATTTCCCTAACTTCGCTTAATTATATAACATGTTTTTATGTCCTGTCCAGGTGTTTATGTTTTATTCCTGAATCTTCACTTTAAAAAACCTTTTTTAGAAAATTTGTAAGCATGATGCGGTCCGCGGCTTTAATTGAATTTGACATGGCTGGTCTAAGCCTTGATATTGTTAGGTTTACTATTGTCTGTTATTCGCCAAAATCTCGTCGTTTAATAATAATCATCTGCGTATGCTAATAATTGCTTATGTTTATTACTATTTACTATCCATTAAAATGTTACATAGTAAGGGAGATAATGCTGATACTTAAGGAGTTCGCAAAGAAGGTCTTCTAAATTGCAAGTTTTCTTCAGAAAAATAATTATGACTAATTTAGCATAGGTATATGTATTTTAGTTATATATTTTTAGATTGTTCGGGATCGCAGGCCACCAAACATTGTCAAAAGCACCAGCAATATCTAAAGGGGCAGTAATATCATTGTTTTTTAAATCTTTCTTTTCAGTTTGGCATGTGGGTCACAGGTCCATGTTAATCCAACTTTGTTCTGAGAAAATTGGTTTTCGCCGATATATACTGGTGAACGCGCGTGTAATTGAAGTGTGAAGGTTGTTAATGTTAATGATAGTGTATCCTTATATATTATGATTTGTCATGATTTATTGGCATTTCCAAAAGTGAGTACCATTATTGTAACTACAGTAAATGATTTTGTAAAGTTAGTGATTGTATTTTGTTTCGTCACCGTAGGCAGCATCAATGGCTCGGAGTTAGGTATGAAATGTGGATATATCACGTATGGTAGAGGAGCCAGTATTGATCCTTGCTGTACTTCCGGTACTGCCAAGACTAGTGGAATTGAACCCTGTCGGATAGAGGAAAATCTGTCACAGAGAAAATATTGAAAAATGAAATAGTGCGTGTGAGCTAGTACGGTCTTAAAATTGAAGAGAAGCATCTGGTGCGAGAATTTATCAAATTTCTCGTCGGCATCCAGTAATACGCCAATTGCTTATTGCGTTTGCTCTATTGCTCCAGCAATGTAGTTAATAACTCTGTTTAATTGGTGTGTTGTTGAATGTAACGTGCGAAATCCGAATTGATGGTCAGGTATTATTTTTTGTTCGGTCCGTATGTCAACCAGTCTTTTGTATATATATTTTTCGAAAGGCTTAGAACAATTCGGAAGAAGATTAATTGGTCTGTAGGAAGTAATTAAAAATATTTAAATATTTTTACATTCCTCTGGGAATTTACTCGTCTTTAGTATACAGTTGCATATTGTCATAAAAAACACTCGGGCATTCCTGGGCATCTGCTGGAGTGGCTCTGCAGTTATCAAATCAGAACATGGGGCTTTTCTTTCAGGTAAGTGTCTGATTTGTTGTGCAACTTATGAAGGAATGAACGAAGCAGATGATAGTGTCAGTACTTTACCTATCGTGAGAGGTTTAAAGTATAAAGTACTATGGCTTCATAACCTGTGTTTGTGAAGTCAATAAGTTGTATAAATACAGATGAAAGATGGTTGGCTAATAGTTCAGATTTTCCCTATCTGACACGGCCCATGAACCGACATCTCTCGATGTTTTAAAAAACATCGATTTGCTGTGATCAAATCTTAAATGTGGGAATATTTTTGCAAGTGATCTGTTTTTGATGGTATTGGTAGATATGAAATCCATGCTGCTTTCTGGAGACTTTTGGTAAACTTGTCCTCTGCCTCTTTTAGTCCATCTCCAGTTTTAATAAAACTTGGGATTGAATGTTCTTTGCCGAGAAATTCTCTGTATGCAACCCATCCATTGTGTCATAAATGAACATTTCTTTGTTAAAATTTTCAGACGTAGGACCAAGTAAAATTTAAAATTTTATTTTAAAGTCAACTCTCTCACCAAAATCGCAGGTTGCCGCCAATTTTCTTAGACTAATATATAGAATTTCATGATTGACTTGGAGGGCTCTTGTTAGGTTCTACGGAATTTTAAGATGTCATATAAAGTATTCTTTCGTGGAACAAAATGAGTTGTCAATATATTTTTCGCGTTTTCATGAGAAATCTCTACCTTCAGCAAATTCCAAAATATTTCCTGTACTTCACTGCCCGTGGAATTCAACAGCAATGTGCGTTTTCGCTTATCAGCGGTAATTTCAGCCGCAACTAGGAAAACTTCAAATTTGCTTAGCCAAGTTGACCAGTGGCTTTGTCATTCATACCAGTCATAAGCTTCACTTTTAACCATGTTGGATATCAAGACGCTGTATTTTCATCCAAATGCTGATTAAATGGTCCCGCTTTTACTATTGAAAAATATGACGAATTTCGATATTCCTAGGCACTTATTTCGGGTTCAATTACCCATCAAATATTGTCACAACCCTGCCAGTTGGACCACTGGCCTCCAATTGTGAACTAAGGTAATAAAGGTCCTACTGACTGCGCCAAAATGTACTATATTCGATCTCCAATATTCTAAAATAAATACACATTCACGATTCCATTGGAACACAAGAATTAATCTTTTATTTGAATTGCTATGAAAATGTCACGTATAGCAATTCTATTGATTGCTTAGGAACCAAATAGAAGGTATAAATTGATATAAGGATTTTCAATGGAGGTTTACTTTTTTAGAAAACATGATATTCTGTACCATCTCCTTATTGTTTACTTATATATATGTCATAATATTTTATGACCGAGACTAATAAAACAACGAGTATACAATCCAAAAAGCAATGTTAATCTTGTTTACATCTTCGCATGTAATATCGTTACCAAAATTCGTTTTCACTCTCGCGTCAATATTTCTGTTTTATTTTGTAGAGAAATTAATTACCTTTCAAATAATTATAATCTAATTTAACATTAAATGCATAGTTTTCGATTTATGAGCAAATAAATCTTTCTTTTCGTATTTTTTTTGTTTGTTTTTCTCAGGGATGCATTACATACGAAAATGTAAAAGGCTTCGATGAATAGATTTTAGGCGTTTTTTTTAAAAAATCGTTGGATCCGTTTTGGTGCTACAGTCTATAGAAAAACCCGTTTTCGACTATTGCGCAGCTGCTATTGCGTACAGGATGCCCGTTTTGGTCCTCCCGCCTGAGAGATAATCGTGCCACAGACAGACCAATGCGCTTTTTAAACTTATCGGGTTCTGAAACGCTCAGAACTTTAAAAAAATGCACATCCAAATTTTGACCCGATTACAATACTTTTCTTGTCCAGGTGGTAAGAAAGTGAAATAAAAATTATCTTCGTCCATTGAATAAGTAGACATTTGATTTTCACCTGTTTTAAAATGGCTGCCAAAGTAGTGGGAGATGGATTTAGTACATTCTCGCTTTTCACACATGCTGGAACAGGTAATCTTTTTAACCAATAACTCATTTTTGCTCAAGTATGGCCTTTTTTCCTGCCTAATTCAAAATCAGTATTTAATCATTTGGCTCATTTGTTTTTTTTAATTTAATTTTGGATTAAGAAATCGACATTTAATATTAAATACAATCAGTAATTTTTTTAAATACAAGGATTTTGGTACAACCTACTATCTTAAAGTCTTAAAGATATCAAAAATCTAAGGATCGGTTTTTTTGTCTTTTTTTTTTAGCAGCACTTAGCAGCACTTTGGACAACAGCGTTACAACTGAAAAGCAATGTGGATTTTCCTCACTTTCAGTAACAGTAGAAGATTCACTTATACGAACGCGCCAGTATGTTTGTATAAAGAGATTGAACGAGCCAAGATAAAAAAGGTTGGAAAGGGGAATTTTATTTACTCGGGCCATGGCTACCGGTTCTCACCACCCACGTCTAACTCGATTCGTAATGCATCCACCATTTCTCTCGTCTCCTTCCAGTCCAAATACCTTGTGCTTTGATTCTTTCTTCAGATATCGTTAATAATTTGTAATTTAAAACTTAATAGCCGACTTGAAAAATTTCTGTTCCGCTGTTGTAAGTTATATGCTTACGCCAAGCTATGAAATATTGTGCACACAATTTATACATTTTCAGGAAGAAAATGTTTACCCTTTTATACTTCATTCCATTTATTATATAAAATTCAATAATGTTTCGGCCTTTGTATAAAGAAATATGACAAACAACACAATAAAACATGTTTCTATTGTATATAGAATTATATCCATAACTATGTGCAATAATTTTTATAAATAGTAATTAGTTCTTGTATTGTAGAAGAAAAATATCCTGAGTATGTAAGTAATATCAATGAAGATGTAAAATAATATTAATAATAAATTATTTATTTATTCGGGGACAATGTCCCTTTAGAATAACATTACAGGTAATATTAGCAGAGCTTTACAGTAGAATAAAAAAGAACAAGACAATCAGCAAATAATAAAATAAATAAACGAATAAGAAAAATAAAGATGAAGTTAAAATAAATCACAATGACATAACCTTTAAGCCAAAATATACTTCCAATATTAATACATTAAAAATCAATATAGTTAAAGAGTATGAATTTATAATAATTACAAAAGTAAAAATAATGTTTTAATACATAATTAGGTGCAAATTTTAGTTGAAAATAAGGAATATGTATTTACCAGGAATATGGGCTGGATGTGGCTGAATAGTCGGGATTTGAAGGAATTATAAGCAAATATACTAGATATGATAACGTATTATTGTTGTGAGAACTTAGTTATTTTACTAAAAATATTGTAGTTTAATAAAATTATTAATCTTCCAGGAAAATAGGTTTTTATAGATTATAAAGATTAATTAATTTAGTTTTGATAATGTCTTAATACGAACGCTACCACTTTGTGTTCCATTCAGTCTTTAATATTTATTGTCTATTCAGATTACATGCCCAGTTCTATTTATATAATCACTGGAATGCTGTTGTATTTCATCAGCTTTATATTTATTTTAAAATTTCTTACGATTATATCGAACGCTAGAAGCTTAGTGACATTTTTGTTGAAGAGACAATGCGAAAGAAGTTGATGAATCTAGTAAGGATGTGCATACCCGAAACAATTGATAAAGTGTAAATTATTTCGAGACATTTAAGGTTCGCTCGGGTTTAAAGTACAAGGATATCTAAAGAACACGTTAATTTTTGGAACCCGTCGCCATATGCTAAAAAAAATGTGAGAGTATTTTTACGATAAATAAAGGCAAATCCTCACCTTCTAAATATCAGTCTGCTGAAGCGTTAATTTAATAACGAACTAAGGAGGAAGTGGAAATAGCAATCGGTAAATTAAATCTTCTTAAGCAGAGAAATATTCCTAGTGAACTATTCAAAGCGTACGGTGAAGCTGGAGTTTCTGAAGTACATCTATTTAAAAAAAATAAAATAAATAAATAACGCCTGAATAATGGAAAGAATGTGTAGTGTTTCCGATTCACGGAAGGGGCCACGATGAATTCTAAGAACAGTTAGTTACACACACGGTGGATTTTTTCGAACTGAGAATTTACCTTCGCCGTCGTTTCAACAGTAGCTCAGAAAAGATATATATTTTGAGCGCACAAATTAGAAAAAAAAAAAAGTTTGCAAATTTTCCATCGGCGTCAACTTTGCCACCGCCGAGTGCAACTGTAGCCGATGGAAGTTTTACGTTTTTTTTTTTTTCACCGTTTATTTTATCTTTTAAATGATTATCTCAGTTCTTTGTGTCTTATTTGTGAAAATTTTTGATGTTTACAAAACTAATCATTTTCATGTGAAATTAATTGAATTTAAAAGAAAATTCTTTATTCTTCTGTAGTATTTAATTTTCTTCACTTTACTAAATGTTATGTAATATTTTCAACTTTAAATAAATAAAATAAATAAATAAATTTAAAAGTTTTTTTTTTTCATTTACCCCAGTGTTATTTATCTAACGTCATTTTTTATTTCATTAATTGGATGAATCCAAATTCGTGAGTTTTTTCTCTTCGTTTACATTCGACGACGAAGTAACAATAACACTATAATCTGCTCTCTGTTCACTTCAAACTGCACTAATTAATCAACGCTGTTAAACTGATGTCAATTGATTTCGTGATGAAATTACACTGCATATACCAGCTTGCTCGTAGGACGGCGAAGGAAATTATTCCACATGTGTTTAATCTCATAGATTTCTTTGAGCTGCGACGGTAAATTCTCCCCTCGAAAAAAACATCTGTGTAACCGGCCTAACATCTATTGGATACTCTCATTCCCTCCAAAAAAATTTAAAATATTTATGTCAATCCTGCTAGGCGAATCACTAGAAAATCATCGTCTATCATAACGTTGTGGTTTTAAAGTAAACCATTTAGCTATTGATCCAGTATTTTCTAACGGCAAATATTTGAAGACAAATAAAATAGAATAAAAGATGTAGTTACTCATATTTGTCCATCGACCCCAAGAAACTTCATATTTCCATTGAGTAGGGAATGCGAAAGAAGTTAATCTGGATAGGTTTCTTTTTTCTTTAGTTCGTCTCTTCATTTGATATGCTTCACCTTAGCCTTAAAGACTTTCTGTTCTTAAGTATAGATTTTTAGTATTTATAAGTTATTTACACTCACCAGGTGATGAGGTTCATCCTATATTTGTATACGTCTCACACAATTAAAAATAATAAATAAATGAACCTATTGCTTTACTTGAATTTGTCATCCTTGA
This sequence comes from Rhaphigaster nebulosa, assembly GCA_948150685.1. Lineage (NCBI taxonomy): Eukaryota > Metazoa > Arthropoda > Insecta > Hemiptera > Pentatomidae > Rhaphigaster > Rhaphigaster nebulosa. The sequence goes on from OX411308.1 coordinate 63,758,650, forward strand.
CAGCTCAGAGCTTAGTACGATTTTATGAAATATTTCATTCTCCGGTAATTGCAAGCTATCGGAGAAATTTTTATGCTGTAATTCGATCATTTCTTTAATTTTTATAACCTGAACCTCATCAAGAATTTCTTTACCTTCTGGAGTGTATTTCCTTTTTTGAAAATTTTCGAAACTGCCACTCTGAAATGATTTCAAACGTTTATATGTTGTTTTTGCTGAATTCTTGAACAGAAGTATACCATAGAGTAGTGATGGCCTAATTATGCATTTATAATCAATTTCAGCCGGGGAGAAAGGTTTCTTGAACCTAACAAGTGATTGAGCCTGTTTGCTTTAGCTCGAACTGATTTTAATTTTTTATCTAAGTGGATCAAAAAAGTCTTGTGCCGGTCTAATTGTGTGCCCAGATATGTTAGTTTATTTGAGTATCAATTCAGCTGAAAGTTGATTGGAAGTTTCTTTTTGCCTTTCTGGAAGGAAAAGATAATTTCCTTAGTTTTGTCTACATAGAGCTCAATATTTAGGTTTCCTAACTCGTCAATAATATTTTGGCATGCCACTTCGGCTTGTTTAATCATCCCTTTCAGTATTGAGGCTTCTACTTGTGATGGCTATGTCATCAGCAAATGCAGTTACGGTAGCTTTTCGGTACCTGGCACCAACAATTTTGAAGGTGTAGACTGAAAAAAGTATTGGTGACAAAAACGCTCCTTGTAGAACATCACAAGTAAAGAGTTATTTGTTCTGAATAGTTTCCCCCGACCTTTACTACTATCGAATGCTCACTGAGAAATGATCTCAAAATCGAATAAAGTTTCTCTGGCCATTCTAGACCAGTCATTCGCTGGCAGACTAGGCTGTGCGATACGGCATCAATTCATGTGTGTTAACTTAACAGCCTTATCAAAGGCTCTGAATGTTCGAAACATTTTATAAAGTTTGAATCTGTAATTGTTGTTCCGAGAAGTTCGTGCAGGCTTAAATCAATACGATTCTCTTTCTTCAGTTTTATTTAATTTAGCACTGGGATTCGTTATCGAAAAGGTGATTCGTACTATAAAGGTGAGATTATGGTTGACCGCGGAAAATATATGTAGGAGAAGCTTGGTTGGGTATGCGATCAGTGAAGAAATACACAAATAAGAATAGGCCCAAACTGTAATAAGTTTGTTTGACATGGTTCAATAGAATCAGTCTAATTAGGGATTGATTAAAGGGGCAAATAATTTATCGATTCCTAATTATAATAAGTTTGTTCTTATTTGTTTGCTTCTTCATTGGCCGCATCCCCAACCAAGTTACTCCTACTGGTAAAAAGACTAGTTCTGGACGGTGAAACAATCTTACTTCGCTATATTCATTTTCTATTGTTGGTTGAAAATGTGGAAGTTATTAAATTAAATACCATAACGTTGATGAATGCTCGTTTAGAACAGGTCTCGAAATTAATTCGGATGAAACGTAACATGATGATAATAAAGCTTTTATCGACAAACTTAAATTACGTATATGATTCCGGATAACGCATCTTGATGAACAAACATAATTGATAGTAATAGAAAAGAAACCTACATAAAAGATACCGTAAAATAAATAAATGAGCAATATTATATTAACAACACATGCTTGGTTCTTTTAAACGTATAGTGTTAAAGAGAAGCTTTGTTTCAATTAGCGATTTATTATATTAATACACTTTCACATGATATTTTTTCCTTTCAATATTTTATGGTTTGTGATAGGGCAATCGTTTTATTATGGGAAGTTCTAAGTCGTGTAGCATGGTAGTTATTTTAGATAGTACGATAGTACTATATTAGATTAGATACTATATTAGATAGTAGTTACATGATAGTACGATAGCCCATTAAGTCATCCTTATATTTTGAATCCATTCAAGTTTACTGTAGTTAACTATACGAATTGAACTTCAGAGGGGTGAGGGAGAATTAATCTGAGCTAAGATATAAAATATATGATAAGTTGTAGAAACGTCGATAATTTCAAAGATATAAATATTAGAGCCAATTTGTGTGAATAAGTTGAGAAGTTAAAAGTAGATGAGATTTGGGCGAGCTGGTGCATTTTTTTGAGCAGCCAATCAGAAGCCAGCATTTGGTCACGTGACCTATGGCGGGAAATTTGAATTTGAATTTTTGCTTCGACCTAACCTTAACTGCCACGTGGTCTTGCCTCGACCCTACCTTAACCACCACGTGGTCTCACCTCGACCTAACCTTAACTATTAGGCCACGCCCCTTTTTAGTCACGTGACCCTTATGCCACGCCCCATTTAGTCACGTGATCCAGTCACGTGACCCGCAGCGCATCCTGGTCTATGCTCCGCCCACATGTTTTAGTCACGTGATCCAGTCACGTGACCCTTTGAACCCTCCGGTATATGATCCGCCCACATGTTTTCGTCACGTGATCCAGTCACGTGACCCGAGGCACCTCCTGACCTATGCTCCGCCCACAAGATTTACCCCCTCCACCCATTGAAGGGTTAGGTACCCACCTTATAGAGCATGAGTGTGCCCGACCTCCATTTTATTTTTTTCTTACGCCGCCATTTTGTTTTTCTACTGTTTGAGAGACTTGAGGTTTTGTTGAAGGGTTAGGTACCCACCTTATAGAGCATGAGTGTGCCCGACCTCCATTTTGTTTTTCTTACACCGCCATTTTGTTTTCTACTGTTTTAGGGACTTGAGGTTTTGTCGAAGGGTTAGGTACCCTCTTTATAGAGCATGAGTGTACCCGGCCGCCATTTTGTTTTTCTTATGCCACCATTTTGTTTTTCTACTTTTTGAGAGACTTGAGGTTTTGTTGAAGGGTCAGATACCCACTTTATAGTACGTAACCTCCCCTATGGTTATATAATCATAACCTATACGATGAAGGGTCCGGTATCCACTTTATAGTATGTAAACTTCCCAACGGTTATATAATCATAACCTATACGACGAAGGGTCCGGTATCCGCTTTATTGTCTGTAACCTCCCCTACGGTTATATAATCATAACCTATACGATGAAGGGTCAGGTATCCACTTTATAGTCTGTAACCTCCCCTACGGTTATATAATCATAACCTATACGATGAAGGGTCAGGTATCCACTTTATTGTCTGTAACCTTCCCAAAGGTTACATAACCTTTATCTTGTTTTCGTTTTTGTGCAACCTTCTTAATGTTTACGTAATCTTTACAATATTTAACTTTACCAACATGTAAACAGGTTGGATCATGTATAGACAAGTTGGATCATGTCCAGGTGAAATACAAATATGGACCTTGAACTGTTTATCTCTAAAACATAAATAAATGGTAGGGCTTCCTAATATTTGAATAGATTTTGAACTTTGAACTGATAATCCTTAAAACACAAATAAATAGTAGGGCCCCATATTCCTATAACAGCTTTTGGACTTTGAGCTCTTAATACTCTACTTTACTTATCTCGCTGAAACATAAACAAAACAACTTTTCAATGTACTACGTATTTTTAATAGCTGATAGTATAAATAATAGTCTTAAAAGGATTAACTCGTCAATGTTCTACGTATTTTTATTCTCCGATAGTTAAATAATGGTCTTAAAAGGATTAACTTTTAATCCATTAAGTTCCTATCGAACTTTTAATCTCTAAAATATATTAACAAATCGAAACGACTATCACGCTGGCCAAAGAGGTTAAACCTTTTCACAGCTTTGAAATATTTTCAAAGTACACGAGTCGGTATTAATAACTTCGAAATAAATTTTTATTAATGAATATTAATTAATACTTAATATTATTAATTAATTGAATATTAATTAATACTTAATCAACACTAATTCATAATTAGTACTAATACTACAGGTACTCTGCTCGACTTGCCTGAGTATCGCCTGACTTGGGTCAGAGCAGGTCGACTCATGCTCGCTTCATAGCGGGTGGTGGGGGTACTATGATATATGGTGGGAGAACCTGACAGCCAATCAGATTCGAGTATTCTCCTTCTATAAATAGGGCCGTTTTGTGGAGCTCTTCCTCATTATCTCATCGTGCTAGTTACAACATATCTGGAAACGTGTGAGTTGATTTTTTTTTTTAAACCTGTTATTCTTTTTGGTTGGAGTGTAGTTTTATCTTATTGTTCCATATCAGTTTATAAATTCGTTTCTAATCTTCTCTTCGTTTAATTTTTTTTTTTTAACTGTTTAATATTTTTTTTTCAAAGTTAAGATTAACTCTTTTGTTTTCAATTTTAATTTTTTTTCTTATTTTTTTTTTTTCAATTCGTCTTTAATTTTCTCATAGTTTAATTTTTTTCTTTTATATTAGTTTTCAATTCGTTTTTTTAATTTTCTCATTGTTTAATTTTTTCTTCTATATTAGTTTTTCAATTATTTTTAATTGTATAATAATTTTTTAAAAATTTAGATTAATTCTTTTGTTTTCAATTAATTTTGATTTTTTCTTTATATAATATTTTTATAGTTAGAGTTTTAGTTATTTCATTTTAAATTAACTTTATATTTTTTATCATGTCGTCATTAAATAAGTGTCAGTATTGTGATAGAGTTTTTAGTAGGGAGTCTAACAAAGTCCGTCATGAAATGTCATGTCTGGCTACTCAGACACGGCGTACATGTGTTTCCTGCGATAAGATTTTTAATTCTGAAGCGCAGTGCAGAAAGCATGTACGTCGCTGTCAACCAGAAACACCGCTCGTCATGACAAAGCGAAGGCGGTTGGAGGCGGCTATGGGGTCTCTATTTCAGATAGAAACATCATTTGGAGGAGACCTCAAAACTTTTTTTCTTCCATGTTCTGAACCAATCGATGCAGTGGAATTTCTCTGCAATCAGACCGATACTCTATATCGATTGATTTCAGAATTTTGGTCGGAATCAGACGCTCCCCTAAAGTTTAATTTGATATTGGAGGCTACGTATGAAAACGTCAAAGGAGAGACGTGCGATCGTGCCTTCAAAACCAAAAATAAAGCTATCTACGACATCTCTTTCATCTTGGATTGCTTAAGTGGAATGTATGCGAAGATGGCTACTGAGATGGAAGAGATGGCGATGAAGGGGAGCGGTTGGTTTCTTAAAGGTCTTGACGGTCTTCTCTTGAAAGTCAATCGATTCAGACCTCTAGGCGCCTCCAGCTATTTAGCGCTTCCACCTAAAATTGCAGCTAGAAAAGCTATTATAAATGTCCAAAATAATGACCAGCAGTGTTTCAAATACGCAATATTGTCACACCTCGTCAATGGTGCTAATCCAGAACGAGTGAGCAAGTATAAAAACTTGCAACACAGGTATAACTTTGACTGCATTTCCTTCCCCACTCCTCTCCATGAGGTGAAAACTTTTGAGCGACACAATAACATCAGTGTCAACGTTTTCGCCATTGGAGAGACCGGAGACGTGTATCCGCTCAAAGTGGTTACGGAGGAGAAGGCTGATCATCGTGATCTCCTTCTCCTGACAACGGATGATGGGCGAAACCACTACGCTTATATAAAAGACTTCAACAAATTAGTGGCTTCACAGACATCTGGCCACCATAGCGGAAGACACGTATGCAAACGATGTTTCACCCACTTCAATTTAGATGGGAGAGACATCGCTGAGCGGGTGAGGGAGCACATGGAGTATTGTGGGGAAAATAAACCAACTCGAATCGTACTCCCGGCCTGCGACGATGAGGGGAATCCTCAGAGTATATCGTTCATTAACATCCAACGACAAGTGAGGATTCCCTTTGTCGTGTATGCAGATTTTGAATCAATTTTAGAAAAGATTCAGCCGGGAGAGTCGAGATCCTCACAGACAACTCCCTACCAGAGACACCTCCCGATGAGTTTCTGTGTACATGTGAAAATTGCAGAAAACATCCCTCGCCACTCGCTGCCCATAGATTTTCCCACTGAACCCTACATCTACACGGGTGAGGATTCAGCGGCGAAATTTATGACATATATCAAGGAAGTGGCGGAGAAGGTGTCTCAGGTATACTCCATAAAGCGGCTCATGCTACCCCTGACACCATCGCAGAAGGAAGCCCACCTCCGATCCCAATCCTGCTACCTTTGTTCCCGTCCATACACTCCTGAGAATGAGAAAGTGATGGATCATGATCACATCACAGGGATGTATCGTGGTCCAGCACATTTCAAATGCAATATCCTCTACCGTACCCCACGTTTCCTTCCCGTCCTCTTCCACAATCTCAGCGGTTACGACGCTCACTTTATCGTCCGAGAGTTGGGGCGTGACTTAAATGAAGAAGAAAAGAAAAAAGTACGTATTGACGTCATCCCCAACTCTGAGGAGAAATATATCTCCTTCGGAATGACAGTGGGCGCCATAGCCGTTAGGTTTGTGGACTCCTTCCGTTTCCTAGCTTCCAGCCTCGATAGATTGTCCAAGAATTTACCCAAACCTAACTTTAAGGAGACGGCTAAATTCTTCCCCGCTGATCATTTAGACCTCGTGATCAGAAAAGGAGTGTACCCCTATGATTACATGGATTCGTTCGAGAAACTTCGGGAGACGGTTCTGCCCCCGAAGGAGGCATTTTATAGTCAATTAAATGAAATGCCCATCTCGGACGATGACTATCAGCATGCTCAAGCGGTATGGGATACGTATAGTATCAGAACCCTGGCCGAGTACAGCGAACTCTACCTCAAGGTAGACGTCATGCTCCTTTGCGACATATTTGAAAATTTCAGAGATGTCTGCTTGGGAGCATATTCGCTGGATCCGGCCTGGTATTATACGGCACCCGGACTCGCTTGGGATGCCATGCTGAAGTATACGGGAGTACAATTAGATCTATTGTCTGACTATGATATGGTCTTAATGATCGAGCGGGGGATAAGGGGTGGCTTGTGCCAATGCAGTCACCGGTATGGGAAAGCGAGTAATAAATATCTGGACCCAAGTCGAGATCCCCAGGAGGAATCGACATACATCGCTTATCTGGACGCCAACAACTTGTACGGATGGGCGATGTCGAAAGCGCTGCCGTCTGGCGGTTTCGAATGGGTTCAGAATCCGGAATCTCTAGATTGGCTCAACTTACCGGAAGACGGGCCTTTCGGCTACATAGTTGAAGCTGATATAGAGTATCCGGAAAGGTTACACAATTTGCACAATGATTTCCCCCTGTTGCCAGAGAATAAAGTTCCACCTGGTGGGAAATTTAGAAAACTTTTAGCCTCTCTGAGCAACAGGGAGAAATATGTTGTACATTTTGTAAATTTACAGCAGGCCATGGGCTTAGGATTAAAGTTAGTTCGAGTACATCGAGCTCTCAGATTCCGGCAATCTCAATGGCTTCATAGTTACATTGACCTCAACACAAGACATCGACAACAGGCCACTAATGATTTTGACAAAGACTTCTACAAGCTCATGAACAATGCCGTTTTCGGAAAGTTTATGGAGGATGTGCGAAAACGACATAAAATTGAGCTTGTAGTTAGTCAACGACGACTAAATAGACTAATAGCGAAACCAACTTATAAGGACAGGACGATATACACCGAATCATTAGTGGCAGTACATCTGGACTTTGAACAGATCAAGATGAACAAACCTATTTATGTAGGGATGACCATTCTGGATCTCTCCAAAGTCCGGATGTACGATTTTCATTACAAATCAATGCTAGCGTACTACGGACCAGAGAGACTAAAACTTATGTACACTGACACAGACAGTTTATTATATCTTATACAAACGGACGATTTTTATAATGACATGGACAACTACATGGACGAGCTCGATACGTCTGACTACTCCCACGACCATCCCGCACATAGGACTTACAATAAAAAGGTGTTGGGGAAATTTAAAGATGAAGCCAACGGAGTGCCCGTCTCCGAGTTTGTCGGACTGCGAGCGAAAATGTACTCGCTACGGATCCACAATGCTAAGGAAAAGAAAAAGGCGAAAGGGATCAAAAAGGTAGCTGTTAATAACAGGTTATCATTTTCAGATTACCTCACCTCATTGCGTGACGGAAAAGAGTTTAAGACAACTTTTCGTTCGATAATATCGAAGCAACATAAGCTCTTTTCCGTCGAGCAGACTAAAACGTCCCTTTCGCCACACGACGATAAACGTCATCATATCGACGGGATTTGTACCTTGGCCCATGGTCATTATTCCATACCGGATGTGTAGATGAAGTGTGAAGACATGACAGAATTTCTTCTTCTAACAATCTCTCTCACAATATTGACCAATGCAATGTAAATAGTATAAATTGTAAATAGTAGTCAATAATTTTGATTAAAAAAGGAAAAAAAAATTAAAATAAGAAAAACAAAAATTTTTTTTTTTTAAATATATATTAAAAGTAAGTAGTTTGATTTACCTTAATAGGTATTAGTAGAAAAGTATTGAAAGATGAGGTTTAATATATTTTGAGGTTTAATTTATTTTAAAGATTTTTGTACTTTTTATTTATTTTTTTAAATCTACACCATGAAAAAATGACCAAATGGAAGAATGGTTTAAAAGAAATTTTCAATTATTTATCGTTTCCAGATGCTATTAAAGATTTAATTTTGGAAAGATAATTTTTTTTTTTACTAGTTGATATAAGATTGGTGTTTTTATTTGTAAACCAAAGCTATGGAATGTGTGTTATTGTTTCTGGCGTGGCCGTGATGGCCGGGCAAGTTGGAACGAAGATTCCAGGGTGCCCGGTTCGGAACGGTGTGAGCTAGATGGCGTGGCCGTGATGGCCGGGCAAGTTGGAACGAAGATTCCAGGGTGCCCGGTTCGGAACGGTGTGAGCTAGATGGCGAGGCCGTGATGGCCGGGCAAGTTGGAACGAAGATTCCAGGGTGCCCGGTTCGGAACGGTGTGAGCTAGATGGCGAGGCCGTGATGGCCGGGCAAGTTGGGACGAAGGTTCCAGGGTGCCCGGTTCGGAACGGTGTGGGTTCGATTCCCACTGGGGCAGTTAATAGTTATTTTTCGGCGGCCCCGAGAAATAAATCTTGACACTCCCACTCCGGTTAGGCGCCAGGACAGGACCACTAAAGACCAATAAAGAATGTATGTTACAAAATATTTACAGCAATATTATATCAACAAACCTCCCCGATGCACTCACACCTTGACGAGGTGGAGAGGCTTACTTCTAAATTATATTTAGAAAACTAAGATGAGTGCAAACGAAAATATGAATTTTATGAAACATTTAATCCTTAATATTTTTTAAGATATTAGTTACAAAATTAGTTTATAGTAGGTCTCAACCATCACGGTAAGTATATTGATAAATACGCGCTAAAATCAATAAAAATTTGTTTAAAAACGGTGACAGTGAAGAGCTGTGTACTCGATGCTCTATACTTAAACATGTTTAATAGGTTACAAACTGCTAAAAATCATATTAAAAACATGCTCCAAGGACATCCGAGAATAGCCGAAAGGACTCGAAGACTGATACGAGTGCAATTATGAGCCAGATTTGTTGATTATAATTAAATCAAGCTCAGAAAAGGGAGAAATAATCTAGGAATGGTTAAAAATCAGTTGAGAAGACAGTAATTACATAAAATTTAAATATTGAGAAGGTTGCATAAATCGTAGACATTGAGAAGATTATTTAAACAAGCTAGATGAATCTCTAAGTGGAGTAGGTGCTACGCCCTAACGGACAGAAAATGTATATAAACATTGAGAAGATTATAGAAAATTTAAAAAAAAAAAAAAAAAGTTATATAGGTAGGTAGGTATATGTAAAAATTGGGAAGATTGCATTAAATGTAAAAATTAAGAACTGAAAAAAGATAAAAAAAACCTTTGGCTAATAATAAATACGTCACCTATCCAGTTATTATGAAATGATTAAAAGACTGTATATCGTTATTCGTTAATGTTTTACGTGGTTTTAATAGTTTATACTATGAGAGATTAAAAATATATATAACGATTAAAAATACATATAAAGATTAAACATACATATAAAGATTAAAAAGCTGTTTTGTTTATGTTTCAGCGAGATGAGTAAAGATAGAAGATTAATAGTAAGAAGCCCTACATATTTGCTTATGTTTTAGAAGCACTGTATATTTATGTTCTAGAGATTAACAGTTCAAAGTTTATTGTTTACTTTCAAAGGAAGGATAAAGGGATACAGCATTATTGTGAAATCTATATTTGTTTACTTTTTAGCGGAAGGATCAACAAGTCCTGTATCATTCTTTAAATCTTGGTATTAAGAGCTCAAAGTCCGAAAGCAGTTATAGGATTAAGGAACTATGCTATTTATTTATATGTTAGAGATAAACAGTTCAAGGTCCATATTTGTATTTCATCTAGGCATCATCCAACTTGTCTATACAAGATGCAACCTGTTTACATGTTGATACAGCTACATATTGTAAAGGTTATGTAAACATTGAGAAGGTTGCAAAAACACGAAAACGATGTAAAGGTTATGTAACCTTTAAGAAGGTTACAGAGTATAAAGAGGGTGCCTGACCCTTCATCGTATAGGTTATGATTATATAACCGTAGGAGAGGTTACAGCCTATAATGTGGGTACCTGACCCTTCATCGTATAAGTTATTATTATATAACCTTAGGGGAGGTTACATACTATAAAGTGGGTACCTGACCCTTCCTCGTATAGGTTATGATTATATAACCGTTGGGAAGGTTACAGACTATAGAGTGGGTACCTGACCCTTCATCGTATAGGTTATGATTATATAACCGTTGGGAAGGTTACAATGGGGACCAAATATAGCACATCTTACATCAGCATTCTCAAATAATATCAACTACAGATAATACATCATCTCAAAACAGTATTATATACAAATATTTGCTAATAAAATTTTTTTTTTTATTTCTAAAATCATTAAAAATTGACTAAAATCAATAAAGTAACAGGCAAAATCAATTATAAAAATAAAAAATAATATCTAAAATTGGTTAAAATATACTAAAAATATAAAGCTATGTTAAAAATTAGAGATCGAAGTCTAAGCAGTAAAAGACCTACTCAAAGGATATTATCAATAATGTAAAAGAAAATGATGGATTCGGTCAAACATTAAGCATGGTATTATTGTCGAATTGTATTTTGCCGTTAGAAGTTGATGAAAAAATAACTAAAAATCAATAAAAACCGCTAAAATTACTAAAAACCACTAAAATTATGGGACTTCAAGTTATGAATAATGTAAATATTTGGAATTTTAAAGGGGAAAAGTGTGATCAGAATTGTGCTCCAACTGCGACGATTATGCTCATATTAGTTACTGTTAATATTATCTATCATCCGATGATGGCAAACATTCTAATATTCAAAATTATCTTAAATTCTAATTCTAAATTATCAGTATATTTCTGGAAGAATCCTGAATAAAGTTTTGAGTCTCTTAAACAGCAGTAAATATCTGATCAGTCAACGTTTCGCTAATTCGAGCATCATCAGGATTGAAAAAAACAACAATATAATATCATACAAATGGGGACCAAATATAGCACATCTTACATCAAAATTCTCATATAATATCAACTCTAGATAATAAATCATCTCAAAACAGTTTTATATACAAATATTTGCTAATAAAATGTTTTATTTTATTTCCAAAATCATTAAAATTGACTAAAATCAATAAAGTAACAGGCAAAATCAATTATAAAAACAAAAAATAATATCTAAAATTGGTTAAAATATACTAAAAAATACAAAGCTATGTTAAAAATTAGAGGTAAAAGACCAGTAAAGCAGTAAAAGACCTACTCAAAAGATATTATCAATGAATTGAAATAAAATGATGGATTCGATTAAACATTAAGCATGGTATTATTGCCGAACTGTATTTTGCCATTAGAAGTTGATGAGAAATAACTAAAATCAATAAAAACCGCTAAAATTACTAAAAAACACTAAAATTATGGGACTTCAAGTTATGAAAAATGTAAATATTTAGAGTTGATCAAGGGGTACGCAGACGAGAGACCTCTACGTGCTGAGTAAAATGAAGGGTTGGAACCGTAGGAGAAGAAGTCCAGGTGAGAAGAGGAGATTTTTCCTAGTGATTCTGGATGATCATATGAGGCCGGAGGAGTTCGGTTATTCTAGAATCGGGAACATCCTAAGGCAGACTAGGGAGATCGAGGTGGGGACTCGAGGAAAAACAAGGGCGAACGAGCGTCACTGATGACGATGATCGGGCCCAGCCGCACTGCTCCGAGGGTATCCGAGAATAGCCGAATAGAGCCGATGATATCGCAAGGTCTGATACGAGTGCAATTAGGAACCAGGGTTGTTAATTATAATTAAATCAAATTCAGAAAAGGGGAAAAACAATTTAGGAAAGGCAAAAAATCAGTTGAGAAGACTATATTTACATAAAATTTAAATATTGGGAAGGTTAAAGAAAACGTAAACAAATAGGTAGGTAAACGTAAACATTGGGAAGGTTGCATAAATCATAGACATTGAGAACATTATGTAAACTAGCCAGGAAAATCCCCTACTGGAGTAAGGTGCTGCGCCCTAGCGGACAGAAAATGTATAAACATTGAGGAGGTTATAGAAAATTTAAAAAAGAAATAGATAGGTAAAGGTAAAAATTTGGAAAAATTGCATAAAATGTAAACATTGAGAACTGAAAAAGGTACAAAACTTTAGCTAATAATAATGACGTCATCTATTCAGATATTGTGAAATGATTAAAAGGCTCTTTATCATTGTTTGTAAATGATAAAAAACTTTAAGGATTTAATATTAAATTCTTTTACGGCTTTTTAATAGTTTATACTATGAGAAAATAAAAATACACATAAGATTAAAAAGTTGTTTTGTTTATGTTTCAGCGAGATGAGTAATGATAGAGAATTAACAGTTCAAAGTCCATTGTTTACTTTTAAAGGAAGGATTAAGAGATAGAGCATTATTGCGAAAGCTAAATTTGTTTACTTTTTAACGGAAGTCCTAAATCATTCTTTATGTTTTGGTATTAACAGCTCAAAGTCCAAAAGCTCTTAAGGTATTAAGAAATAGTATTAATTAATATTCATCAATTAAAATTTATTTGGAAGTTATTAATACCGACTCGTGTACTTTGAAAATATTTCAAAGCTGTGAAAAGGTTTAACCTCTTTGGCCAGCGTGATAGTCGTTTCGATTTGTTAATATATTTTAGAGATTAAAAGTTCGATAGGAACTTAATGGATTAAAAGTTAATCCTTTTAAGACCGTTATTTAACTATCGGAGAATAAAAATACGTAGAACATTGACGAGTTAATCCTTTTAAGACTATTATTTATACTATCAGCTATTAAAAATACGTAGTACATTGAAAAGTTGTTTTGTTTATGTTTCAGCGAGATAAGAAAGGTTTGGGATTAAGAGCTCAAAGTCCAAAAGCTGTTATAGGATTAAGGAGCCCTGTAACTTATTTATGTTAAAGGGATCAGTAGTTCAAAGTCCAAAAGCTGTTATAGGATTAAAGGACTATGCTATTTATATATATGTTAGAGATAAACAGTTCAAAGTCCATATTTGTATTTCACCTAGACATCATCCAACTTGTCTATACATGATCCAACCTGTTTAAATGTTGGTAAAGTTAAATATTGTAAAGATTACGTAAACATTGAGAAGGTTGCACAAAAACGTAAACAAGATAAAGGTTATGTAACCTTTGGGAAGGTTACAGAATATGAAGAGGGTACCTAACCCTTCATCGTATAGGTTATGACTATATAACCATAGAGGAGGTTACAGACTATAAAGTGGATACCTGACCCTTCGTCGTATAGGTTATGATTATATAACCGTTGGGGAGGTTACAGACAATAAAGTGGGTACCTGACCCTTCCTCGTATAGGTTATGATTATATAACCGTTGGAGAGGTTACATACTATAAAGTGGGTACCTGACTCTTCCTCGTATAGTTTATGATTATATAACCGTTAGGGAGGTTACAGACTTTAAAGTGGGTACCTGACCCTTCAACAAAACCTCAAGTCTCTCAAACTGTAGAAAAACAAAATGGCGGCATAAGAAAAACAAAATGGCGGCAGGGTACACTCATGCTCTATAAGGTGGGTACCTAACCATTCAACAAAACCTCAAGTCTCTCAAACTGTAGAAAAACAAAATGGCGGCATAAGAAAAACAAAATGGCGGCCGGGTACACTCATGCTCTATAAGGTGGGTACCTAACCATTCAACAAAACCTCAAGTCTCTCAAACTGTAGAAAAACAAAATGGCGGTGTAAGAAAAACAAAATGGAGGTCGGGCACACTCATGCTCTATAAGGTGGGTACCTAACCCTTCAACAAAACCTCAAGTCTCTCAAACAGTAGAAAAACAAAATGGCGGCGTAAGAAAAAAATAAAATGGAGGTCGGGCACACTCATGCTCTATAAGGTGGGTACCTAACCCTTCAATGGGTGGAGGGGGTAAATCTTGTGGGCGGAGCATAGGTCAGGAGGTGCCTCGGGTCACGTGACTGGATCACGTGACGAAAACATGTGGGCGGATCATATACCGGAGGGTTCAAAGGGTCACGTGACTGGATCACGTGACTAAAACATGTGGGCGGAGCATAGACCAGGATGCGCTGCGGGTCACGTGACTGGATCACGTGACTAAATGGGGCGTGGCATAAGGGTCACGTGACTAAAAAGGGGCGTGGCCTAATAGTTAAGGTTAGGTCGAGGTGAGACCACGTGGTGGTTAAGGTAGGGTCGAGGCAAGACCACGTGGCAGTTAAGGTTAGGTCGAAGCAAAAATTCAAATTCAAATTTCCCGCCATAGGTCACGTGACCAAATGCTGGCTTCTGATTGGCTGCTCAAAAAAATGCACCAGCTCGCCCAAATCTCATCTACTGTTAAAGCATCTAAAAGAAGAAAGCTTCAAGGGAAAATAAAAGTAAGTTTAAAGATGTAAAATGCTTGTTACATTTGTTTTTGTTTATTTGTTTTTTTTTTTTGAACATTACTCGTTTCGCGCCTAGTGTCTTGTAACTAAAAGAATTTACAAAATTATTATACTTCATATTTTACATTACGAATGCAAGACGAATGCAGGAGTGGCCATTGAGGGAAGAACAAGGACTTTAAGATTTCGAAAATATATTATTAAAATAATTCGTAAAAATGTGGGATTTCTCATATTTTATTATGTTCGGGTTTAACATTTCATAACCGTTACGATTTGTCATTATAGGATAAAATCTTAGAATTATGTTTTAATTGATTCGACCGTCATACACTAGCTCACAAAGTTTTGTGTAGTGTTTTTTTCTTTTTGGTTTTTCTATCTTTATTGTCAACCGACCTCTTTATAAAGTACTAATCTGCTAATCTCTAACAACAAAAATGTTTATCATATCCCTATATCTTTGAAATTAATATTTTCATTAATACTTCTGTACGTGCTTCAGCAATTTTTCGTCTATTTTAAATGTTGCTTTCATGGATTTAAATTAAATTTCTCCGCATGGAACTTTGGTATTATTCAGGACCAGTTTAGGATTAGCTCTGAATGATTTCAATGATACATGTGACCGCTGACGAAATGTTAAAATTAATTTTTTTTTAATTATTTCTGATCAATTTAAATCTTTCAATTGATTTTAAGTAATACATTTTTTCCTTCGAATACTCTACTTTTTTATATAATATTTTTTTAAAATTAAAAATATGCATGGGTGCTCCTCATTTAATGTAATTCTAACTACCCACTTCATTAAAATCTCTTCTAGCGGTCAGATAGGTATCTCGCTAATAAACGTGTTCTGTGAAAAAATATGCCCCTGTATCCCTGGGGATTCATTACCACACAGAAATAAAATAATAAACAATAAAATCTTATAATATTATATCATAGTTCTTTTGTAATCTCATTTGCCCTTCGGACCATCGGCGAAACTATTGTAAATTATATTCTGGAAAACATATTAGTTTCTTGATTTTTCATCGCCTCTTGGTTTTTCATAGCAATAACTCTATCCAGTGTGTCTTGCAAAATTGTCGATTTTGCTGATGCGAAATGCAGTGAAACGATATCAATTTTTAATTTATTTTTTTAATAAAGCAACAAATCCTTCTTTCTTACTTCTCACGGAAGGTAGAGATGCTAACTAAATCATTTGCAATTAATTATAATCTATAAAATACTTGTCTGACATTTTTGAAAATAATTGATAATCAAACCAACTCCGCCAGTTCTTCCATTTAATGTACACAGCGCAAGATCCGAATCAATTTTATCTGTGATTTAATCTGAAGAAATTTAAAAATAAACATCTTAATTTCGTTTGATTGTACGAAGTTAATTTTGAGCTAATTCGTGATGTCGACTTGTAATAGTTCTTCTTGAAAGATGTAATTGTTTGTATTTATCAAATATTTCTGGATCCAACATGCCCTCTCCTTCAACAATACATTCTTTAATTATTTATACGTTACCAAATGGTTTACCTAATTTTTTTTTTTAAGTATTTGTGCTATTTTGTAAGTTACAACAAATGTAGTGGAATTTTCCTCTACAAATGCACTAAAAGACGCTTATTGATGATGCTTTTCATATTTCAATTTTCGAAGCTTTTCGAGATTCATCTCCTAAATTGAAATATTTATGTTCTTTATAGGTCAAATGGTATTTATTTACATTCGATTTTTTCAAAGTGTTTAAAATTTTATTCCAAAAAAAAGAAACCTCACCACTTTACTCTTCACTGGAGTAAAGAAAAAAATTAACTTTACATATATAGGAATAAAAAAAATTTATTTCCTCAACTACCCAAGTTAGAAACAGAGTTTATTAATTTTGACTTAACAAAAAACTATTGAATTGAGAGTAGGTACTCAAATATGTTTTGTTGCTAATTTATACAACAAATAAAAATAAAAAATAAATTATCGTATCGTTGTTTCTTATTTCCAAGAGCCTAACGTTCTCCTTTACTATGGAACCGTTTTTGATAATAAACTAAAAAAAATTCGGATTCATTTTATTTTTTCTCTCTTTTTTTTTTTTAAAGCATAGCGAATCTCGCTCTTCTTGAAAAAAATATCAACTTTTATTTAATTAATTTGTTTTTTGCTTTCGTTTTGTTATAACTTCATTCTCCGAACTCTCTCCTCTAATCGTTTCTCAGGAACACGTTAAATGTTTCACTAGTACATTAGAACGACGTTACCGACAGGTTTCAGCGAAAATCGTTGGTATTTTTATAAATGTTAACATAGAAATTGTTTAAAACAGAATGCAGATTTTCAGAAAACGAATTAAAATTAATTTAGCCGTTATATGCAGGAAGTTAAAGAAACCTGTACAAGGAAAATCTGTTTATTTGTAATTAAAAATAAATCAGTGCTATTAAATAGTCATAATTATTTGAACATGGCGACAACACGCAATCAATACTTATGAATTAATAATAATAATAATAATAATAAAAATACTTTATTGATTTAAAAAAATTACAGTTACAAGTAGAAAAAAGTGAACAAGTATTTTACAGCAATGGAAATATTCCGTCTGCTGGAAGTCTAGGTTACTAATTACAAAAAAAAAAAAATAAAATAAAATAAATAGTAACAGTCTTACAAGCATAAAAAACAAACTTGTAGTTATGAATTAGTGAATGGCACCAATTAAAATGTATTTATAATTTTATCAATTTTATAATTTATTTATGAAATAACAGTATATGACACAGTTGCAGGACCCGAAATATAAATATATATATTAAATATATTTTTTATTATTCAAAAGATATATTTTAAATTAGTTTTCATGTCCATACATTCGATACTGGTACGAGGATATGTTTTAAATTTTGTTTTTCATATTATCTGTTAATTTCGTGCAATAATTTATTTGATAATAATTATTTTGATTATTATCCTTTTTACTATTAATATTTTTCTTTAAATTGCTCAATTGTAATTTTTGTTTAAGCTTTGATATTTTATCATCATGCGTATCTCATTTCTTAATAGTTAATGTAATATCTTATTATTCCTATCTGTTATTTTATTCCAAAATAAATCGAAGAATCCCTTTTTCATTATCTTTATTCAGTCTCTAGCGCAATATTACCCTTTAAAGTTTAATTTATATAAACAATTCATTAATCTAAATTAAAAATTAAAAAAACAGTATCTTGAAGTACACTGGAGGAATATTCACGGACTGAAAAAAAATATTTCTTCTGCCATGAAAAAATATTCCTTTACCGATTTCTTACTGGTTTCCGATGAATAAGTATAATAACAAGCTTTTGGCTTACTATAGAAACTTAATATTCTGCAGAAACATCTAAGAGCTACCAAAAAAAAAAAAAATAATAATAAAATACATCTCTTTTGAACTGCTGATGTTGTTGCTTCTAGCAGAACGCAATTACATATAAGCAGAATTTAATCTTCCTGGTATGAAACTTGAAAACAAACATCGCTGAATTATTTTAATATTCAGAATATGTGTAATACTTCGTAATTAATTTAAACTTGAGAGATGGGTGTATCTGATTTACTCTAAAGGCTATCTGATTGTTCAGTGTGTGCAGTGATTGTAAAAAATATTTTGTACTTTCAAAAACACTCGGATGTTAGTTCTGGTTCACTGGACCATCCTGCTTCAATAAAATAATGTCTAAAAGAAATTCCTGGAATTTCCCTTTATTTAAAGCATTTTACAGATCCGATATAAACTAGTTTCTGTTGACGTCACTGTAATATCCCATATATTTTTCATACTCAGCGAGAAGGTGGAACTTATGACACTGGTCCTCGATTTGTTTTAGACATGTTTTTTTTTCTTTTTGAATATTCTGTATTATAAGCACTATAATTAAATTGTGATTTACAACCACTTGTGAAAGTTTATTACTTATAAATATGTTGTTCTTCTCTACCAAGCCAAATCAATTAAATTAGACAGATCCATCAATCCTACCACGTCCAAATCAAAATTAAAATTTTCCTCGTCTGTCAGGGTGGAAATATATAGTTTTGGATGTTTTATGGCTTGTATTTTCTTAATCAAAATAAGTTGCCTAGGTATTTATGTTTAAATATTAAATTAATAGATTTATACATCCTAATTAGTTACACTGTACAACAAATATAATTCTCGATTCTTCGTAAATATATTAGGAAATTTCATAATGTAGAAATATAATTTTTTTTTTCTCTTCACATATTAATTTGTACCTGTCAACCTTATTTCGGCAATCAGAAAAAGAGCTAATAATATAGAGAGCAATAGCATGTGGGGTATGAGGAAGAATAGTACCCAGCAGTGCCTCTTCCTTGGCTTCAATCTCTCACCTTTGATATTTAAGAAAGGAGATCTCTCATCCATCACCTTTTTAGTCTCCTTCTCGTAGTCATGGGCATGTCGGCCGTAGCCATTGCTCTAACCAGTATGTTGATATGTACGTGTAAGTTTTTATAAAATCGTTGAAATTGTAAGTCAGTATATAGGGTTTTGTTAGTAACGTAACAAGTTGCATTTGTAATGAGTCGTAATATTTTGGACTGGAAAGTTTGAAGTTTTTGTAAGGGGGTCTTTTTGGCAATACCGAATATCCGTGAGCAGTATGTCCATATGGGTTTAAGTAAGTATGTGTATGTATTTAGTTTCTGTTTCAGTTTTATTTTTGAACATTTGTAAAAAAGCGAATAAATTAGTTTGAATCGTTTGCTAAGGGTTTGTCGTTTCAGTTTAACATTCAAACCCCAAATCATTCTTCCGTCGAAGGTAAGTCCAATATAGAGTACGGTGTCCTTCTGAGTAATTTAGAAGATAGTCCGATATTCATTTGAAAATAGATTTTATGTATAGGATAAAATGCTTTCATCTGTGTTAAATCGTGAGAGCGAGAGGGCCAAATAATATCCCCGTTTCGAGAAACGACGCAGCCCAGGAACAATGCATTCCCAGCATTCATTCACCATCACCGACGCTCAAGACCATCTTGCGAGCTCTCAACTTGGACGCGTAGTGTTTAGAATGTTTTTTTTTTTTGCCACATTGGTATTTTTGTTCCTTGTATTAATACCTGAAAAATTTATAGAAAATTAAATCCCGGACCCATAACATCTGATATGAATTATGACGATCGAAATGTGTCTGTAAAAATTGGGTTTGTTCATTTTGCATGTTACTTTGATGAAAACTGCATTAAAAGAACGTTCATTTGATTTTTTTTACTTGCCTTAAGATCTTAAGGAGACGCTAAGTGCATAATTTGTTTTAATAAAATGTACTAATAGATGTTACAATTACAGGTTATAAAACAATAATAATCTAAAATAAACCTAGTGAAATAACATAAAATATAATATTCTATATGTAATAAGCAATTGAAAAATAATACTATAAAATAAAGTTTAAATCTTATTCTAATCCTAGGGTTGAAAAAACAACCATTGACCTTTTCAGAGGTTGTGTCAATGTTTATTTTCCAAAGTATCAACTAAAATTGAAATTGAAAATAATACACTTATAAATATAGTTACATTTTATATATACTCGTGTAACATTCATAATACATTACTAAAAGCCTTCTTATTTTGAATTCAGCTTTATACGGAAATGAGAAATCCAGAAATTTATTAATTGGACAATTGAAGAACGCAATTGCTTTAACTTGATTAAAAATACATGAGTTCATAAAGCGGAATGAATATTGTGATTTAATGGAACTAATGAATTGTCTCATGTTTATCTCCGTTTTAATTTATTTTTTCAATTGGCAATCACGAAATGGTTTGACAATTATAGGAAATAATGGCATATTAGACATAGGAAAGGTTATCACCTAGCAAACAGAACAGAATTATATATATCAAACTGAAAAGTTTGTACTGGTTTCTTCTCGCATTGTACTAACAATGAACGAGAGGTAGGCAGGATGTTTTTAGGTAAACGGTTTAAGGGTCAGGGTTTTTCGAGTAATGTCGGTGAGTAATTGTTTTTTCTGTTATAGATGGGAATAAATTTAAGATTGGAGATAAGACTATTGGAAATCTATAACAGAAAAAACAATTACTCACCGGCATTACTCGAAAAACCATGACCCTTAAACCGTTTACCTAAAAACATTCTGCCTACCCCTCGTTCATTGATAGTACAATGCGAGAAGAAACCAGTACAAATTTTTCTGTTTGATATATATAATCCATTTATACCTTGGTGAGTACCAACATATATTTGATTTCTTGTCTTAATTAAATTCATAATTCATAAATGTTTTATAATACTGATTTATATTAATCTAATTTAATATGTATAATAATACCAACTATGTTTTGAATTGCTTATTTTTTTAATTGTTTGTGTGTTTTTAGAACTGAGGATGAATGTATTATAACATTCGAAACTAACTTTCAATAAAACAAATTTATAGAAGTGGCAAATAATTTATCAATCCCTAATTAGATTCATCCTTCTATACCATCATGCGGATGTCAACTGATCTTCAAGTTTGATCTTGAAGTTTGAATGAGGAAGGCATGCCGCTTTATATAAGAAATAAGGATTTGCTCTTCCTCTTCTGTGAACACGACCTTGGTAGCGTATTTAGCGTCTTATGAGAAAGATTTTTTATCCGACTTCTTGAATTCAACAGTTTTTCTAAAAACTTTTCTTTCTATGGGTCATGATTACATCTAAACAAGCAACGAAAACAAAGTCCTCAAACAATACGAAATCATATAAAAATATCGACTGCAATCTGTACACACACAAAAAAGGAAAGGTGGTACATAATACTGAAACCTGCAATCTACGGTACTTACGGACACGTCGAGTAATGTGTCATTAGGTATAGCCGGTCCAGTACCTGTAGGTACCGCTATGATCTCTAAAACGGCTTTTGGTAACATATCGATCAGTACTTCATCGAGTAAAAAATCGGGAATAACTCACCATAAATGTGATGTGTCCTTTTGAAATACACCCAAACAGAGAGAAAAATCCCAGTTTGGTACCTATTTCAGTTACTTTGACTCCCCCCTTCCTCCCGAAATTGTAAAATATGAAAAAATATCTCATCCAGAAGGCTTTGGTCTTTGAGATTACGTTTGCCACTGAAGAAACCAAAACCGCATCCTACATCCCCACTTCCCCATCCTTCCTAAACAAAAACGATTTTTAATGACAAATGTAGGTATTATAAGTTCCTCTCCTGTATTTTAATTTATTTTTTATGATACAACCGATTGCTTTCTATTCTTTTCAGTGATAATATTCCTAGTATTAAGCATAATTTAATTCATTGAGAAAGATATTGCTGCTAATGGTTCAGTAAGAGCTTGATAGGAAGTTCACTGGATTAATAAACATTATATTAGCAGAGTTTTCCCTCCATCAATATCCAATCATGTCCCAATCACCATTGATAATATAGTTTATCATGGTTGGAATTGCAGGGCTCGTACGATCATTTTGGATTTAATTTGATTATTTACCCTCTCATTGTTACCGCAGTGTAATATTTAACTTTTTTTTTATTGTTTGTAGGATATCGGAGTTGGAAAAACAACTGAGTGGACAATGCCCACCAGCTATTGAAGATCTCAAACAAGACGTTAAGAGTTTTAGGCACAAGCTGGAAACAACTAAACATCTCTCATGGCTGAGTAAGTACTTTCTGTTTTACTAATGTCTATCAATATTTTCCAGTTAAACGCTTTTAGAAATGTAGTTTTCGAACTACGAAAAACAAACAAAAACTTAAGCGATTAGAGTGCATTGTTAATATTACTGTATTCCAGTAATGCTTGCTATCCTTATTCTAATGAAAAAAATTAGTTTATTATAGGCTTCTTGAAAGTCAACTTCAGTTTCTGCATTTTAAAATCGGTTATGACTTTAGATGTTAGTTAACATTTTCACAGAAAAAATGATAATGATGGCTTGATATTATTTTTTTTTTTTTTTTGGTGTGTCTAATGATTGTATAATAATATAAAGCAAACATCAGAATTTTAAATAAGTAAGCATTGCATGAAAAATAATAAAACATACTGTTTTCAAATGAGGATTATGGTAAAAAAAAAGGGTTGAAAAGAAAAAAAAATGTGAGCATCTGTTTTTATAAAAAAAAATAAAATAATAATAATCCAAAACTATATAACTGAATCCGTTGAAAATTCGAATGGGTCATTTTTAATAAAACAGGAATGTGATAGCCATAAAAAGTTTGTAGAAAAAACAAAAAAAAAATGGATTAGATAAAATATTAATTAGTTTACTAATAAATTTTGAATAGGATTTCATGAAAATTTCTATCAGAAGTCATTGGTGTTTTAAATTTAAATTATTTTCATTAAATAGAAAATATATTACAAAAAAAAAATAAATAAATATGGGTCATTCTTCTCTAGAGTTATCAAGAAATAGAATACAATTTTTTTTTTTAAATTAGATACTTAATTTCTTACACTTTAAATAATGTTCATTAAAATAAAAAATGAAAGCAACAGAGAAAGTACGTGACATTATTTTTTTCATTATAATATTTCCTATTATATATTTATAATGTATTTGGCTAAAGTTATTTTTCACCAGATCAAGCAATCCCAAGATTCAAATTCAAGAAAGGCCCAATTTTCCCATTCTAACAATTTTAAAAATCAAACCTAATTTTTTTATTTTATAATTGATAACCTGCCCACTCTCCGGTAACGACCCTGTTAAAACTGAACGGATGCCTGCAACAACGAATATGGATACTCCCAGACTAATGTATATTTACAACTCAATAAAAATATTCAACATTTGGCCTTTGGTAATGGATGGGTGTTTTGTAAGAAGTTAAAATGGGCGAGTTAAGCTTAATTATTTTTTAGTAAGTCCTAGACTGTTGTTTATTTATAGTTATTATTAGAAAGAATTCTAGCCCTCAGAGTTGGTCCAAAACGTCGAATATCAGAATAAATGCAATTCAAACTACATTTTTATTTTTTTATTGATTGATATCCAACGAAGAAATCATCAAAATTTCTTTTCTTATACTTATCCAACTGATTTAGAAATAGTGATTTTTTTTTTTCATTTATTAAATATGCATCTATATTCTAATGAGTATCTGTAATATGATATTTTTTGGAGGGGCTCCATTTTTTCATTTTTTTTTTTTTAATTCCACACCCAATTTAAATAATGGACAGCCAAGGTGATTTTTTTTATTCTCCTCAAAGATATATATATATATATATATATATATATATATATATATATATATATATATATATATATATATATATATATATATATACTTATATATTACGAAAGAAATACGAATCCTTCTTCTTCCAATTCGATCCGTAAAATATTTCTCTAGAAATAAAATTAATTTATTAACCGCTTTTATTAATTGGTTAATTTATTAACCGCTTTTCTTTGAACAAAGTTATAGTAACCAGCAAAACAGATTTATCAATGCCGGTGGCCAACTTCACAGATACAAGTACAATTTCGTCATTCAGCATTAAGTTTTGGAAAGTTTCTAATCTAAATTACATATCTGTTTGCCCAACTTGTCTTTTAATAATATCTAAGTATCCTAAAATACAAAAAACCAAAGACAGTTAATAAATAAGAAATTAATACTGGATCGTAAAAAAATTTTAATTTTTTTGTTTTGTCCGAAACTATAAAATTTGCTTTGGGATTGATAAATAATTTGCCACCTCTATAATTTTGTTTTTATTGAAAACTAGTTTCAATTGTTATACATTCATCTTCAGTTCTAAAAACACAAAAATTCAAAAATAGCAATTCAAAATACAGTTTGGTATTATTATACGTATTAAATTAAGCGTAATATAAATTAGTATTATAAAACATTTTTGAATTATGAATTTAATTAAGATAAGAAATCAAATACATGTTAGTGCTCACCAAGGTTTAAGCAGATTATATCAAACAGAAAAGTTTGCATCAGCTTACAGAATAAACTTCAATAATTTATTTTATTCATGAATTAAATATCGCTGTTTTATTTACAGATTGTTATAAGGAACTCCCTCCCAGTTGCCGACGTCTTCAATATCGAAGGAGGAGCGACGCTAAGCAAAAAGTTGTCCGAGAACAGTTTCTACAAATCTGGTAAGCTTGTTCTCAGAATTTTATATATGTATTTTTTTTTAATGTTTAAATACGCAAAGGCTGAGACTTTTATTATAGTTTTTAATATATTTAAAAAAAAAATCATGGTATTTTTATTTGTTTTAAATTTAAATTATTCCTTTATAACAATAATAGGCATTTTTTATATCTATACATTTGCTTATTGTCACTCTTCTGTTAGGCAGGTGCGAATAAATAGTTGAAGGATTAAAAAAAAAAAAAAAAAATTATTCTTATAGATTATTAGTATTAATAATTCTTTTGGATTATTATTTAAATTCTTTTGAAGTATTTAATTTTTGTCCGAGATAAGTGTATGCATACGTTGTATACTAATTCAATTATAACGAGGCTGCTAAAGTAAGAAGACGTTACTCATTTTTTTAAAAAATAGATTATGCATCATGTAATGTTTAAAAATTGAGGGTTACGTCGTTTTACCATAACAATCTCGATATGCGATTTTCCAATTATTTGGACGTTACTTGAAAATCCTGTTAAAGTTTATTCTGACCAATTACTTTCTTCGAATCTACTTTAACAAAGTATGTCTTTCATGTTTGGTTTCATAAAGGGACTATTTTTGGTAATATTTGCTTAAAGTTTTATGCGTGTATGTTCTGGGCATAAATATTAGAATAAATAGACCTAATTCAAAGAATACGTTACTACACCAGTGCATCACATCTTCAACATCCACAAAACCAATTAAAATGATGCCTATCCCACTTGTAATGTAATAGGATTTTTTTTTCCCGGACTGTGCTGTTTTCAAACATTTTTTTTTAGAAAATTCTAATATGACAGCAATAATATTTATCCTTAATCTCTTCAAAAGCCACACCTTCGCTTATTCAATGAAGAAATTTGATGGCTTTCTTGAGGAACGTGGGTAAAGTGGTAATTTGAGTTCATGAAAATTCCGTGTAATGGAAAAATAACATAAATATGCATGGGGACCCTCTCGAGCCTGACCCAAATTAGCATGGTTTCGCTCTCCTACCTCTAAAAAGCAGATTAAAAATCTCCAGCCTTGTTATCTACAGGTAGTATATTAAATTATAGAAAACTGTTGTGTGTATATATATATATATATATATATATATATATATATATATATATATATATATATATATTCGATACTGAAGCGTTATTATATATTCAGTTTAGCTAATCACATAATTTGAACCAGCTGAATATATAAAATTTATATGAAAATATATAAAAAAAAAAAAGTCATTTAGTATGTAAGGTTTTAAGAAAAAAAAAATTATAATTTTTATAAAATTTACAATCTATATTGTAGCTTCTTTTGTTATTTAAATGTTTAAGATTTTATTTATTTATTTTATATATGTATTTTATATATTTGTTTTGTTATTTTTTTCTTATGTTAACATTTAAATTATATATATATAAAAGAAACAATATATGTAGTATGCTTCTAAAAGGCATGGAACGTGTATTCAATAAATGAATTCTCCTTTTATAGGGTTACCATAAAAGAAAATATATATATATATATATATATATATATATATATATATATATATATGATTATATATGATTCTAGATAATATATTATATAGAATTATACTATATTATATCTATATCTATACAGTATAATTCTATATTATACTATATTCTATTCTATATAATAATAGAATAATATAGAATTATTATAATTTCTTGTTGGCTTTATTTTTGCATTTAGTTCATTTATTTGCTTGATTCAGATTTGTTTTCGTTATATTTTTTTTTATTTATTACTTAATTATTTTCCATGAACTTAATTTTGTTAAACTTCAGTGAATATGTAAATTTATTATTTTTATCATTCATGTAGTATTCCTCTAATTCTGAGGAAAGCATATTTTCTAGACTTTAATGTCAAATGAAAGCTGATTAGGCAATGGTCACTTCCACATTCTGCACCTCATAGCTCTAACATCCTGTGGCATTACTACCATATTTCGTCTTAAGGTTATAAAGTCAATTATAGACTCTAATTGTCTTGTCGGTTGACACTAAGTGTACTTGCGGATATCTTTATATTTAAAGAATCCATTTAAGATGCCCATTTCCTCACAAAGGCCTATTAGTCTACATCCATTATCGTTTTTTGTTTTTTTCCCGTGTCATCCGACTGTCTTACGATTTTTACTATTTCTTACTCTTGTATTTACATAGCCTATCCGTATCTTCCTGCCGTCAGCATTCTCAGACTGTTGTCTCAAACTCTTGAGGAATTTATCTTTATCCGCAGCAAAAGCATCATCATTTGGTTCTATTATATTTTACTTTGCCTTTCGTCAATACATTCATAGTTACTTATATGTTTTTTCCAACTTTTCTTTATCAAAATAGACACCCCAGCTTTGGCTCTTTCACTTTTTTCCACTTTACTAAATAAGTGGATATAGTCATCATACATTTCTGTTTCTCTTCCTTATAATTTATTTTCTAACAATATAACAATATCCATTTTTAATTTCTTTAATTTATCTACACCTTCTTTCCTCTTTGTCCTTAAATCTTGTACGTTCCAAGTTCCAATTCGTAATTTCCATTTCCGTAGCCATTGTTGTTTCATGTTTGCTGTTTTATTAGGTTTAAATGCTAATTTATGATTTTCCAACGATGGAATTTATGATTTTCCAAAATAACGTTAATTTTTATTAGATTAATAATTCAATTTATTTGTCCCAAGTACGCCATTGTCCCTGCTTTGAGAGGTAAATGCGTACGGGGTATCTGAAAGTGGAGTATTTTTGAAGCAGTAGAAGTTGTGGGGCATGTACAAAATAGTTCGTTACCAAAGGATTATTGTATCAGTGACAGTCATGAAAGTGGGATGTCGAACACAATTGATCAAATGCATTGACAACTCATTAAACTTCACCTTAGTGGAAATCTCGTGCCTAATTTAGGAAAAATCAGTATTTTGAATTCATGCTCCCAATCAGGCTGCCACTTACCAGTTCAGAGTTTGAATTCAGCTAGAAAATGCAGCTTTAGCCCCACATTACCTTATCTCCAGCGGTTTAATCAAATATAAATTTGATTAAACCGCTGGATATTGTCAATAGTAATTGTTGATCAACATACTAGACGGAGCTATGCGGCTTTTTGTAAGTTTCACAGCGCTAATCAATAATGTTATTAATTTAGTTTAATTAATAAGCTATCTTTATAAATTACAACAACAATGTAAAAGGATTACATTTGGTGATTATTGAATAGCCTTTCTTTCCTAAACCAATCCTCATTTTTCTATATGTTACCATAAAATAAATGTAAACAAAAAAATCCATTTATTCTTAATAATATCCTTGCATAGTAAATTTTCCTTCGATGCGAGTAAAATATCGGAGTTGATATATGTATAGCCTATTCCAACAGATCATTACGATGAATTAGTTTTCTTTATTCCTCAATTAGATTATGATATTATTTTAAACGGAGCGAGAGAAGAAATCATTAAACTGTAAGTGAAACTTATTTTTTAATGCTTTGGAGGTAGCGAATTTAGCCTCTTAGAATTTCAGTAGGAAAGGAAAAATCCGAGAATCATTATTATCAAAAAAAAGTTAATAAGATAACATATTTAATATAGAGATATGTATTTTACAAAGCTGGCTGAGGATTTTTCTTGTAATAAAAAATCTGGTGTAGTAAGCATATCCACAACTCTCATTTATTACCTTATTATAAATTATATATTATTTAAAATAATTCTAAAGTATTAACAGAAGTGCAATAAAATTGTTTTTTAAACAATTGGAGTACTACAATTAATACTTCAAAATTGTTATAGCCTTTTTTGAGAAAATTAAAAAAAAATTGTAAAATGAATCATATAAAGTGGCACTTCCGGTAGACCGATTTTGGCTAAAAAGTTCCTGCAACATCCCAGATATATATCTACTGTACCTTAAGTACCTAATTTCAGTTTCGAAATTTTCGTTTTTGAGCTAGATTTACTACATAATGTCACACACACGTGTTTTTTCTATTAAAAACTTGTATTTGAAATTTTTTGAGTTCGCAATACTTTCCTTTACTGTATGTTTCATATATAAGTAAGCGAAAGTAAAAAATGCAAACCAGACATTTTTATATTTTTCGGTATTATTTTTAAAAAATAATCTATGCAGCCTTAGATTGAATAAATGGATAATACTCAGGGATATCTCTTAAGTACCATCGTATCGTGTTATATACGAAGATTAATGTTATATAATAATTTTATAATTCTACAGTTGCAGAAGTGAAACTGGATTTTCTATAAAAATTAACTTTCTTGCTACAACAACTTCATAACTCAAAATTTTAAATACTGTATTAATTTCAGCTAGGTTAGAATAGAAAATAAAAATATGGTACATTTATCCTTCAAAGCTCAGAAATGGCACTTTAAAAGTTCATATAATTGCAATTATCGCTCTGGCATTAACTCAAAAATCATTTACTTCGAGTAATGACGTTGTTCCAGGAAATGAACGATATATATTAATAATGTTGTTTATCTTACTATAATTATACAACCCAATTTCCGATTGTCGTGGTTAGATACACTGCAACGATACCACAGTGGAGGCATATTTATCGTCGTTGTCATGCTTAACTTAAGAATGTGAAAATCTCTACTTTTAGGAGAGCAAAAAAACTGTAACACTCTTCTGTGTATAAGGGCCGATTTCGATTATTCAAATTTTTTTCTTTAATGTTGTTATTAGTTATTAATTGTTATTTTTATACCTTTATAATAATAATATCGTTACTTTAACATAAAAGCTTCAGACTTAAAGACATTTTACGTAAAAATGCAACTGTAATTTCAGCACTTTCTAATACCGTAACAGATTCCTAACTTTATTATAGGCTTTATCAAGCGAAATACTATCGAAAAATAACAAATAATGAATTTTTCACGTTCATAAGTTTAACATGGGACCGACGCGTAGTGGGGTATTTGACCTGAAAAGCTGGCCAAAAGTCGATTTTTTTTTTTTACTTTTACTTTTACTCTTATATGATATTGCTTTTGAGTAGACAGATCTTTGGAGTATTTAATGATACCAGCCCTGTCTGACGGCCAGGGGTTGCGGGACAGGGCAAGAAAAATCATGTTTTGACTGCAACGTTACCAGCGCCCAGTCAGGCTGTTGAAGTTGCTAAATGTTAAACCTCGCTCCTTCTGTCTCAGAATTTCAATTATTTATCTCTATTATGGCTGAGCCTCATCATAGTATGTACTATAATTTATGACCAGTTTTAAAAATATCGGCGTATTACAGTGGTGGGAAAGCTATTTTTAATATCACTATATAAAAAGGCATGGTTTTTTTTCTCTTCTTCTAAAAACAAAGATCTTTTTGTTATACTTCCGAGCGTTTCCCGGTGCTCATTTCTATTTGACATGAAAGAGTAATTTATGTAGTTTCAATATTGAAAAACAGTAGCCGCCGAAAACCTCCTATAATCTTTTTATGGTTATTTATTAAAAATTAGTAGCAAATAATAAAAATCAGTTTAATCAGTTTTAAATTTTCCAGAAAATATTTTTTATTTTATTTCAGGCCCTTCCAGACATCACAATTATTACTAAAAATCAAATATATGCCCATTTCTAACAAAAAATTGGACAAAATCTTGAATTAATGGAAAAAACATTATTACAAGTGAAAATTATTCTGCCAACAAAAGAAAGCTTTCTAAAATTAAATGTTTCCACATAAAATCCTAAATTACGAAAAGGTGGTTTCCTGTAAACAAACCAGAGCCTATTTTTTTTAAGCAAATAATAGCAATTGGCTGCAAGGTGGATAAGAGATAAATTGAAAAAATAATTACGTTAATAGTTGATAATTCCGAAACCAGAGTATGGGACATCTATAAGTTTTCTTGTTATACCCTGGACACCGATTTTCAAGTTTGATGTATCAAATTACTCGTTTTGACATTTGCAATTTCACGATCATACGGTAATAAATTATTAATAGCCAATACTTGAAAAATTAAATACTTTAAAATAAAATTTAATAAAAATCCCGACTGCGGAAATAAATTTTATATCTTACAATCCCATTCGTCATAGGGGTCGGTATATACTTGCATATCTACTTAACCCATTAGTTGTTAGTGAAGTTGACGCCCATGAATGTTGAACCTTGGTGTAGTAGTCGGGTGCCTTCCACTACACGTTACCACTCCTTGCAAGTATATTCCGCCTCGTTCATATAAAAATATAGAAAGCTCCTTGCTTCTGTGTATGTAAACATACATAAAGTAAAGTAATGCATTGATTAAAGAAGAGTCATAGTTTTCATTTGGCTGTGGAAGGCACCCGACTACAACACGAGGTTTCAATATTCATGAGCGTCAACTTCACTAACATCCCACCAACTACGCTCAAATAGATATGCAATTATATTCCGTCCCTTAAGAAGAATGGGATTGTAAGATATAAAATTTAGTTCCGTAGTAGAGGTTTTTATTTTTTATTAAATTATTATTTTTTTTTTATAAAATATCTTATTTTGATCATATTGAATTAATTGTTATTTCATTATATCTGATATTTATGACAAAATAAATATTTCTTAACATGACAATAACATATTTAGTCCTTGACGTAATACACACATGTGGTGGTGAGGACATAATATACTTTGTACGTTATATATTTCCATTCTGTCTTCTATTATTTTAAGCTTTTAAATTCATAAAACTACGTCAAATACTATCATATTTATTACACGAAAGGGACGATAAATAGTTTTGGCCAGCTTTTCGGGTCAAATACTCCACTGTGCGACGGGTATGTCTTTATGTTTGGGAATGCGTGAGGGGGGAGAGGAAGATTGTAATTGTTTACAACATATTCTGTAGGAATTTATGTTGTATAAAATAATTATAGCATAATATAGGAGGATGTGCTCGGTTAGGTAAGCGCCTAGAACAAGGGAACTACTAACTTTGACGAAGTCGCACTGGCCTCGAGGCAACTCAATTTAACTACGTGTAGGATGGATGATCCCTCTCGGTATACCATAATCATTAAACTTGGCATACCATCCTGTACCATCGATAAATAGTTAATGGTTTTACCCAAACCAATAACATTTGGTTATTATTGATTTAAAAAAAAAAAAAAAAAAATCTTTTCACAGCTATTGAATCGTTGGATCAACTAAGGTACTCTACAATATTGCGTGGAATATCTTTGACTTGCATGTACATGACCGCGAAATGGCAATGTGAATTATTAAGAGCTTTTACTTTCTTATTTCAGTTCATTTTTAAATTCCAATGCTTCCAATGGTGATCATTTAAGTATCACAAGATTCCGTATACACTTGTAACCAAGTGCAATGAGATTGGTTTCTTTTTTTATACTGGATATATTCCATACTAGCATTATAGCATTATTTCATTATAATATTTAAATAAATAACAATAATAAAATGTTGATTAGCTATTCTTTAATGTTGTGAATTTTACGTATTCTGTGTAACCGAGTTGTGCTAGACAAATAGCAAACATAACTTTTCTACAAGGTTTCAACAAAGACTTTTTTTCTTTACCTTCTAAGCCTTATATTATATCATTTTGAGATGGAATTGTAAGAGTTGGATGGGATAGATTTTTAAGGAATTTCTGAAGAGATGAATTTTTTAAAAATTATTTTTTCATATTTTAGTGATGGGGCTCACCAAGTTAAATGATCTGAAGATAG
Source organism: Rhaphigaster nebulosa (assembly GCA_948150685.1). Lineage (NCBI taxonomy): Eukaryota > Metazoa > Arthropoda > Insecta > Hemiptera > Pentatomidae > Rhaphigaster > Rhaphigaster nebulosa. Next base: position 63,791,536 of record OX411308.1, read on the forward strand.
AAATAATGTTTTTTATTTTACTTCCTCACTACCAAAGGTAGGGAAGTTTTGTATAAATTCAGGAAAAAAATTAAAAAAATTGTAAAGTAAAACCAACATAGCTACTTACCAGACGTTTATCAGACCTACTTAGCAGACGTTTTTCTTCACCATGGGAGAACCCGGCAGTTGCGCTAACTCATTTTAACCTCCTGTAATATAAAAGATACTGGTGGCCTCCCTGGACCAAGGAGAGAATGTATGAATTTAATTTTAAAACTAGAGACTATTTAAATAGAAAAGTTTATTTACCGGACTTAAAATAAAATAGAAATAGTACATTGTAGTGATAAATTATAGACGACTCGATTAAGTATAAGTATATGCTGTACATGTAACTTTCTATGTTAAACAATTTTTTTTTTGCTTTACGTCTTTTTTTCCTAACTCTCAAAACAGTACTTAATTTTTAAAAGTCAGAATATACGTACAAATTAGAAATATGTAATCTTACAATACTTCATTGACGGAGTTGCCCCTTCAATAGCTGTTGATACAATACCGCATTGCTGAACGGAACCGCGGGATTAAAGGTTTTACTAATGTAGGGGCAAATGGTGTTGAAAAAAACAGAATAACGAAATAATACAGTCTTTTTTCTGTTCTTTTTTTTTAATAACCCATCCCTTGTTTTAGGTGGGTTTACAAGGCCAGTATTATCGAAGCAATAATATTGAACATTGTATATATATCTAAATTGTCAATAATGTTACAATATACCCCTCAGGCGGTCGATATAATAATATACTTAATAATATTGACCGTGTAAGGAGGGCTTTTGTCGTAAAGTTTGTCTTTTTCCTTTTTATTTATAATCCTTTTAGTGCATAATGCATTTTAAGTGGAATTATTCTGGGATATAAATTAGGAAAACTGTTGCCCTTAGAATTACTGGACTCAGAAAACATTGTAAACTAATATGATAAAGCCTAAAATTATAAAAATTATATTTTGTCCCAGGCATGCTAAATCGGATAATAACAAGTGAAATTGGAATCCACCTTGCCATATCTTATTTTGTAACTATTATTTGCATTTTAAAGTCCCTAACTGCTTTTTGGATTCAAATTTAACTTAGATGAAAATAGTAGATTTACTTCTTTCTATTTTTTTTTAAAGATTAAATATTTATGTGTATATATATTTATATCGATTTGGATGTATTGGCGGTAAACATATTTGAGGAGATGCCGATCGCGGAGAGGGGAGGGAGTGTACGGTCAATGAAAGAAAACAAGTTTAAGTTATTTTTTATTGTGTGCCAACGTTTCGGCGTAAGTTGTAGGCCTTCGTCAGGACTACATAGACAAACTAGATTAAAACCAACTTATTTATATTTACACGATATTTATATTACATGATGTAATGATGTGCTGTTCATTCTCAGTCTGTTGTTTTAAACTTTATTGTCTTTTTTTTAGATAATTTTAATTAATTTATAAATTAAAGAAAACATTTTAGATAATGTTAATTTATATATAAAATAAAGAAAACTTGCTGCAGAAACAGTAGGCTTCCTTTTAAATGCTGTACAGTTAAACATTAAAGTGTTAAAATGCTTGAAGTAAATGCTATTTTGTTGCTGCTAAATTAATAGCCTTAAAGGAGCTATAATTTTCAATTCATTTTTTTGTTTAACAGCAAGCCTTTAATATTGACTTAACAGTCCTAAGTGTGGTATATTATTAGATACTATTCACAAGTATGGTTATTTTTTCAAATTGGTATTGTTTTTACTGCCTTACAATAAAATTTAGCTACATGAAAATAATAAAAACTTTATTCGCCATTCAATTTCATTTTTTTAACCAATTTCCAAGAGCTTTATCTTATCGCATTATAATTTCAAAATTAAAATCACAAATTTTCAGTAAAAGAAGGGAACTGTTATTCAAAATTAATGGGAGCAACTTCCACTTACGATTGAAATTTACAGATTTTCTGTATTTCGTTCAAAGAAAAGTGAATATGAATTACTATGTTGGGCAAGGTGGCGTATTAAAATTTTGTTAATCATTTTAATTTTGGTTGATTTTGATGATATTTAGGCTATTTTTACTTTTTTATTGATCTTTTTATTCCAGTTATGGCAATATGATTATGTGATTGTAAAGGAATATATATTTTTATTTCTGAAACTACCGACAAAAAAAATAAAATCTCATAAATTATGACTATGATGGGAACTAAAAGGAAGATAGGAAGTATATATATATATATATATATATATATATATATATATATATATATATATATATATATATATATATATATATATGTGTGTAAGTTCTATTTTCGTATTTATCTTCATAGAAAAATTCACCAGTTTAAATCACGCAACTGAAATTTTTATTAAACAAAAACAACATTAATAATAATAATAACAACAAGAAGTTTAAAAAGATAATGAAATACAAATAAAACAATAATAATATCTGAAATAAACTGAATTTTAAGACTCTTCTTTCCTACACTACTTATTACAATTTTTGAATAGCCTACCAAGCAAATCATATGTTAAAACAAAAACATTAATCAAACACCTGACAGTTTATCTAACACCTGACAGTGTTACACACACACACATATATATATATATATATATATATATATATATATATATATATATATATATATATATATATGCATTTATACACATATATAAAATGTATACACTCACGCACACATATATAAAATGATTCATGGAACCATTCATACTTCTGCAGCATTACTGAAATCATATTTTCCTCCCAATTTTTAGATTTGGTTACAAAAACCGTCTGAATCTAAATCGTTTTCTAAATTTTATATCAAATAAATTAGCTTAAAATAAACATGCATAAAATTTAATGAAAATAATTGTACAGAGTAATTTAGAGTTAGTAATGACGTATTCTTGTCTTGTCCAGAAGCTCTTTTGAAAACCGTTATTAATTTGTAAAATTAGTTAGCTACTTAACCGATATAAATAATTTTAAAATCGACATCTACAAAATGTATTATTTCGGAACCTCAAATAGCCAAATTCCTTTAGCCGAATCTTTTACAAGTTATTGTCACTTAGGATGGATAGGGTTAAACGGCCGATACACATGGAAAAATCGGCTCGTGGCTCTCTACGTAATATACGAGCAAAGGAAAAAACTTACGAGCCCTTGTTCGTCAGCTCTATACTCATAGGAACTTGATTCGGTGAACTGTTGTTGGGGAACCGATGCATGTGTGTAGGCCGCTTTAGAAGATATAAGAGTTATTTCTGTTTCCGGGTTTTTTATTTTTAATTCAACTATTTTTTATTTTAACGTTTTCGGTTTTTAAGTAGTGGTAATTTATATTTTATCACATAATAGCTCACCCGGCAATACTTTTCTATTGCTAGATTTGAGTTTATCTATGCACTACGCCTCAAAGAAGTATGGACACCTTTGAAACTTTAGTTACACAATGAATAACTGTAATTTTCTCAATTACGTTACATTGAAGCCTTTATTAGCACATTAGAAAATTACATTCAGGAACATCTGATCTCTCAGTTTATCAGAACTCGTGCCTCTAACTTGTTCAACGGCTTGTTGTAAGCCTTTCTCTACCGAAACTCCTTCAGCCATCCTCGCATTACATGAAAGGCTATGAATTAATCGGGAAAAAATTAAGTATTTATACTAATTAACACTTAACTTATTGATTAATACTTAATTACGGACTGATAGCCTTTCACTATGTTATTTGAGAATGGTTGACCAAGCTTAGTAGAGGCTTACAACAGGCCATTGAATGTAAAAATTGAAAATCAAACAAGTATGCGGCACATGGTCTGATAAACGTGATAACGTCAGAAGTGTCTTTCTTCTTCTTCTTTTCTTGGCACTACAACCCGCTAGCGAGTCATGGCCTCCGCCAACAGCAACCGCCAGGTGTCCCTATTTTTTGCTGCCACTATCCAGTCTCTCACTCCAAACTTCTTTGCATCGGTGTCCACACAGTCCCTCCATCGCAACTTGGGTCTTCCGACGCATCTTCCACCATGAAGGATCTCAGTCAGAAGCTTCCTTGGTATCATATCGTCTCCCATTCTGGCAACATGGCCTGCCCATCTGAGTCGGGCTGCTTTTATAAATTTAACGACATCAGGGCCATCAAACTTCTTGTAGATATCCTAGTTCTTCCTCCGTTTCCATTCTCCATCTACAAGTACTGGACCACAAATTCCTCTTAATATCCTGCGTTCCAATACCAGAAGGTCGTGTTCCACAGCCTTTGTTGTTGTCCATGTCTCGGATCCATAAGTCAGAACCGGTCGGATGAGGGTCTTATACAGGATGAACTTGGTACGCTGGGTTACTAAGTGACTTTTCAAGTGCTGTTTCAATCCATAGTAACAACGGTTAGCCATCAAAATCCTTTTGCTTACCTCTACCTCCATCCGGTTATTGCTGGTTATCTGCGAACCTAGGTAAGAGAATTCTTGAACCTGCTCAAACTTGTAGGGGCCAAAATCTTACTCTATCACGATCCTGCCGAGGGATCTCCTGGGTTACCATGTATTTTGTTTTTCCTCAGTGACAATCAAACCCAGATTTCTTGCTGCAGCCTCCAGTTTCAAGAAGGATTCAGTAACCGCCTGCCGAGAACGTCCAATTATGTCAATGTCATCAGCAAAAGCGAGAATCTGGACCATCCTGTTAAATATCGTGCCCAATGTTTGAATGTTGGAGTCTCGAACAGCCTTTTCCAGTACTATTAGGAAGAGGAGGCACGCTAAAGCATCACCCTGTCTCACTCCCCTTTTTGTTGAAAATTCTTCTGAGATGTTGCCCCGAATTTTCACAACACGAACAATGTCTTCCATCGTTATCCTTATCAATCTGATTAGCTTTCTGGGGATTCCGAAATGGGTTAATGCTTCGTATAGCTTTGCATCATCTACTGTGTCGTAGGCTGATTTAAAGTCGACAAACAAATGATGGGTTTTAAGTTTGTATTCACACCCTCTTTCCAGAATGGTTCTCAGACAGAAAATTTGGTCTATTGTCGATCGACCACGTCTAAATCCGCACTGATATTGACCCTGCTATTGAGTTCTCGCTCTGCATACGGTAAAAGTCTTTGAAACAGAATGTTGGACAGTATTTTATATGCGCAAGGGAGCAAAGCGACACCACGGTAGTTCGAACATTTCAGTAGCTCACCCTTTTTGTGTATTGGGTATATAACAGTCTTCTTCCAATCCGTTGGTATAATCTCCTCAGTCCAGATGCTTATCAGTAAATTGTGAAGGAGTTTGATGAGTTCGTTTCCTCCATGCTTGAATAATTCGGAAGGGAGGCCATCAATTCCTTTGTTGTTTTTCAGCTTGTTGAGAGCATCTGTCACTTCATCTTCATCTGGTGGTTCTAAGTCATCAATTTGGGATTCCAGAATTTGGGGCTCTATCTGTCTTTCTACACTTGGGCCATTCAGAAGCATCTCGAAAAATCTTCTCCATTCTGCTAGGCAGGCCTGCTCTTCAGATAGGAGAGCTCCCTGCTCATCCACACACATCGAAGGGATTTGCTTAAATGGTTTTCGGGTTCTATTTACATTAGTATAGAACTTCCTGGTGTCCCCAATGGTCCTAGACTCCTCTAACTCCTTTAACTCCCTGTTCTTATTTTCCCTTTTCTTCCTGCGATGTAAGCACTTTTCTTCCCTTCGTTTCCTTCTATATTCTTCCACAGTTCCACGTGTGCGCCTGTTACTCATCATCTTATAGGCTCCATTTTTAGCTTCAGTGGCAGTCCGACAATCTTCATCAAACCAACAATGCCTAGCCTCTTTTTCAGCTGGTCCCAGAACGGCTTCAGCAGTCTATTTAATAGTTTTCCGGCAGCTGCTCCAGATATCTCCTATGCTATCATCTGTAGTTTGCATGCACCTTAACCGTAAGTCCAATGATTCTTCATGTCTCGCCTTAATCTGTAGGTCTTTAAGCTTTAAAATATTAATTTTTTTCGCTCTTTCCCGTGCCATAGGTGGATTAATAGCAATCTTTGCTGTAACATGGACAATACTCAAGAAATGGTCAGAATCGATATTGGCTCCTCTGAATACTCGGACATCGGTGATGCTACTCAGATGTCTGTCACTGACAAGTATGTGGTCAATCTGGTTGACAGTGAGTCCATTAGGTGATGTCCACGTGCCCTTATGGATTTTCTTATGAGGGAATAATGTGCTGGCAATTTTAAGGCTTTTGGATGCAGCAAAGTTGGTCAGTCATCGGCCATTATCATTACTTATTTCATGCAGGCTGTGTTTACCAATAGTAGGGACATAGATATCTTCCTGGCCTACTTTAGCGTTTAGGTCACCTGCAATGATTTTCATATCATAGTGAGGTAATGAATCCAGTGTGTTCTCAAGCAGATCATAGAACTCATTCTTTTCCTCTTCGTTTGTTTCTTCGGTCGGAGCATGTACATGAGAAGTTATAAAACTTTCCACGAATCCTCAGCACTGATATTCTTGGGTTCACTAGTTTAAATCCGATGACCAATCTTCTAAACGATTTCCTGACGAAGAATCCCGTCCCAAAGGTATGTACCCGGTCGTTGCAGCTATAGTATACCGTGTGGTTTCTTTTCTCCAGTTTCTCCCTGGCCAATCCATCGGATTTCCTAGATGGCAGCTATGTCCAACTTGTATCGATCTATTTCATTCAGGAGTACATTGAGTGCTCCGGGCCTATATAATGAAAGGATGTTCCAGTATCCAATGTTAAACCTGTGACGTTTGCCGTGTTTTTTCCGTGAGTGTTTATCGATTTCCGAGGCTATTGCGTGGGGTTTCTCAATAGTTTAATTTTCTGGCCGCGGGGCTATCAACCCTCACTACGAGCCCTAGTCTGCTGGTGGGGCTGCCACCTTAATGCCTGCAGACCTGCATCCCCTTCGGGGAGACTACCTAGGGGAGGGGGCCCTAGGGTGTGTACTGTAGGTGGCCTTCGTCTGTAGTGTGGGGGTGTATGTAGTGTGCTGAAATTGTTTACTGTATGGGTGTCAGTGTAAGTGTTCCCCCAACCTGGAGGGCCAGAAGCTGTTTGCAGTTCTAAGAACTGGGCGATGGGGTCGCCACATCCCTACGCCGGAAGTGGTTTTTATATAAACAAATATGTAAAACAAGACATAGAGATATTACAGGACTTAAAAGGATTTTATTTTTTTTTTCAAAATAATTATGTTGTGTAATGAGCTAGTAATAGCAAAGGTTCTATAATAGCGTTATAGTGAAAATTATAGTTATTCACTGTGTAACTAAAGTTTTAAAGATGTCCATACTTCAATGAGCGTTAATATGTATGCATATGATATAAATATATATATATATATATATATATATATATATATATATATATATATATATATATATATATATATATATATATAAAACGATGGAAAAAATGACTAAATACTTAATGTACCTCCGGTGAGGAGAAGAAATGCAGGGCTTAGCATATGGGTATGGGAGTTCCTTCGTTTTTTTTTTCTCATCATTTATTCATAAATCCTTATTCTGTTCCTGCCTTTAATTCATTTTTTATTCATAACATGTCCTCTTAGCTACTCAGTGTTACGTCTCTGTAATTTGACTTGTTTTTAAATGGTCATTTATCCTTTTTTGTATTCATTTTATTCAAAGTTATTTTTTTGCATAATAAAATGCAAGAAATATTTATAGAAATATTTTATGATTTATGAAAAATTATAATATACAATTCTTAGAGCTGACTTTATGATACTGTGGACCCTTCACCGAATCAAGATTAACGTAATTTTTGATGTAGTTATCTTTTTAATTTATATGATGCCACGAATTCGTAGGTTACTTTAACTGCAGAATTATTAAAATCATAATTCTTAAAATTAAAGTAAATTTCCTTATCATCTTCAGCTTTATATCTATTTAATTTTGGTTGCTATTATGGTCAACTTCATTCCCAAAGTGAACATTAACCTATGAGTACCTGTAATATCTCTTTTTTTTCATTAAGTTCTTTAGCTGGTCCATATTGTGCTATTCCTAATTATGTCTGATTCGGCCCTCAATTTTTCTCTAATAACGCATCTCCATGACTTGAATTTTGCTTTTGAGCTTGGTAGTGAGGGCCCACGATTCGCTGAAATATGCCAGTATTAAAAGGAACTTGTTCTTGTATACCATTATTTTAATATGTTGGAAGACCTCTCTCTTCCTTAGGAAATAAAATACATCATATATTAAAAAAAAATCACATTTCCATAAACTCAACCCACATTCCTTTGTTGAAATCCGTACAATACCTTGGTTTAGCTTTGGACAAATCTCTCTTATTCACAGAATATATCAACAGAAAAGCAGATGAAGAAAAAAATAAATAATTTTCAAAATTTTAATTTTAGCAAAAATCCAAATTAAGCTCCAAATTATATTTTTTCTGTAGAAATCAGTGAAACGACTCAAATCATCCCTCACTAGCGTTGGAATATCGAGACGCGATATATCTATGTATCGGATTTGAAAAGCCGATATATTATATCGTTATCCTAACACCCTATATATCGATGATATCGATATTTTACACCGATATATCGGTGATATTGATATTTTATTTTAGTTAGAAATTTATTCTATTCTTTATCATATTTTTAATGTTATCCGTGAGCTGTGCTTAATATTATAGCTTAATTATTTAATCAATCTAGGACGCTGTTTTTGAGCTGTTGTAACTTCCTTACTGTTTTAACTCATAGCGTCACTAACGGTCACTAACCTGTTGTTCGTTGCTGTTAGTGTGGTGATTAAAGTGAAAATAGAAACTAAAATGTCGCCACCAAAAAGTGAAGTGTGGAAACATTTTAAATGGAGAGAAAGTAAAAGTGCGGAGTGCAAATATTGTCACAAAATATTTCGGACATCGGCAAACACAACAAGCCTGCAGTCACATCTCAAATCTTTCCATTCGCCTTTATATAAGGTACCTTCTAGAAATACATTAAAAAAATTATTGAATGAAAAATACTCAGAACTGCGCTCTCTTATTCAAAAACATTTGAATGATGTAAATTCAGTGACATTGACTTGTGACATATGAACGGAGTCCCACCAGATGAAAAGTTTAATTGGTATCACTGTTCATTTTATTTTAGAAACAAATGATGAAATGTCCTCAGTGTTCATGGAACTTCGAGAATTTACAGACAGGCATACATCCCAATACATATCTCATGTTTTGGAAGATGTGTGCCGACGTTTTAACATCTCAAATGAAAAAGTAAACAGACAATGGGGCAAACATTGTGAAGGTAATGGATAAGTTCTCACAGGCCAAACGTGTACACTGTTTTGCTTACATGTTAAATCTAGTGTGCGAAAAGACTAGTTGGAAGAATTATTTAGAAAGCTTCGTAGCATTACAACTTGGTTTGCTATTGTTAAGCCACTGAAGGTGGCACTAAATGTAAGCTAATTTCAGATGTTCCTACCAGATGGAACAGCAAATATTACATGGTCCAACGTTTCCTCGAACTTCGGCCTCATATCAGCGTTCTATTGAGAGAACACACAAGTGCTCTAGATATGGTGATTGCACGGGATATTGAAGAATATTCAAGAATAGGAATCGAGGTATATTAGGTAGATGCTAACAACTAATTTTAAATTTTATTGTTTCAACATTTCACAGTGTGTCATATGCATAGTAAATCATAGGTCTACTCGCAATTGTACTTTCGTACTTTGTTATGAAATAGAATTCAGGTCTTTTCTCCTTACCCTTCAAATAAACTCAAGAGTTTATGATTACCAAAACAAAAAATAATATGGATCAATCACTCACCAAATTGAAATAAAATAGACAATACTTTAAATGTAAATAAATTGTTGCAGATAATCATCAGTTAAAATATAGCACATATTAATTAATAAATATAATGGCGTGAATATGAGAATAAATAATATTTAGTTGCCAAACAATAATTAGTAGATAAGATTGAGACACATATACTGTTAATTAATTCTATGTAAAGACAAACAGGTAATGATATAAATGGTGATTGTACTAAAATATATATCAGATGAGTTACATGTTTTTATATAAATGTTTTGAGAATAATTTTATTTTTTAGAAAAATAAAACAAGGTTTTTTTTTTTTTAAATTTGTAGAATAATATAATATATGAAATATGGCAAAAAGCCTTCAAGATAATAATTATTATAATACTTTTTTTTTTTACCAAAGTATTTGATTTTTACTAAAGTATTTGATCTTTTCTATCTTTTTTTATAATGATTCATGGATAATAAAAATATTGTTTATAATTATATTATTTCATAACCTTCATTACATTTTAACGTTATACTCATTTAATGCACGGTTCCTTTGCTTTTTCATCCATTTCCTTTCGATATATCGATATTTTTCTACCGACTATCGGTGGATATCGATATTTGGTTTTGCGATATATCGAGATATCGAATACGATATTTTTCTTTCGATATTCCAACCCTACCCCTCACCCGTGTGTAATTCTGCTGGTTTAACTAATTATAGGAAACTATGGTACTATTAAACAAATCCTATCCACGAGGATCATCAATGGGATAATTATTGCAAAAATAGACTAATACAAACCTAATAATGTAAACCTTTCGAATAGATTAATAAATTTAACATATAAATAAAATTTTATATAATTTATAAATCTAACAGTTCAAGTACTAATAATATGGAAAATTAAGGATTAATAAATTATTTGCCACTTCTATAATTTTGTTTTTATTGAAAACTAGTTTCGAATGTTATACATACATCTTCAGTTCTAAAAACACACGCTTAAATGACCAAATAAATATCTCCAATTCTTCGATCTTAAATTTATTCCCTTCTATAACAAAAAAGCAATTACTCACCGGAATTACTGGAAAAACCCTGACCCATAAACCGATTACCTATAAATACCCCACCTTTCTTTCATTGCTAGTTCATTGCGAGGGCAAACCAGTACAAACTTTTCTGTTTGATATAATCTACTTAAACCTTAGTGAGTACCAACATGTATTTGATTTCTTGTCTTAATATAATTCAAAACGGTTTTATAATAATAATTTATTTTACATTTAATTTAATATATATATATATAATAATACAAACTGTATTTTGAATTGCTTATTTTTCAAATTTTGTGTGTTTTTCGGACTGAAGATGAATGTATAACATTCGAAACTAGTTTTCAATAAAAATAAAATTATAGAAGTGGCAAATAATTTATCAATCCCTATTTTTTCATGTTATTAGCACTTGAAATTATGTTAGATTTATAAATTATATTAAATTTTATTTATATGTTAAATTTATTAATCTATTCGAAAATTATTTGATTATAAGGATATGGCATCCGTAATGATGTAAATTAATTGTAAATTCGTAATTAATTATGTATTTAAAATGTTATGATGATACAGGTATAGTAGTTGAAATCAGTATGGTGTTAGAGGATTCGTTCAGAAATAAACACACTGTAAGGTAAATTAATGGTTTTTTTCAATTGAATTATGTTTACATATTTTGTTTATTGTAGCATTACGTACTCTTCTATTTACCATGTTTTTGTTAGAGAAAGTCTTTTGCTGAAATTTCAATTAAAATGGATCTGATGGCAAATGACGTTGTGTCGATCCAAGTTTTTCTGCTAATTCTTCTACTATTACAACAGGATTTTCTTCAGCATAACCCTGCAGGAGTTCTTCGTCAATCTCTTTTGGTCGGCCTGTCAGAGGGCTCGTCTTCAAGTTGGCGGTTACCCGCTCGAAACTTTTCACTGATATATGAATCTGGAGTTAGATAGCTATACACTTCCATCTTTATAAATATCACCATTGTTGCGAGGAATTTCCATTTCGTAATGAGATTTTTGAATTGGCCTTTATTCTGTTTTACTCGTTAAAAAGTTTTAGCTTCCGTTTCCGTCACTGCCTTATCTGAAATAATTTTTTTTTTTTTCAATACGCCTTTCTCAAGTGGATTTTTAAATTCTTTATGAACGAATAAGAATTATTTAAATAAGTTTCAAAACAGCTACTAAATAAATATAAAAATCTCCTTCCTGAAAAAGGCAATCGAATACTTTTAGTTTTTGATAAACTTTTTTTTTTTTTTTCCTTGCCCTCCAGAAATTTTATTTATTATTTTACATATATACACAAAGATATAATATATATACAAATTTTCCAGGTACCTTTTTTTGATTTTTGATAAACTATGTTCGCTGTAGTATATAGAGAACTCTAATGAACAATTCCGACGAGAATTATTATCATTAGTCGGCTATTCTGCCTGACTTTCAGCAGTAAATTGCACAGTGTCGCTTGGAACTAAAAAAAAATTTAGTGTCTTGGTTTTAGCAGAATGTTAGTTTTAATAAAATAATTAATTGTTGTAAACAAATAAATTTTTGTCCAGTAACCCCCCCAATACTCGATGCACTGTGCGGCGTGGGTTCGATTCCCGTTCGTTTCAATCAATATTTATTTCCTGGTAGTCCCATGATTAGGACCGGATAGCAAATTTTAAGTAGACTTCTATAGTTGACAAAAAGGACCAAAAAGCCGATTTTTAGAGCTACGTTTTTACTAATAGCAGAGTCACTATAGCATACCAATATGCAACCTACCAGTGACGTTATTGAAATGTGTAATTTAATAAGAAAAAATATATTTAATACAACTATATATAATACAATATATATATATATATAATACAAATATATATAATACAACATTTTTTATAGTACAAAATTATTTATTACGTAAACTACATTTAATAATGTGAATATATCAAAATTCTGACCATTAGAAGACACATTTGCCGACACATTTGCATACATTGAAAATATACTAGCCCATTAAATATTTGGAGACAGAGGGAACATTCACAACTATGTAGAAAAAAAAAAGTGAAGCCATCTTAGAAGACTTAATGGTAACCCGGCAACAAGACCCTCAAGTCCTTTGCCGCTATAAGTCATCCTTAAAGATTTTAGCCTTAAAAATAAATATAATGTTAATTTTGTAGGGTAACTAAATACACTTGTAAACATAACTAATCTTGAAATCTTTATTTTTTTATAAATAGAAAACAAAAATATCGTTGATAATTTAAATAAATTGATTACACGAGTGTACTTAATTTAAGTTCAATGAAATCATCTAGTCATGAATCCGCCAGTGAAGAAAACTTGATTTTTTTTTAATTAAGAATAAAAAAATTAAAAACCTACTGGCAGGCCACCTGCCAATTCTGAGCTCTTGGTTTGGGCATCCCTGGCTTAGAGATTTCAGGGATCACTCATTAGTAAATCAAATTCCGGTATCTGCAACCAACTGTCCCTGCCAAAGACAAAAAAAATCATCCTATTCATTAATAGTTTAATTTTGCTAAAAATAAAAAAAAAATACTTTTATAATATATAGCGTTTTACTACGCATTTTTGAGTTTGTTAGATGTTTATTTTATTTTATTTTTAATTACAACTAACTTCTCAATCCTCATATATTTCAATCCTATACTTATTATTCAATCCTATACAAATAATTACTAATGAAAATATGTTTAAAATTATATGAGATAATAATGTTGATAAAAATAATCTATCTCTCCTGGAGAAAGAGCCAAAATATGTTACTCATTAGAGGAGGAGGTTTGAATGTGAATTACGTTACTGTATGCTATTGTGCGTAAAATTAGCCTTGTCTGCAGTTCCAAAGCCGCAGCTGGTTCCAAAACTGGCGGCCTTGTGAGTAAGTCCAAAATTGCCGAAAATGACTCAGATTCCAGGAGGGATGAAGGTTTGATAGACGGCTCTTTCGTTATTGAGCGGTCTTCCGTTTCTCGGCCGCTGCTATCTTCTGGCAGACTAAATTTCGAAAATGGCCACTATAGACGTAAAAAAATCGCTAATTTTAGAAGGGCTGAAAATTCAACTACAAAAAAATATTTTTCATACAGAGAAGAATTGGCGTTGTCTGCCTTGGTTCGTCCGCACGATCCATTTGCAGGACTTTATTCACCAACTTCAGGGTATTTGATATTTCACTACATGAAAGTTTAGTATGTAGAGAGACACGAACCGGACTTACGGTACGCCGAACCGTCTTTCCCGAACCGATGTTCCCATGTGTGTAATCCGTTTTAGGCCGGGGAAATCTAATGCCAGGCTCAAACATAAACATAAAATCACTATTAAAAGTTTTCGTTTCAGTATCTTGATAGATTAAAGTGATTGATTCAAAGAGATTGTTTACTCTCTCAATTTGGTTAAGTCCCATTTCTTGATCGTTTATCTCCCAATCCATTACTTAACTCTCAGGATTCTCATCTTGTTTGAAGTTGTTGAAACTTATCAGCTTGGAGACCGCAGGTCCAAGAGTTTTGGAAAAAGCTCCCTACCTAATCTGATTTCTTTGGGTTCCATTCAATCCCAGTCACGTCCAGAAAGAGAGAGAGATATATATATATATATATATATATATATATATATATATATATAGAGAGAGAGAGAGAGAGAGAGAGAGAGAGAGAGAAAGAGAGAGGGTGAGAGAAAACCCTTTTAAGGATTAAAAAAAAATTCTTTAGGATGATCAATCGTCACATTAATGTCCTTAATTTTCTAGTTTAATTGTTACTTGTATCGTTATAATTTTACGACTTATTTTCCAAGTCATTAATACTGTAAATGAGGCAGAAACTATATGTATTCACTAACTGATACACATTTGGACATGTTCCTCACAACTATACGGTATAACCAGAGGACACACTTACGAAAAAATTCAAACTTTTCTATGAAAAATATTACGACAAATAACTCTTTGGCACATGACTGACAAAAACCCCCAAATACCCACCAATATTCGACAATGGACTTTATCCTAATATCATAAAATCTTTCCCAAACATACTAAAAAGAAATGGGGAAGTTTGACATTCGTTGTAATGTGAAAAGACTATAAAGGTAAAGGTACTGGATGAGAGATCTCTTTCCTTAATTAATCAATGTAACTGAATCAAGCCAAAGAAATGCTGCTTGGTACTGTCCCTCCCTCATCCTTTATCTGTTATTATTTCCTATATCAATGTATTCAGACAATTTTTTGATTGCCAAAAACTCTTGACTGGTGCGAATTAATATTTGGATACAAAAAAAAAATGTTGCATGCGTATTTTTGTCTTATAGATTAATAATTTAAGTATTCAAGGTCGTGAAATTGTAGGTAGTTATCTACCATTTAGGAAGAAGTACGATTGCCTCAATCGAACCATTTAGGATCTCTGAAATATTTTTTTACTTTGACCCTGGATAAGGTATCGATATTGTTTAAGATTTAATTAGCTAATTCCATGGTGAACTTGAATCAAACAATTTATTATTGCATTTTGTTGAAATAATTTATGATGTGGACTCTTAATTGTTGATTTTGGGAGAGAACTGTTAACTAAGGAATTTGCTATTCGATATAACCTAATAACGAACATAGTATCACGAAAATAACTCCTTTTGAGCTTCTATAATTACAGCTTCACTAAAGCTATAATATTAATACAAATTATGGTTAAGTAAGATAATATCTAATACTTTGACAGTTACGCCATAACAGTTTCTCCAAACTAGTACCAGCTAAAATAACAGTTACACCCAAGTACCAGGTTGTGCTAAATTCATAAACAACTGCTTAACCGAACAGAGACGACTGTTCCAAACTCCACTATTGCGATACTCCTAACAGTATGATATTAAAACAGTTTTGCGTTACGTTTCGTTATTTGGTTTGATTTTTTAACGACGGCTTTAGACTTCTGTCACAAATGCATTATAATAATTTTATAATTGTTTCTCTCGCTTTAATAAATCAAATATGTATTAAAGTGGTTAGTGGATGAAGGAGGCATGGAATATCAAGTGTGTTTTGAGAATATTTAACCTCAAAGTTGTCACTATGGTACTTTTTAGTTAATATTAATATTTATATAACATTTATTTCAAAAAATAAACAGCTGTAAAAAAAGTTTTTTAAAAAAAAATTGATTAAAAAAATGTTTTGCAAATAAAATATATAAAAACATGTAAATATACTAAACTGTTTAAAACATTAAAAATATTTAAAGTTCACTCCGAATGAGTCATTTCTACACTGTCAAATTCATTCCCCTCGCTTTCTGAATCATCTGTTGGAAATTGGCCTTTTGTTGCAATCACATTGTCGTCAGCTTTTATTATGTGTTAAAGAAATCGGGTTCTAGTTTAAATTAAATCTTGGTTTTCTTATGTGTTGTTTTTTGTCCACAAGGAAAAACTAGGCCTCTTGAAAGCCCTGTGCTTAATTGCAAATCATTCAGCTTTACGGGCACACTCCTACCAATATTTAAAATAAAATTAATTTTAAATTATCAATGGTTTACCATCGTTATGGAATTGTTGTTACAAAAAGGTTATAGCAAGACGTTTTTTACCATCTAGATTGCTACCATTGTACCGCATCTGCTTTACTTTCTACGCCAAATTCTTGACGGTACAAAAATAATACACCTTTTTGCAGCAAGATTATATTGATATACGTTAAAAGAAAAAAAAAATAGGAGAATAGCGTCCGAGTAATTCTCACTCAAGATATCCTGGCAGAATTAACCTAAATGGATTATCTGATAAAAGACAAACGCACCCCTGGCTGCACTTGGGCATGACAAATATTTGTTTGCCATCTCTACAAAATAAATTTGTTTTTTTTTTAACCACTCTCAATTACTGTTTAAATTTTACTTTTTACAAATAATTGTTTGCTATAATTATTGTTTCCGTTAAAATCCTACTTTATTTTTCTAGTAAACATTTATGATGCATTAATCGTGAGAACATCCGAAAATTATTCGATGGACAGTTTTTCTTTATCAAAAATATTCAAAAGCAAATATAACTCCACCATGAATAATCCATTTTATTTAATTGACAATACACTTTATTATGGCATGAAATATATGTATGGACTGCTCGATGTAGAATAAGGGTTAAAATTTTGGGACCGATCAGGCTGAATTGGTTTTTCATATTTCGCTCACATTTTCGTTAAGGAAGGTGTATCTCAGCATGTAAGCTACTAAATCCAGCTCTCGGTCGGGTTCGATCGGTTATGGTAGATTATTTTTTGTTATATGAGACGTGGATCAACTGTGGGATCGATAGACGCTCTTGAAGCACATACAGGCTTAATAGGGCTATCTCCATTTTGTTAGGGGAGGAACCTGGTGGTTGGGCCAGGATGCTGATCACAGAACCTCTTTGTATATATGTTGGGCATGAAACAGTATCCAGTACTGAACCCAGAACCTGTCATGTGTTGTAGAGGCTTAGATTTTTTTTCATTTATTTATGGTTGATTATTGATTAACAAACCCATCTACCAAAAACATTCATTAAATCGCGCTAAATAAAGCCTAATTTGGTATTTATTTATAAAATTGGCCACGCTTCCATGAATTTATTTTTAAAATTACTTTTTCTTGGCACTTCAACTTTGAGGAGGAAGGACAGATATTACTTCGCTGAAGTTTACTTGTTACGTTGGGAACTTTTCCATCCCTGAGAAACTTTTCCTTCCTGTATGAATAACATTTTCTTTGAGGTATATCTCTCTCCTTCCCTAGCCCCATGAAAACTTCACTATGTGTATGTTGATGCACTATCCTGTGCTTATGCAGAATTCAAAGGTTCTTCGTTTTAATTTTATGAAACAATTTGTTTTTTTACAACGTATTACTGAATTTTAAAGGATTACATCAGTTTTTACAATAATGGCCTTTTAGTGTGTAGCTCGTTTATGTTTTTTAGGTTTAATACCCAGGCTTACGCTTACTAGGGCAGGGGAAGGGAGCGTCTTGAAGGTTTCCAATCTATTTTAATGCCCAGATAAAAAAAGTAACCCACAATAAATTAAATCTCAAAACTCTCAAGTCAAAGGGTTTTGGAAGAATAACGATATATCAATATTTTGTTTGATAATTTTTATCTGATATATCGTAGTATCGATATTAAAATTTGAATATCGAAAATCAATATTTTTCCAAATAAAAAAAAAATAAAACTTAGCAAAGACTGGCGGGTTTTAAAAACAAAGAATCCAAAAAACGTCTGGTGTGTTCGTGTTACTGTTTATAGTGGCTGTGTTTAAGTCAGCCATCGTCTTTACGGTTTCTGGTTAGGGATGTAAAAATCTAACAGAAGTATCTATATATATATCTTATAGAGAGATTTCAGATGCATAGAAATAGTGGATCGATACATCACTCTCTTGAATGATAGAGACATAGAAGATAGCAGACGGGAAATAAACATACCAATAGAAGAATTAGATGAGTTAGAGCAGCCTGATCCAGAAGATGTTGAGGAGGCTACCCAACAGCTGAAAAATAATAAGGCTCTTGAGACGGATGAATTTCCAGGTGAATTATTCAAGTATGGGATTGAAGAGCTGAGAAAATCCTCTCCAATATAGTAATGGATATATAGCTTGCCGAAGAAATCCCCGCTGATTGGTGCAAGACAATAACATATCCAATACATAAGAAATGTGATTTGCTAGACTGCCTATATTACCGTGGCATCTCTCTAATGACCTTTGCTTACAAGGTGTTCTCAAGGATACTCTACAAAAGCTCCTCCCCTTTGCGGAACGGGAAATAGGGCTGTATCAGGCCGGTTTTATGAGGGAAAGATCAACTACAGATCAAATATTTTCGGCGAGGAATATTTTGAAGAAAGCCAAGGAATACAATATAAATACGTTTTTTATTGATTTCCAGAAAGCATATGATAGTATCATTAGAGAAGAATTGTACTAGGGCTTGATCCACATCGGAATACTAGCCAAATTAGTACGCTTGATAAGAATCACTCTGAAAGAAGTACAGGGCAACGTTCGAGTCCAAGGTGACACGTCTGAAACCTTTCACAAATATAAGGGGCTAAGACAGAGAGACTCCGTTACATGTTTACTATTTAACTTGGCTCTGGAATATGCAGTAAGGAAAACAGGAATTCAGATAGGGGATACAGTGATTAATAAAACTGCAATGAGCCTTCGCAGATGATATGGATGAACGGTTGTGGATATGAAGAGGGCATTTCTTGGGCTTCAATGAGCTGCAGTAGGTGTGGGACTAGTGGTGAATGAGGCAAAAACAAATTACATGGTTGCAGGACCTAACGGAGCAGTCCATGACCACCTCCGGGTAGAGATTGGGAATAACACCTTAGAGAGGATTGAAGAGTTCGTTTGCCTGGACTCTCAGGCGAACTCTAATAATGATACGAAGGCAGAGACCCAGAGAAGAATCTTGCAGCTAATAAATGCTATTTTGGCCCCCATAAACATTTAAAAATTAGAGATTTTCCTATCGAAGGTAACCTTCTACGAGACATTGATCAGATCTGTGCTAACTTATGGTTCAGAATGTTGGACAAAGACGAGAACAGAGGAAGGATATCTCCTTCGTTTTGAGCGGCGTCTTCTGAGGAAAATATTTGATGCTTTACATAGTAATGTTGTATGAAGAATCCGAACCAACACAGAGTTAGAGGAACTGTACAAGAGTCCAGTATAGTAGGAATTATAAAGGTTGGTCGGCTTCGATGGGCAGGTCATATTGCAAGCATGACACCAGGCCAGATACCGCGAAAGTTTCTCAGTGTAAGAATATATGCCACAATAAGAGTGGGAAGACCCCGGTTACGATGGATAGATGGTGTGTCCATCAACGCGAGATTCATCCTGAGAATTCGTGGATGGAGAGTAGCGGCGGCTGATGGAGATGACTGGCGGACCAAACTGCGGAAAGTCTTGACTCTGGAGTTGTGCCATGGAAGAAGAAGAATAAGATCGATGTATCAATTAAAAATATCGATATTTCGAAATATCGATCCTAGTGGTTTTAACTCTTTGAAAGCTGAAGAGGTTTTTTATATCGAACTGATGATAGGATAATATAAATTAACAAGTCTTAGATTGTTAATAGCTTTAATAGAAACAATTAAATATTCGTAAATAGCTTATCACAAAAATAAATTAATTTAGTAACATATGTCAATAAAAAAATAATATAATATTTATTACCTACTATGAAGTAGAGAAAGCATTAATTAAATTGCTTAAACATTAAAAAAATCCCGAAGAAAATCATTATTGAATTAATAATGACTACTCTCCAAACGTATAGACCTTTTATAATTGCTTTTATTTATTTTTGTTAATTAAATCTTTTTTGGAAAAAATGCCTGTTTCCGTTACTGAAATTTTAATATCGATATTACTATATTGATTTTAAACTGTCGGACAAAGATATCGATATATTTCTTTTAAAATGTTGATATTTCAAATCTTTTAAAGGTGGGAATTTAAAAAATTTAAATTATGGAGGCCCGATATTTCGTAATACGAATATTTTTTCGATATATTCGAAAATACAAAATCTTGTTTATGAAATTCTTTCCTAAGATTGTACCTCTGGTCACCAGAGAAGATCGTAAAGGGGGATCGGTAATTCGTGGTTTGGACTGAAAAAGGAGGAATGTGCCAACGCTCTACAAAAAATTGAGTAAGTTTAAAGGTCAGGTTAAAAAGTATTTTGTGTTTCTAGGACGAAGTTTGGTTCAAGCTACCTACTTTAGCTCGTGTCCTGACTTACATATTTCTGATGGCCCTCATTAAATAGTTTAATATTTTTTTGTTTTAATTTTGATTGTCACTACCTTTTCTTCAGTGTTAAGATGGTCAGATTCTCTTTGATTTTTTTTTACAAACTGCCTGAATATTTATGATCTCGAACCATTATTCTCAGTTCTCGTAATTCGATAAATATGGTGTCAAAACATTTTTTCTGGATACATTTATTTTGACTTGGATATGGATCGATTCAACATTGTTTGAGAACAAGACATTAAATTACATACTTTAATAACATAAATTAATAAAGGATTTATTAATGATCTTACATCAACAAGGAGTATGCAACTGAAAGAGCAGTCCTTGTCTTCTACAGGGATGCTTAGCCTTATCTTTTATTTCTTTAACTAATTTTTAATTATCTATGGGATTCATAATCTAACGAACAAAAAGTAAAAAAAAATCACACGCATATAGAAGTTTTATATTCGTACAGAGACGAAGAATAAAAAAATGAATTTACGAAAAGCATAAAAAGAAGAAATCTATTTGAAATACCTTATTGATTTTGAGTGAACTGGAGATGGGACGTTGTGTGTGTGTATAGATGTTTGCGTTTATATACCCTCCCTCCACTCCTCTCTTCTCAGATCCAATCATGTGTAAATAAATACCCTATACGGCAACCCCTCCTCTCGCATCGAATATTTCTACCATAGTGTCCCACCCCCCTCCCTCTGTCCCTAGTCCTTTTTTATCTGGATCTGGGCTAGTTCACTCTCTTGAGTTTTCTGAATAGTTTATTGTGGGTTTTATTTGATTATAGTAGGATTTTATTAGATTATTCCAAAAACAAAACCTTAAGCCTCTCAACATTAAATTTTTTTTATTTTTCTCTCGATGTGAAAAAAGGTGCCAAATTTAGATTCGAAATAATGATAATTCGATAACCCAATTATGGGCATCAATATTGAAAATATTCGAAAAACTTTTATATTTATACTCTAATAATAATATTTACTTTTATTTTTTGATACCAAATACAAAAATCATATCATTAATTTTTTCACTTCGAAAGAACCATAACAGTTAATAAAGATACACCCTCATAAAGACACATCTAGGTCCAAATGAGAAGTGACGAAGCCACGCCCACTGAGAATGCGTGCACACCGCTACTAAACAGAAAAATCGTTCTGTTCTATTTGCGTACTAAAGACTAAATCGTTCACTAAATAATTAACTGGTTGCTAAAACTGGTTAAAATTACTACAAATTAACTAAACACTTCACTGAATACTTGTACACTTAACACTATTCTGGCTAAAATGTCATATAATGTAACCAAACCTGTTCAGATGGACTAGTGGAAACTTATAACTTTTGTTTTTCTTGTTAATCCAGACAATAATATTTAAATATTATGTGTGTTCGATATTACTTGCTTAAGGACGTTTCTCTTGAGTCCGGTAAGCGCGCCAGTTATGTAAGTATCCGTTAATCGAATTACGTCGAACAGGCTATAATCATTAGATTTTCTATTATTTAATTTTTAAACAGCTGAGAGCTGGATGGCTGATAGAGGTGAAGCATTATCATGTCGGTGGCTTAGAGGTAATACATCGCCTCTGTAAAACGACTGCTTTATAATTAAGACAAGAAGATGTTTTAAAACGCAATTGAAAATCTTCCAAGTTTTCATGTATTTTCATGACTCTAAGGAGGCATATTACAAAATACAATAATGCTTTTCGGTTTCTCATCTATCCTCTGTTCGTGATAAACGAGTTATCAGTAGGAAAAGGATGGCTCATCAGATAGTAGATGTTATATATAAGAATACGAGGTCTCAACAGTCGATGGCGTGTCGTTTCATGATTTTAATGACGTCAAAACATGAAATCTACATTTTTCCCCTCACGAGGCATCACTTCTTAGACATCGATATGCTACGATCAGAAACCAGTTAAAGAATTAAAACGTAGAAAAATGAAAGAGTTTTAGTTGCTCTTCGAATATTAAGCAAAATTCGACTTTCCACAACTATCTTTTCTCATCAATTCGCTACTCAATATTTCACACTAAGAGTAGACTCTGTTTTAGTTTTTGTCTTTTTACTTCCTTGTACGAAGTAAAGAAAGTATTGTAATCGCGAAAATTTTCAAATTTCAGATTTCGACGGAAATATCCATTTGGACCATCCCTGAATCCATTTCGACTAGTTTCGTCGTGGCGTCTGTACGTACGTTCGTATTTCGCATAACCCAAAAACGGTTAGCTGTAGAAAGTTACAATTTTGTATTTAGGATTGTTTTAAAATATAGTTGTGAACCTCCCTTTTTGGTCACTGCTTGATTACCGGAAGTGGTACTTTACTTGAAGGTCATAATTGATTTCCATCAAAAATTATAATAAAATATATACAAAACTTCTCAAATTTAGTATTTATAACTTATATATTGATTTAAATAACATACTAGATTTTGGTTTAAATTGGAAAACCGGAAGCGGTACTTTACTTGAAGGTCATATTAGACTTTCATCAAAAATTATATTAAATTATAATGTAAAACATTTCAAATTTGGTAAATAGGACTTTTATATCGATATAAATGTATTTAATAGATTTTGGTTAAAATTCGTGAGCCGAAAAGGGTACTTTACTTGAAGGTCATAATAAGCTTACATCAAAAATTATATTTAAATTAAAAGAGAAATCATATGTTTCAGTAATAAAGGTTATTAACGCAATTTGGTTTCCAATCCAATTAAACATTTGTATTACTTGTTTTAAGTGTTAAAATAGAATGTAAAATACTGGTTTTCCTCCCCATTTTTTATTGTTTTATTATTGTCACGGAATATGGAGAAATATCTTGGTACATACTGAAGGAAAACGACATATAATAACGGAATGAGACCTGCAGTAACAAGAGTGTGTGTCAATAGATGGATGTCGGTACGCCGAGTGCCAATTATCGGAAACTAGTAACCAAATTCAGTATCACTTTTTGAGCCACGGATTTATAATTTAATAGGCGTACAAGGAAGTCATGTGTTGCCCACATCAGATATTTTGTAATAATCTTCAGGAGCTAATCGAATCTTCTCTCACGTTTTTCCTAATTGAAAACTCATTTTATTCAACGGCTTCATTATTTTTCTTTGACTGTCGTGGTTACTTTTGGTTTATACTTGTTATTAACCATAACTTATACTTGTTATTATTTAATTTATTCCATTAAAAGAATGACTCGAGCATTTGTTCCTGAAAAATAAATAGTTGTGAAAAATGAAGAGATTGATTTTAAATATTTTCCGAATTTACGAACCAGAAATGTGGAGAAAACAACCGTGTAGTCTAGGCCCGAGGAAGAACACAATTTTCTCCATGATTTCAGAGCTGAGGCAATATATCAAGGTGGCGTCGGGCTATTTTTCAACAACAGCACCCAATGCCCTTCTGAAAATAAATTGAGCCTGACAGATTTTTTCGCTTCAGCTACTCCCCTTATAACTGTATCTACGGCTGGACTCCGATCTCAATTGAGATATAAATCTGTTTCACATTATATGATATATTTTATTTATCCGGATTTCAAATATTACAGCTATAATTTTTTTCTAGAGAATTAAGGTAGTACTGAGTCATTTCAAATTATAATATAAGCCGTAAACCACCATCATATTATAGCTCTCCGTAGCCTCATTATAGTAGGTTCTGTGATTATCAAAAGTTTCTGCATTAATATAACTCCGCAGAGCTATGACCTCTTCACGGGTTGGCTACTGTTTTTAGGATGGTCTGTACTTATGTTAAGGTGGCCATTTTTTATCTTTCTTTTTCATTACCTTCATGGTTCCTACCCTTTTTTGAATGTTTGGTTTTTGGAGGTATCAGCCTGTTTCATCTTATTTGACTGGGCTACATCTAGATTTCACTAACGGTCAACTATATCACCAATAATAATGATAATAGATCATACGTCGTATCCTCTGTATTATATATTGTTGGTTAGAAGTAATTTCAAGATAAGGCAATGACAGCAAAAGAGATGGGACATTTTTTCGTATAAGTTCTGAAAAATCAGTGGCTTTAATTGTTTCATAACCAACATTTCCTATGGATACTAATGTCAATCCTTGAGCTATTAAGTCATCATCGATCCTGTTCATTTCTTCAACAATTCTGTTCAGAATTGTAGTTGAAATCCATTGGAACAGATAACAATCAAATTTAAAACATATAAATAATATGTCTTAATAATATGCTTTAATTTTTATTTTAACCCAGATATGAAAAATAACATAAATATTTAATAGTGAAGTAATGAAATTCGGTTTTTAGGATGGTCTGCACTTCTGTTAAGGTGGCAATTTTTTATCTTTCTTTTTTCATTACCTTCGTGGTTCCTACCCTTTTTTGAATGTTTGGTTTTTGTATACGAATTTCAGATAGTTATTATTTACTTTTTCATACTTCATTTGCCTCTAGCATTTTTTATTTATAATTTTATTATCTATTTTATTGAAATAAGGGGGTTATAGTTTAATTCGTGTTGTTATAAAATTTATTTGTTTTATATAACTTTTTTTTTAATTCATTTAGTATTCGTAAATATATTTTAATTATCTTTCATTTTATTCCTCTTATTTTTTCAGCGTTAGGCTTTTATAATTTATAAAAATAGATGAAATGCCTGAAATTACACATATTCCCCTCAATTGGTATCCATAAATGGAAGATCTCATCATAGAATAAATAAATGTCTTATCATAAATTATATGAGTTCTAAAACCAGGTATAAATCATTTACAAGCTATAAATTCAAAAAAATAATTATAAGAATCACCAAAAAGTTTGTCACGAATTGTTAATATAGATATACTATATTAAATAATAATACAAGGTTGGAGCGATAGGATTTTGATATCGAAGACTAACCTTACTTCGGGCAGACTCGGCATTCGACGTAAAGACCGTCCCAAGACCTTAACCGTCCTATCAAGAGGACACGCCCACCAATGGATCTGCGGAACCAGTACCGAAAATGCAATAGAAGGCTTTGACGCAAGAACCAGACAAGTCTAGATTTTCCAATTTTCTTTTAAATGCATTTTTGTCTGTGGGCAATATGGCTGTTTCGATTGGTGCAAGAACCAGAGACATCAGTTCTCTCATGTGTGGTAAATGATGCGGGAAAGACTACATCATCGGTTAATTGAAACACTTCTATCCGTTGGTGCAAAAACCAGTGTCCGATCTTACCTTGTTTTTTACTTCAATGTTGATTAATGCTACTCTTAAAGATGGCAGCATTTTTACCTCAATATCTTTGTTCATGAATTCTGGCCAAATTTTATTTTCTCCTTTGTCTATCTTGTATATTTACTTTCTCTTTAATTTATTATTTACATTTGTTACTTTAGATTTATCTTTTTCCTCTATTTTCAATACATCTTTTATTTATTTTTAGGATTAACCCTCATTATTTTGACAACTCCCACCCACTCCCTTCTCTATATAACTATTACGATTTTCTTAATTACTACACCACTCCTTTATTACTTTGCTTATTTTAAAATGACTAAAATACTGAAAACTTTCTATCAGTATTCCTTTGAGTATATAGTTCGTTACATCCCCTACAGATGGCACTTATAATAACAACCCCTCCCCATTGCCTTCTCTATATAAGTATTAATGACATTCTAATTACTACTCCTACACTGCCTCCTTAATTATTTTGCTTGCGTTAATTATTTGCTTTTTGCTAAGTCATTCCTCCAACCCCCTTTGAGCTTCAAGTTAATAAATTTTGTTTGTTTATTTATTTATATTCCCCGTTATACTTATTTAACAGAGTTATTAATTTTTTTAGTTATTGTTATTTCTCTTTTAGTTTATCTATTTTTATTATCATATAGCCGGCTTTATTGATAATCAGCTTAACATATTAATATTCACTAATTCGTTTTTAGTTGTTGCTACTACTCCATCAGTCTCATTTTACGAAATCATCACTATTTTCATTTCTTCTCACTAATTCTTTTTAATCATTAATTCATTGGCTGTATACCATTGTTTTATTTTTGTATCTTGTTGAATAATGTGTGTATCATGCCTGAGTAAGCCATGAAGAAGACCTGCAAAGTGGATCGAAACATGGGTTCCTAATAAATAGTTTTTACTTTTTGTGTTACACTTTTTTGACCGCCAACCGGACCATCTCATTCCTTCGTGAAGTTCTACGGCCAACATTGATTATTCTATAATATTTTTTTGTTCAGTTAGCTACAGGGGTTGAAACTGTTAATTTAAATTAAATAGAAAGATTCTAAGCGATGTTAGATTTACTAAGTGAAAGAGCTACAAGTTTTTTTTTTTAATGACGACTCATTACCTCTTTTTCCCGTTGTCATGTTTCAAAGTGAGTAAATCGCTCATTTCTATTTATTTTATTCATAAAATATTTTTTAGTGAGTTCCGATTTCCACCCTTTGGTCATCGTTCTTTTAGTAAGAACGTGGGAGCGATGACTTTTTTTTTTATTTTTCTTCCTTCCATCTCATTTTTTTTCTTTCCCTTACCTATATACGAAGTATATAGTAAGGGGGATTATTGAAATCGCGAAAATTTTCAAATTTGAGTTTTAAAACGGAATTCCACGTTTTAAGGCCACCTGAGTCCAAATAACCAAGTCTCGCAAAATGATCTGTGTGTCTGTGATTCTGTGTGTATGTGAACAGCCTAGCTCAAAAACGAAAAGTTACGTATTACGTATTTAAGGTAGGCACATGCATGTGACGTTATAGCAAGTTCAGAACTTCACAAGTCAAAATCGACTTCCCGGAAGTGCCACTTTATATAATCGATTTTACACTTTTTTAAAATTTTCTCGAAAACGGCTCTAACGATTTTGATGAAACTTACCTAAATTATTTTTCATAAAGATCTTTAACTTTTCATATATGTGGTACATCACCGAGGAAATGCAGGGAAAAAAGTTATGATGAAAAGAATATTTTATATGCGCATAGCTTAAAAAGTGTGCATTTTACGGTAAATTATTTTTAGAATTGTATGAAAGGTAATTAAATTATCTAAAAAACAATAATAGAATCATCAAAATCGGAACAGTATTACAGACTAACAGCACATCAGACTAACTGGAATTAGTCCGAGCTATTATACCATGGATTTTACACTTTTTTACATTTTTCTCGAAAACGGCTCTAACGATTTTGATGAAACTTGCAACCGAGGAATTGCAGGGAAAAAAGTTACGATGAAAAAAATATTTTATTAGCGCTTAACTTAAGAAGCATGCAATTTATAGCAAATTATGTACAGAATGGTATGAAAGATTATTAAATTATCTAAAAAACAATCGAAATATCATCAAAATCGGGCCAGTATTAGCAAAGATATAGCGTGTGTTATGAGGATAATCGCCTAGATGGATACCCGAGTGCATTTTAAAGGAGACGGATACGACCGAACCTCCTCCCACCAATCCGTCAATCTATTGTCAACAATACTACGCTCTGTAATAATGTAATTTAAGAATACAAAAGTAGAAATTAACTTAATAATTTCTATTTTTATATTATTTAATGGGAACAAAATGTGTCCATGCAATCTAAACCGGAACTTTTATAATATATTTTCAACCTGACAAATTTTAAATATATAGATAGTGTCCAGAATAGTTGTACTAAAATTGTTTAAAAACTGTTTTATTTTACTTAAGTGGGAGAAGATGTGAAGAAGTAAATGCTACTGAGTTTATTTCAAGTATTGTTTATGTGAACTCTTTAAAATTATAATAAAAAAATAATTATTAATTTACTAAGTAAGTAAATTTCTTTAGTAAGTTAATTTACTAGAACCTCATATTGTGTATTATTATAACAGGAGAGCGATTTTTTTTTTAACAGAAATAAATTATTAAAAATTAAGAATTAACTCTTTGTTCGAAATTTCGATATGTGACTGAAGTTAATTGGGCAAACTTTTTCCTTCATCATTAGCTAGAGCTCTTATGACACAGTAAACATCCTATTGGACCGAATTCGGCTTTGATGTGGTATAGGAGCCAGTTTGTGGTATTGACAAAAGGTAGGATGTTCTATTTTGAATCAACCTACGCCAGATGTTTCATAATTACAGCTATGTACGTTTGTAATTGGTTAATAGCGATGATAAATTCGCGGAAATCAAATATGTTTTATGGTGTTAATTATATACCAGTTTAAAAATATTATAATTAAATAGAAATTTTCTTACAATTTTTAATCTCTATAAACAAGTATTACATACTTGGGCGTGTGCGGCGAAGAAAATCAGACTCAGTAAAAGTATTACTGCTGTAATGTGTGCCGATCTTTTGGCCTATTTTGCAGGCTTTCGTTTGGATGACTAGTCCATCTGACGAAGGCCGAAACGTCGGCATACCTTAATGCAGTATTATACTTACTGTGTGTTACTTTCTTGACATTTACGGTCAACTCACGGCCATTAAATGCTATTTACTGATAACTTTGAATTCCAAAACCACCTGAGTCCATGTTTATAAAATTTTCACAGCTGTCCGATTAAGGTCGTAGATCGGTGTTATCAATGCGCAGCTTCTTTTATCACGCCAACTTACATACCTGTCCGTGCACAGTAAGAAAAAAAATAATAAATTAATTTAATGCATTAAATTAAATTAAACACTTTATGGAGTTAGTTGGTTTTGGAATACCATTAAAAATCTGTGTATTTAATTTTGTTATATTTAACCGCATATATTTATTGTACTTAATGTTTTCATTAAATTTCGAGGGAACACGAAAATAAATCAAAAAATAACATTTTTTCCATATAGACATCATAGAATTTTTTTAATTATAACAGTTAAAACTAAAGTAAGCAATACAATATCTGCGAATGGTTAACATTAAAAAATAATATGACACATTGTTAATGCTGAATAACCTCACGCAGCCGGTAAGACCTGCTGTCTGTTTTGGCAGGACGCTCCATATAGAGCACTCCATATGAATTGATGAGAAAGATTAGTATATGCCCAATAGTATATGCCCAATAAAGATGAGTATATGCCCCAAATCAGCTTTTTATGTTTGGTTATCTGCTGAACCACTATCCATAGGTTTTAACGATTAGGTCCCATCAACATTTCCGTAAGCATTTTTGGGTTTAAAAAGAACTTAAACTGGACATGATATTAAAATCTAAATTACTGGACTTATACTGATGTTTATTCTCAACAATTTTTTTTTTATAACTTTATTTTTTTTATCCACACCTGTCACTCATATCGCGACAATAAGCGGATGTGATATAAATAGTAGATAACTGGCATGGCAGGCATGAGAAAGGTCAGTACCCAATGGCACCTCCTCTTAACGTGATATTCTAATGAATTTTACACAAGGAGATCTCTTAGCCAGCTCCTTTTCAATCTTCTTCTGGTTAGTTCAGGCATGTCCGTTGTTGCCATATTTTGTATAAGTGTGTTATAATGTCCGTGGAATTTGTCATGGAATCTTTTGTATGAGGTTTGAATATGCTCTTGAACTGTAGGTATATGTAAATCTGTGTGTAATGTTTTGTTGCTGACGTACCAGGGTGAACTTGTTATTAGTCTGAGTGTTTTTGATTGAAAAGTCTGTATTTTTTTGGATGTGAGTCTTTTTTGCTGTCCCAAATATTTGTAATGCATAGGTCCATATGGGTTTCAAAAGGTATGCATAATATTAAGTCGTTGTCGGATTTGTAGTGACGATCGTTTGTGAAGGATAGAGTGCAGAAGTCTTTGTCTTCTGTTTAGGCTTAAACGTTTCTGTTTAACGTGTGGGCCCTAGGTCATCTTTCTGTCGAAAGTGAGTCCTAAGTAATTAGTCTGTTGAATGGGTTCATTTTTTACATAAACTGTAGGACAGATGTCGTGTCTAAGAGTGAATGTGATGTGCTAAGATTTGTCGTTGTTGAGTTTTATTTTCCATTGTATAAAATAGTCCTGTAGTTTGTAGTAAGTAATGCTGAATAGTCAGTGAAGCCTGAGTTTTATCTGCTTGTCTAGTAAGAATAGCTGTGTCATCTGCGTATGTTGCTTTTATTGTGTTTGGGCAAACATGTATATCATATGTGTATATAATGTACAGCAAGGGTGCAAGAATTGACCCCTGAGGCTCTCCGACCCTGATTGGATGTATAGAAGAGACCTCTGATCCTTGCCGGACAGAAAAAAACCTGTTGGATAGAAAGGAAAGAAGTATGAGATAGTATGTCGAAGGAAAAAAAGATTTGAGTTTGAAGAGTAGTCCATTGTGCCAGACTCTGTCAAATGCTTGAGATACATCCAGGAATATGCCAGTAGCATATAGTCTATTTTCTAGTGCGACTGAAATTTAGTCTGTGGCTCTGTGTAGTTGGTGTATGATAGAGTGTAGTGAGCGAAATCCAAATTTATGTTCGGGTAGTATTTTTTTTTCAGTCAGTATATCGAGTATTCGTTTGTAAATTAGTTTTTCAAAAAATTTAGAACAAACTGGAAGCAAACTGATGGTTCTGTATGAAGATGGATTTTTACTATCTTTGTTAGGCTTTGGAATCATCAGTATGCAGGAATATTTCCACTGTAATGGGAATTTTGTTGTTCTGAATATAGAGTTGTAGATCGTTGTTAGAAAGACTACAGCTTTTCTGGGCATATGCTGGAGTAGATCAGCAGTGATCAGGTCATGTCCAGGGGCTTTTTCCTTTTGGGTAAGTTCTTGATCTCTAGAAGGACTTCAGACGGATTAAAAGTAGTTGGTTAGTTGGTAATGGTTCTAGTGTTAGGATTAAAGGTGTATCTAGCGTCTCCTGTATAGAGTTTTCATGTTCATTGTCTGGGTAATCAATATGTGGTGTGAAAACTCCCGACAGATGAGAGCAAAGAGTTCAGATTTTTCACTGTCGGACACGGCCCAAAATCCGTCTTCTGTTCGAAGTGGCGCTGACATCTCGCGATGCTTAAGCAATCTCTTTGTATGTATCCACAAAAGTCCATCGTCAGTATTGAGATTCTCCAAAAATATATCTTAGTTCGTCTGTTTAAATTTTTGTATTTGTCTTTTTAGTTCATTATTTATTCGGTTGTATGTATGTTTGTCAGATGGTAGTCTGTTAATCTTCCATACCTTACTAGCTCTCCTCTTGGCTCTGATCAGATCCCTTATATACTGAGGATAGCTTGGCTGGGTACTTCTTTCCTTTTTTGGTATTGATGTTGTCCAGCCAGATTCCTGTATACTTTTCGTCAAAACTTCAGCCGCATCTTCGATTTCTTTTTCAGTTTTCATTGAGATAGGAACTGAGAGCTTTTGAGTTAAATTTGCCTAGTAGAGAACTCAGTCTATTTTCCCTTCAGTAAGGGTGGGGCGTTTTTCTTGTTGGCATGGTTCGTTGAAGAGGACTAGATGTGCAAGGGAATGGACAGAGCTTAGATCAGAGCTAGATCTGATGGTGTGAGGAGGACCTGCAGTCCTTTGGTAACGAAGACATCTAATAGGTCTGGTGTCTTAAGTCTCGATGTAGGCCAGTATGTCCGTGTATTTGGCGATATTGTGGTCAGTGAAAAGGAGAAAAGCTTGTGGAGAGCGGAAAGGAAGTTTTTTCTCCTTGGAGTACATAATCGTGACCTCCATACCTGATGCTTAGCGTTGTAGTCACCCCCATAAATAAAGCATCTTCCCAGTTTTTCAAAGAAATTGCTAAGCATGCCAGGTGTAATTGCCTACCGAGGAGGGCAGTACACCTCTGCTAATGTTATTGTGTTTTGAGTAGTGTGCAATGTTTTGGTAGTGGCTTGGATGTGTGGTATACTTGGTAAGTGTATGTAGTGATGTTTTAATGAGGTTTTTATGATGATGGCTGTTCCACCATGTGAAGTGTTGTCTGGATGGTCAGTTCTGTAAATTTTCTAGTCAGGAATATATATATTTTGTTACGAGAGGTGTGTTTCAGTTAACAAAGTTACGTCTGTTCGAGATGTCAAGTTCTGTTTTATGTTGAAGTAGTCCGTTAGTATTTCACAGAAGGATAGTCAAAGAACCCACGGTTAAGCATTCCATTTATGGACCATAAATTGGACAGTAGGCTTGTGTTACTTTTTGTAATTGTTGAAAAAGACTGAAAAAGGATTGGATAAGGTTATTTAGACCATTTAATAAATTGAAGAACTGAGGAGTGACATTTTCAGCAGAAAATACCGGCTGAGCAAGGCCCTGCCACATACCGGACATACCTATATTTTGCTGATGTCTTCTTTCTGATGTTGGAAAAGTGTGGTGGTAACTGCTGCTGCGCTGCGTTCACTGGCCCCGGAGGAGGCTGATGAGGCTGTGGCAGTGGATGGAAATCTTGCGGCCCTGATGGTACGGCTGGTTGACTAGGTGCAGACCAGAGATGTGGTTGGTATCGGGGATTTCTGGTAGTTCTGAGTACTTTCAGGGCCTGACAACCCCTATAGTTCGCTGGGTGCGCTCCTTGGCAGTTGGCATATGTGGCTGGTGTATCCCGGGTCTTCTGACATGAAGTACTTTCGTGATTTTGGCCACATCGCACACACTTAGGTTTGTGATTGCAGTTTGTTTTTTGTGTGGCCATACTGCTGGCATCGGATGCACTGAGGTATCAACTTCTTTTTGCGTGGTTCTTCGATCGATACGCGCGTATAGTAAAGAAAATTAATATGAAATATTTCTTCATTAAATGTCTGTTTACTAATATCTGCGAAGAACATCGGTTATGGTTGCTTGAATCTGGATATTGCGTTAGTGACGTTCACCGCTTCATACCCCTTAATTTTTAGTTCATTTATAATTGTTGATTTTGGGGTTGAATGGTTTAAATTTTTAATTACGACCCGTGGGCATCTGTCATCGGGTAACTGAAAGGTATGAAAAGCAGCATCATCTTTTCTTAAAATGTTCACTATTGCACGATAAGAGTCAGAAGTTTCGGGCTAAATGCAAACTTTTGTACCAGTTGCTTTAAGTTAAAATGTTGTTGGCCCAATAACCTTTTCAAAAAATTCTATCAGAACTGGGTAGTTTTTCACTTCGTTTACGAATATCGGTGGTGGCTTGGATGGAGTTGTTTTCTGTGGCTGTAGCTGTTCTAGTCCAGTATTAAAATTGGCTAAAATTTCAAACCTGTTATGTTTTGGAGTAACAGGCACATTGAAAGTTGGCCATTTACATCTACTCGTATCTTCTCCTGTGACTTCAGAGAGGCGTTTGCGACCTGTAACTAATTCCCAGACTCCCTCCTGAATCTGGAAATTATTAATTGTAGATGTTTCAAGTCCACTCATGACTTCGACCTCAGCCGAAATCGATGGGGGTTCGGTCATATTTCCTGTCCTAGAACTCACCTCCCAATGCTTCAAAGAAGTTCGGTAAGCTACTTGGTTTTTATATATTTACTTTTCACCACTCAAACACTCTATTTAAAACATGAAAAATAAAAAATAGCCTCTTATGAGATGCTTTATCTCTGCATCAAACATATGTTCAAAAAAAAAAAAAAAAAAAAAGCTATATGCCTTATATCATAATAATTGTAATAATTAATATATGTAATTATAAATATAATATTTACAATCTTTTTAAAACATTTAAAACAAAATGTGGTTGTCTATCAAACGTTAAAATGATTCCACTTTGAAAATTCCATCAAAAATACCTCATGACTTCCTATATTAAACTATAAATCGAGGGCTCAAAAAGTGACCATGAACTTGGCTACAAGTTTCCAAAGATAGCTGTATCTCAAAAACGACACTCGGCGTCGCGACGTTCATCTATTGACACATACAGTATAAACATACACACAAATATAAGCTCTTGTTTCTGAAGGTCTAATTGCGTTATTAAATGTAGTTTTCTTTCAGTTGGTAACAAGTTCCTTAAGGATATCTTCGTGTTCCTTGACAACATTAGAACTGTCTATGTCAGTAGATGAAGCATTGGAAATCGATGGTTTCAACATTTTAAACGGAAGAACTCGCTTAACTTATATATTATTCTTCTGCTGCAGATTTGTTCAGCTCACAAATGTGGAGGAAAAAAAAAGTATTTTACAGTCAATTTTAACGCTTAAAACAATTAATAAAATTATTTAATTAGAGTGGAAAAAATCGCGTTTATAACCTTTATCGCCAAACTATATGATCTCTATATTAAATGTCCATAAACCTTTTGATGTGAATTTTTTATGATCTTTAAGTAAAATATCCCTTTCGGCTCTTCAATTTTAACCAAAATCTATTATATTATTTATATTGATATAAAAGTCTAATTTACCAATTTTGAGATGTATTGCTTTATATTTTAATATATTTTTTTATGAAAATCAATAATGACCTTCAAGTAAAGTACTACTTGCGGTTGTCATGCAGTGACCAAAAAAGAAGGCTCACAACTAGATTTTACAGTAATCCTAAACACAAAATTTTAACTTTCTATGGCTAACTATTTTTGTGATATACAGGATACACACGAACAAACGTATAAACGAACGTACGTACAGATGTCACGACGAAATGGATTCAGGGATGGTCAAAATGAATATTTCCGTTGAAATCTGAAAATCGAAAATTTTTGCGATTACAATACTCAGTAAAAAGTAAAAAACATTATTCTCCACAAATTTCCTTCGTGTTCTTTTTGTTCAGTGGTCTTATATTCTTTGATGCCATGCTTTGAGGAATGGATCCACGATGTATTTCATCAGTTTTGCGACAACTGCAATCTTTTTAAGCATTTAAATCCGAATGATGGATAAGCTTTCTGGCTAGAAAATTCTTGTGGAATCCTGCTCTTCACCAGTTTGAAGTTTCTTAAAGATAGTCCATCAACATAAACGTGTCTCGCCCAGTATAATCGTCTTGGCCTACTCTAAGGAGGCATCGT
The DNA here is from genome assembly GCA_948150685.1 of Rhaphigaster nebulosa. Taxonomy (NCBI): domain Eukaryota; kingdom Metazoa; phylum Arthropoda; class Insecta; order Hemiptera; family Pentatomidae; genus Rhaphigaster; species Rhaphigaster nebulosa. The sequence continues at coordinate 63,827,270 of OX411308.1, forward strand.
ATTCAAATTACCTGTACTTGGAAATTGGAAACGTTTCGTTGAATCCTCTTACAATAGGCTTTGATGTGTCTTCTTGTGAATGGATGACCACCAATCCCTTAAGTTGGTGAAGAAATCGTATGCAATAGGTTTTACATTTTAAAGAGGGGCTTTCTTTTAGCTGTGCTTGATCATTTCCTTTGTATCCTAGTTATGATACCTACCTCAGCAAACATGCGCGCACGTGAATCGTACTGTTCTTGCTCTCAAAAGAACAGTACGATTCCGTGGATTTTTACTGTTTTTTTCTAATTAGGAATTGATCCTTTGACATGCGGATGTCAACTGACTGTTTTTTTCCTCATTCATTTTCACCCATGATTAGCTCACAGCCGACAGGTGTTGCCAGCGTACTGCTCTTGTGCTCAATGGCTAATTCTACAGGTTTCAACCTATAAAAAAATGATTTTTTCCAAAATGGTCAATATTGGACTTGCACTGCTGTCATTCTCACCGATTCATATTATCGGATCAACTTTTTAAACAATTTAAAAAAAAAAATTGGGAATGTACCTGAATGGTTTTTGGAATTCTATGCCTCGCGATTTAATTTTCTTAGCTGTAGATGTATATGATATGGAGGCTTTAACCTTTTGAATCTTGCTTAGTTCCATATTTAACCCTTTTAGTGCCAACCGAAAGTATTGTTTCATTTTGTATTTATTCAGAGATAAAGTTCTCTCACAATGCGATGACTTAAGAATCGCGTTGTGAGAGAACTTTGCGATTCTTAAGTCATCGCATTGTGAGAGAACTTTGCGATTCTTAAGTCATCGCATTCACTATATATATATATATATATATATATATATATATATATATAATAATATAATAATAATTTTATGATATACATTTGGCTCTCTCAAATGTTACGAACAACGTTTGTCATCGTTGGCACTAAAAAGGTTAAAGATAGATAGCATTTGGTGGTTTTCAGTCTAGGCCTGATAGAGAAAAAAAATTATTTTTTTAAAATAAATATCTCCAATGGCCTTTCTCAACGTCATAATTAGCAGAAAAATCGTAGAAGCAAATTCGAACATGGGATCATGTTTTGGGACTTGAATTTTTAATTTTTAACAGGGCCTATCTACAGTAAAATTTTCATTAAAAATAATAATGTTTCGTGATACAGAGCACTTTCTCTTCGTTGGCACGTAGGAGCGGCCTGAGCAAGAAATCAATTTTGAAACGCATTTTTGATGTATTAAATCGAATTTCACATATATTTCAGAGCAACTCCTGGAGAACAAAAAGCGTTTTAAAATATCGCCATAGGACCATTTTATACTTTGTTCAAGGGTTTTTCGAGAGCATCTGTGTTTACATTTTCGCGTTTTTCCTCGAATAGTTATTATTTTTGCATCCAATTTTTATTGCACGTAGGCAACGCTAAAATCCACAATTTAATTACCAAAACAGGTTCCTTCGATAACTAAAGGCATGTAATTGAATTGGTGAGTATGAAAACAGTACATGACCAAAATAAGTTGTTGCGATATTCGCTATCACAGGTTTTGTTAGGTGCTGAATCACTGTCATTAACTTATTTTAAAGTCTACGAGTGTTGCTTGCGTACTGCGATTTGCGTTTTTTTTGTCTCCAAAATTCTCAGTATTTTATATGTACTGTTATCATTCTCACCGATTCAATTAAATTACAAAATTGTCATATCTCCCGGTTTTTATTTTATTTTTATTTTTTGGCGAAAATTTGTTGAGCGACTCAATTTTTTAACCTCATTTTTCCGTTTTTAACGCTATTTCGTACTATTTTTTAATTTTCCCAAAGAAAATTTTCCTACATCTTAATCCTGTTGTAATAAAATGTATTTTTTTCACCAGGCCCACTATATACCGATTTTATCTAAATCATATAAAATTTGTTTATTCCATTATACTTGTAATTATCACGTTGAGAATGTCCATTGGAGAATTATTTAAAAAAATAAACTATCGCTCCTGTACAATTTTAAAAAGGATTAACGTATTTACTAGTCCTCCTGCATACTCAGGCGCTACAAATTCTACATCTTAGCAATTCAAGGAGGACTGGATTACCTTTTGGAATATCTTTCAATCACGCCAGTGGCAGAAATAGTCGGAAATTGAACTAAAATGGTTTGGCCATGTCACGAGTTCTTTAAAACGAAAAAATCTTGCGAATCTGATTATACGAATGATTCTTTTTAGACGGATTGATTCTTCAGATGATTCTTCTATTCCAGAAGAAAAGAGATCACATAGAGAATTATTCTAAAAATCAATGCATTGTTTAAGTTTCTTGACCATAAACTGGTTTCACGCGACGGCAAAGAGAAATAATTAATTATATCATAAAAGTTGTTTTTTTTAAATTTAGCTAATCACAAAATAGATTAACTTTCTTTTTAACTGACACATTTCTGAAACTGAAAGGGGCTGTTACTTTTTTTTTTTTTTAATTTAATTTAATTTCTAAACTCTTTTCATGCAGGTAAGAGTAAGTCCCGATTTAATACAGTCCTTTGTCACATACCTACCTTTTGTACGAAAAGAAAAAAAAATCCTTTAACTCAAAAGGCAGTTAAACTAAATTTTCTCTTACTTAAATGTAATTTCCGTTTGAAAGTTATAATTTATTTAAAAGCCAATTTTATTTTTCTAAGGCTATAAAGTTCGCGTAATAAGAAATTTTATTTATTTATTAGACAACGGTTGACCCTTATTAACTTCTTGAAACTCCACACTGGTCTACTTTTTTTTCTTTTTTATTAATATAATGCGTCAGACAAATATGTATCATTTTGATGGATTGGAATATTGTGATTTATAGGGTAATGTGTTTAAAGTCGATTATTTTTTTTTTTTTTTTTTATAAAATCGAATGAAATAGGTCTTAAAGATGAGCATAAGTCCCAAACGTTGACAAGTGTGGAATTTGAAAAGTTAATAAGGATCTCCTATTATCCTTGAGATAAATAAAATATTCTTATGCTATAATCTATTTTCTGAAACGTCTATTTACTACATATTTTTGCGATTATTGTGTTTCATTATAAAATTGTCACTCAGTCTGCGGCAATAGATAAAATCTATGTGTGGTGGTAGCAATTGGCGTGTAAGTAATTTTAGGTGTGTTTAATCTTTTAATTTTTAGTGTGAGATCCCTCATCCAACTCATTTCTAGCTGCGTAAAAATTCACTTGTAACAATGGATAAATGAGTGAAAAATTATTATTATAAATTTTACATCAGTTTTGTAATATTTCCTATAGGGAAGGGAGAGAGACCTATAAAGACGCCCTAGTTTAATTTGTTACATTTACAATAGTATATATTTTTAATCTTGCCAATTCTCTGAATACTTATCATGTTTGCGAACTACTATCTTGCGGACCATTGTGAAAGCAATTTGTTCCATTGAAATTTATATATTGGATTTGTAATAAAAGCTACCTTTGACTTATCACTGATTAATAATGATATTGTATAATTCCATCTATTATCACTTTCTGGATATTGTAGTACTCGTAAAAGCCTCTAAGAGTGTAGCAATAATCACTGTTTCCTAATGATATTGATTCATTTTCATCTTTAGTGTAAATGTAGATTATTATTAACTGTTTATGAAATAGTTCCATCACTGCTTTGTGTACTAAAAGAAAAAAAATGTTAATTTTTCTTAACTCAAAATACAGTTAAGCAAAATTTTTGTATTATTAAATGTAATTTCCGTTCGGATGTTATAATTTGCCTTCTAAAATATTTACATCCTGCATTATTTTTGCAAATTATATAATAAACCTGTCGCTCACTGTGCGACAGCAGATAATGAAATTAATATTTCGTAGCAATTGTCTTCTAAGTAATTTTATGTGTTTAATTTTTAATGTAAGATCTCTTCGCTTGTTTTCAGCTAAGTATAAATTAACTTATTAAAAATGTATAAACTCGAGAACAAAAAAAAAACGGTGAGCTTTGAATTTCACTTAAAATATACTGATTTAAAGAATTTGGTTTGAACCAGCCAGGTGGATAGGATTTACATTACAATTGTCCTTGCAGTAATCCATCTAGGATTAGTCACTAATGTCCAAAGATTGCAAATAAAGTTAATTCAGTTAGCCTTCAGTTATCTATAGTTGTACTGTACTTAGCAGTGTGCGGTTGCTTTTTTTTTTTTTTAATATATTCGTTATTTTCATCTTCTTGGTGTTTTTACTTTTTCAAAATGTCACGAGGACGGAAGAAACCAGAGATAAGCCATATCGTCGGGCTTGATTTTGGGCTAAACTCGCCTCCGTTTAGCCCAAAATAAGTTGCTCGGTGAGCTGTGGTGAGAAGAGGATCTGTGACAGGCACCCTGGTGGTTTCAGCGATTAGTCTACGCGCTGTTTGCATACTGGCATTCACACCCCAAGATACACGCAACCGGCTGGACGTATCTTCTGTGACCTGGAAGTGGTTTCGGAGAGTCTGCATCACAATGAAGCGGTCGTCGGCTTAGACTGTTGCTCCTTCCCTGCCCAGACCCTGGCCGTGTTTCTCTGGTTTCTACCGTCGTCGATTAATGCAATGACTCGAGGGACTACTTTGGCATCTAACACCATTTTGAAACAGTAAAAACACCAACAAGATGAAAATGACGAATACATTAATCCTAGAGGGTTTACTGCAAAGGAGGATTGTAATTTAATCCCTAATAACCTGGTTTACATATGATCTGGTTCGAACCCAACAATTTTTCTTTAATCTTTATATTTTAAGTGAAATTCAAAGTGCACCGGTTTTTTTTGGTATCGAGTGTATATGAATGCAAAATTATGATTAAAAATTTTACTTTAGTTTTTTAGCATTTTCCTTTGGACCTGTAAAGACGTTGTAGTTTCATTTGTTACGATTTTTCAAAGCGCTATTTGTCCCCGAGGAGTTTTTCTACAACCTGATTTTCATGACATATATGTGAGGTTCGATTAAATACCCAAAAAAACGCGTTTGTGCATAGAAATTTGTCTTGCTCCGACCACTAGAAGGGAGGTAACGGAGGAGAAGTGACGAAGGCTCTCTGACGGTCGTACATCAAGCACTGGAAACTGAGAGAGACTTCCACCGCCCTTCCTCTCTTCCTTCCCCTTTAAAAGATTGTTTAAATGTTATAGAACTTTTTATTTTATTTTTTTTAAGCTCAACCTGACTAGGCAAGAAACTTAGGATTCTAATTGCTTAAATTAATTTTAAAATCCAACTCTTTACGACAGAGGTAAATTGTCATAAGTAACATTTCTAAAGTTTTACATGAGAGGAAAAAGAAGTTTCACATTGCACTTTATTGCCTGATGTGGGTAATGGTCAATCTTTATATCTTAAGTGTTCCACTTTTAACTACTTTAATTACGAAAAATTAGTTTAGATTATATGCCCCAAAAAATGCGAAAATTGAATGAAAATAAAATGAAATTTTGACTTTTCAGAGTAAGGTTATGCAAAAGGAAATCTTTAATGAAACCTTTACGTAATAAAAATATTTTTTTTTTTGTGGAAATTCTTTGAATTAGGAATCTGGAAATCAGGAAATTCAAATGAAAATTCTCAAACAGCAGGTAAAGGGAGTATTGTAATCGCGAAAATTTTCGGTTTTCAGATTTCAACGGAAATACTACGTTTGTTCGTATCTTGCATAACTCAAAAATGGTTAGCCTTAGAAAGTTGAAATTTTGTATCTCGGATTGTTGTAAAATCTGGTTGTGACCTCCCTATTTGGTCATTACGTGATCAACGAAAGTGGTACTTTAATTGAAGGTCATAAATAGATTTTGATCTAAAATTATATTAAAATACAGTGCAAAACTTCTCAGTGTCGATGTATAAGACATATATTAATAAAAATAACATACTTTATTTTGATTGAGATTGGCAAACCGAAAGTAGTAATTCACTTGAAGGTCATTTTTGACTTTCATCAAAAATCATATTAAAATCTAATACAAAGCATCTCAAATTCAGTATATAAAACTTTTCTATCAATAAAAATAATATTCTAGATTTTGGTTAAAATTGGTTTGCCGGAAGTGGTACTTTACATAACAGTTATAATAAACTTTCATCAATAATTATATTCATATAATTATATACTTATATATATATATATATATATATATATATATATATATATAATTATAAGTACATATAATTATATATAATTATATATATATATATATATATATATATATATATATATATATATATATATATATATATATATATAATTATATTGGTATAGAAGGATCATTCTAATTAGGGATTGATAAATTATTTGCCACTTCTATAAATTTGTTTTGTTGAAAATTAGTTTCGAATGTTATACGTTCATCCTCAGTTCAAGATTTAAATGGATTATATCAAACAGAAAAGTTTGTACTGGTTTCTTCTCGCATTGATCTAACAACTAACAATTGTTAGTTCAATGCGAGAAGAAACCAGTACAAACTTTTCTGCTTGATATAATTCATTAAATCTCACATTTCAAATTTGCTATATACAATTTGTATTTCAATATAACTAATATACTTGGTTTAGGTTAAAATTGGTCTGCCTGAATCTGTTTCGTTTTTTTAATTTTTTTTTTTTTACTTCCCGCCTTATTTGAACCACTGATTTATAGTTTAATAGGCTAACAAGAACACGTTTGTCTCATTAATTTTTTTTTGTTACTCAAATAACTATAATTCTTGACCTCGGAGTCAAACTGCACTATGTTGACATTGTTCTGATTTATGAAAGTTCAATTAATACAGTCAGCTTATTTTTTTATTGTACTCATAGGCTATATATCATAGGCACACGATTTGGTCTGACAGCCTTACTGGCCGAAATATAATTTATTACGGATTATAAAAATATTTAAATGGCATAGTACAGTTTACCTCCGAGGTCCAGAAATGTTCTTGTTAATTAAATAAATTTCTGATTGAATTGCTGATGAGAAGTCATACAGCTTATTCAAACAACGCTATCATGGCGTTTTATCGACTTTATAAAATTGGTATTATTCTCTAGGACTTATATGTCCTTTTAATTTTAATAACAATATATCTTTCGAAAAAATCGAGAGATCTCTATCTACTTTAACAGATTCTTCATCACCATTTGAAAGGCAATAAATCTTCTGGGAGAACGATTTTCCTCGGCGAGATGTTGGTCCTAGACAGTTAAAGTTTTACTACCCTGCCGATTTTACTAGCTCGTATCCTTTCCTCTTCCTCGTGGCACAAACAGGATTTTCTTCCATCGACCACGTGAAGTTTTATTTAGGAACAGTTTTATTGTCTCTTGTATGTTGCTACGCTATTTTATATAAATATATCGATGTTCAACTTCAAATATGTTGTAAGTACAATTCGGTCATTACAGCACTAAGCGTTGGAAACTGTCTAATCTTCATTGCATATCAGTGTGCAAGTAGTGAGTGCTACAATAAAATAGACAAAAAAAAATCCTAATATACAAAAAAAAAACCAAACGAATCAATAAATAAGCAATTATTGGATGCTAAAATAATCTTCTTTTTTTTTTACTTTACGGCATAATATTAGCTCTTACAGCATCTGCGAAATTGACCAAGTATTTCATATATTACGTTGGTGGCAAATGGAACTTATAAGAAAAAAATGCATATTAATTTGAAGAGAAGGAAATTTGGTTTGTCAAGGTGAAAATAAATTCTAAAAGTTTCCATTAAATAATATAAAAGTAAAAATTATTAAGTTAATAATTTCTACTTCTATATTATTACATTACATTATTGCGAAGCGTATTTTAGAGAACAGGCTGAGAGCGTGGTGGAAGGAGGTTTGGTCGTATTCGTCTGCTTTCGGACACACTTGGCTTCCGGTATCTTTTCCAATACTTGTCTGACTTAGGTAATTTTTGTTGTTGGTTTTTTAGAGAAATTTATCAGCTATCATAGATCTCATACATAATTCACCATAAAATACGTACTTTTGAATTATGCGCAAATAAAATTTTCTTTTCATCATAACTTTTTTTCCTTCATTTTCTCGGTGATGTACTACATATATCAAAAGTTAAACGGCTTTAAGGAGAATACTTTCGGCAAGTTCCATGGAAATCGTTAGAGCCGTTTAAAAAAATTTGAAATAGATAATATAAAGTGGGACTTCCGGTCAGTGGATTTTGATGAAAAAGTTGCTTTAACACCACAGGCATATTCCTACATTAAATACGTAAATTCAGTTCCGTACAACTTTTTTGTTTTTAAGCTAGGCTGTTCACACACATTTAACACAGTGTAATACTACGGTAATATTTTCATTACGGAAACTTTTTTAAATTAAGATAATTTTTTGGAGGAAATATTGTTAAATGAAAATTGTAAGTCAGAATATTATAAAATAGGCCAACTTATACTTTATTTTTAGGTTTTCTTTGAGATTTTTCTTTTTTTTTCTTTACTACTACGCCATTGGTAAAAGTTATCCTTTTTACTTATGTAATAAATAAATATTAAATAAAATTAACGCCACTATGGCACCGGATCTATCACATATTTAAATAGTTAGGCAGATATTTCTATTATATGTTTCTAGAAAAAGAAATAATAATTCAATTTTCAGTTACTTAGATATGAAATCATTATTTTTTAAAATTATAATCAAACCAAGCCTATCATAATAGCGCTTTATTATTTCATTTTCTATTGCCATGTTTCGGCTATTCGTTTTGCCATTTTGAAGCTACAATGTATCTATAACAAAGGAAATAGTGTTTAAAATCTTGTTGTAAAACGATCAATATGCAACTATTTTTTATAAATGAAATACACAATAGGAAAAAAAAGTAAACTAGTGGGAATTATCAGGAATAATTCATCTTATATTCAACACTATAAATTATCTGCTTCGAATGTGAAAATTTTTTTACTTATCAATACTAAAACTGATTTGGTTTTCTTGTTTTGTTGATATTTAAAAACTTAACACTAAATCATACTATTGTATAAAAGGACAGTCCGTTTTTCGTTTGTGAGCGCTAACAGCGAAAATTACAGAATCAATCTGTACTAAATTTTAGCTATATTTTCATGATTCCTAGATGGTTTCTCTATAATAAAATCTACCGATATCGATATCTCACATGAAAGATAATTAAATTAATTATATATAGTAAAATTAAATTTCCTACGAAACAAAACAAATATTATCGAAATCGGACCATTATTAGCAAAGATACAGCGCATTGAACATAGTAGCCATGTTTTTATTTTCCTACCGCTGCATCTCGGAGGTCATAAGCGCGCTGTTAGGTATGAAAAATATTATAACATAAATAAATATCAAATTTTCTATGAGCAGTTTTCAACGGTTCTACGTGTTGCAGGGCCCCCTCAGTAAAGCAGAACGTATTTTTGGTCATTGGTCTGTCATATATATATGTATATATATACTCAAATCTAGCAATAGCTATGCATATGCATATTCATATTAATGCGCATATGCATATTAATATGCATTCATATAAATATGCATATGCATATTAATGCCGTGTCAGCTAGCATTAATATACAGGATCCGATAATCAAACCTAACGATTTTTGAATGTCGATAGCGAGTTGTAGGGTGAGTATACCCTCACCACCCTACTAGGGTGGTCCTGAATGTTGGGGTTGGTTTCATTCCTTTTTCCTGATGTGGAAGTTTAGTCATAGTGGAGCTTCGGACCAACAAACACCGTATCTTTTTTTCTGCCAGAAGTTCTTCAGATATTACGATTCTATTTCCTTAACTCAGCGGCTACTAAGTTTACATCTATGTTCCTCCTTATCATCCAATTCCTACTCGGAACACTATTATTCTGTGAGTTCAGAACTTCAAGGAAAAAAGGGGATCCTCCAGAATGGCAAAATCACCAGCTAATACTGAAGCTGTAAGAGCTTCCTCGTATTTTGAACTTTTCGTCGAGTATTCCAGGCAATCAACTTTTTGTCATATTCAGGCTCTGAAGTCCGGTAGGACTGTCCATGGAGACAAGATTTTTTAGGGAGACAAGAATTAAATTTTATAACTTAAATATTACTTTAAACCCACCCAAAATTTTGTATTTAAGATATTTCTTTATCTCAGGAATAAAATACCATAATTTCGCAAGATGGTTAGCTTTTACTGAAACCATTTAAGAAAGACCAATGAACATTAGTGTTGAACACGAGCATAGCTCACTTCCAACTAAACGTTTGTGTTATTAACAAAATTTCTTTGGCTATTTATTTTTATATATTATATATGACCTATCATACTTTTTAAAATTCTTTATTCATTCAATTCCTTCTAAATTACCTTTCGTACTAGTTCGTCAATTTTAAAGTGTTTTCTTTCCTGAAACCTTTTCTTACTTTTTTGACCATTTTTATCATAATGTTTTTTTTTGTTGACCTATTTGCCTATTCATTCTTTTTACATTATTTTCATTAATTATAAACTTATGTTTATTTCTCTCATATACTGTTATTGTATTTTTTTTTTTTAAATTCACTAATATTAATTCTCTCTACTGATGTCCGTAGTTTCCTTATATATTATCAACAGTTGAGTGAATAAAGGATTTTGTTATACGATAGGTTGCATTTTTTCCAGAGAGTAAATAACTAGTTAAATTAAGATTTATCCGTTGAAAAGAAAAAGTTTATAAAAAAACAAACATAATTTTCGTTGTTGTGCCCCACATAAATTTTGCTAACCGTCTTGAGCAGTGGAGGGAAAATGGGGGTCGGAATATAATTAATTAATTTAGTAACTTTTTTATATATTTTTAAATTTCCACCATTCCTCTTTTAAATAAATTAATAATAATTAAATAATTTTATTTATAAAAAGATTTTGATCTTATCCTAAAAGAATTCTTTTTATAATTTTTTTGAGATGTTGCCCTTATTAGTTAATCTATATATTATTTTTAAAATAAGGAATAAGAAACACATTTTTTTCATGAGTTACATGTAATGGTATTTTTATTTTTTTTTTCTGTAAGTAAAATTTATCTAGATCCATCTAAGTAGTTATTACATGAAAGTATTTGGTTTTGGGCTATTGAAATTTTAAAAAATCTTTTTAAATACAAGATTAAAGTTTTTAATTTACAAATGCTTGTAACAATCTAATTTTGATAAAATACTTTGTAAATTCTCTAAATAAAATTCATATTTTCTATAGTCTCACCCAAGAGACTTAAGACACACGAAATAAACCTATTAAAATCGAAAATAATTGGATTTATTTATTATTTTGTCTAAATTAGTTTAATATTAAAGCTTCATGAAAACTTATTAACTTAATCAAAACTTGTAAGTCATTAATGTCTGTAATGATTAAATTTCGTATATGACACTACCGGTTAAAGTAATATCGGGGTGTGTCAGATAGGGCTTCCGATGTAGTTGCTAAGTTTTCAACTCCCCGTTTTAGTTAAAACTTTGTAATGAGTTTGTCAGTGCGGATTAATCTCAAACTTCAAATACAATGAGATATTGTATTCCGCTATATTGCCTGTGTGATTTGTTTCGGAATAAGCGAGGATTTCACACATTATTCTGCTTTTAACAGTTAGTTGTAAGGAATAGTTGAAATATAAAATAGCTGTTATCTCCAATGACAAACTCCAGAAAAGCTTTTACGACTTTATTTATATATATATATATATATATATATATATATATATATATATATATATATATACGTTTTGCAACTTCCTTGAAATCGATGGAGTCACCGACAAGATACGGTCATACTACAAGTTATTATGCATTATTTTTTATTGTAATGATTAATATAATTTTTTATTGAGCATTCATTATTCTGTAAGAATTAGTCGCTATTTTGAAAATGATATACCTTAAAATGCTTTTATATTTTACATTGTTACCAGCATAGCTGATCACTAATTTATATTATCCATGCATGACACCTAATAATATTTAACCACTATTGAACCTACTAAAAAAAATATTTATTGAATATAGGTTCTGACATCTTGTCCAAAAAAAAACCATTTAAAAAGTATTTTCGTGTAGCATGACGCAATCGGTTTCTTAAATTTTATTTATGGCATATATAAAATTAAGGAAGAACTTGGTTTGCGGAGCACAGGCCGGTAGGTTACGCCCGAGGAGAAGAAAGACTCTTCCTTCTAGATAATTTCAGACACTAGCTACCTTGTCAAATTAACCATCTTATTTTTTGTTTTATATTTTGATATATTTTAGATTCATTCAATCGCGTGCACTAATTGGTTAGTCCATTGTTATTCCAATAACAAAAAGTTATTGTTATATTGTTATTATTTATTATTACTATATTGTTATTAGACGTATGCAGACTAGAAGTGTTTCACCTATACTTACGTATTTACTAAGGCATCCTATTAATGAATCACCTAGCACAGACGTGATAGAATAATTACTAAAATCCAGCAAGGTAGCTGTTTATTGACTATTAGAAATGTACAAATGGAAAAAATTAAATTACTGTACTGAAGTGCTAACTAATTTTTTAGTCTCATTAAAAAAAAATGTCAAAAAGCACGGTAACAACTTTTTAAAGTAAATAAGGCTGCAAATTCAAACACTAACAAATTAATAACATAACTAGATGTATATTTTCTATCAAGAATAACAAAACCGTAATGGTAACTCATATAATAAATAAATAGATACTTTTATTAAGACTAAATTAATAGTTTATGATTAACAAATTTATTGGATCTATGATTGTAAAAATAAATATAATTTCTGTACATTAGATATCCATATACATACATGATTTATAATATCTTATATAAATCATATAATTTTAGTAGTTAAATAAGTTATTCCTTGATAATAACTGGTCTTAACCTACAGTTCTGTCTATTACAATGAAAGAAATCCAATAGAGGATCTTCTATTTTAATTTTAAATGAACTAGTCAAATCCGATCTTGCTGTACTTGTAGCAGGTGCAATATAATTTAGGAAATATACGAAGTAAATTAGGCATAGGAGAATAATGTGTAAAATGTCTTCTCATTCAGCTCTACGACGAGCAAATATTTTTTCTAAAAAAAACGGGATTTCGTATAATTTTCTTCATTATAGACATGCTGAAATACAGGAAAATTGTTTTTTAAAAATGTCTCACCGTTTGCTCATAATTGGCTGTGATCATGTTATCATGCTCCCCCATGATGATTTGTTTAGTGGTAAAAGGAAGTTTTGTATTTTGGAATTTTGTTGATTAACACGTTTTTAATAATATCTATACTTCATTTTAACTTATATAATTATAAATTTAATTAATGAAATGATTGAGAACAAATATTTTTTATTTATTAAATGTCCACTCTTGGCATATTTCATACATACTCATTATTATTTTCTATAGAATCCCGCTTCTATGGAATTTGAGAAACTTAGACGTTTCGTAAATCAGTTAAATTTCAAAACATTCCAATTACTTTTAGATTTTGTTAATAATAAGAAATATTCAGAGAAATAATAAACAACGATAAGATTCTAAGTGATTAATTATTAATTATTATTAATTAATACAGACTTATCTCAGAGAAAATCAGTTTAAAATGATTATTTATGCATGTCTTCAGGTGGGATGTAAACTTGCCGTCGGAAACTGAGAACATGGGCCAATCTTGGAACTTGGTATCCGGGTCTGAGAAAATGCCTAGGCGAAACCAATTTCAAACCAATGCTTTTAAGTTCTTTCTCAATGGACTCGTGAGCAATGGAAGGGCAAGCGTTTGAAATTATTATTTGTTTGGTCGGATTAACCAGTCGTTTTGTACAAATTTCTTTATTGTCAATAAATATTGATTTGTGATTTTGTAAAAGACTGTCTACTGCTTCTTTATTACTGGAGTGTATGCAAAATCGAGAGTTGTATATTCGTGAGGTATAGCGGATGAATTTTGGATTAATCAAGGCGGAATATTTTTGAAAATCGCTCCGTAGCGGTGGCTTCGGCATAACTGATAGTTTTTACTGGTGGGTTGAGGTTATGTGGGACTTATGATACATTTCTTTTTTTGGTTATTTTCCATTTCTATTAGCCTCTGACTTGCCGGTTACATCGTATTAAAAGAAAGTCAGTACATTGTAAGGTCATCCGATATCGCTGCAGAGCCAAAACCTCTGGGCGCCTATATACGGCGAATAATCACCTAACTTCTTATAAATATCTCAGTTTTCTATTAAGTGATGGAACATGCGCCCTCAAATTGTCCAATTTGCACACAATAAAGTTTATAATAGCATAAACAACACTTATAAATAGGTAAAACTTTGAGACTGACCTGAAGCATGACTTCTTCGTATAGGTCCCAAACAGCTTATCCTGTGCGTGAGTTTTAGTTATTATGGAGGTATTTTTGATAAAAGAACCTGTGGCGTTGCTTTTCATTTTGTAAAAATTCTTACAAATATAAATGTTTTTTTACTCGTAATTTTCATTGCTCATAATCTTTATTACTTCCATTAGTCAAATTACGAAATGAACCTAATTTTCTTGAACTCAGCCCGAATCAACTTGTTTTCCTCCAGTATTTTCTTAATTCTTTCTGACTCATAGGCCATAACCATGATTAATTATCAATTCCTGAAACTCCTACATGCCCCTGGAAAGATAATGGCTGTGCGACCTACTTTTTTAAAGGAGCCATTAGGACTCCTTTCAAAAAATGGTTTCCATAGAAGTAATTTATCACTTTATGTTATATATCATTTTCGTGTTTTATATCTTCATTGTGTCATAATCATGTTGCATATCTCCATAGTACCAAATAATGAACCATATACCATAGTTCTTCTATAATTACATTTTCCTTAAACGTAAACCGTAATGGAATAATCCTTTCTATGTATGTTTACGTATTTATTTGGTTTTCTTCTAGCTACCTAAGGTATTTGTCGTATCGCCATTTGAAAGTTTTTTTAATTATCTATTAATTAATTGATTACAGTACTTTTTTTTGAAAAATAATATCGTTCTACCGTTTTTACCCCCTATTTCTACTCTTCTCACCATCAACCAAAACAAATTAACATATGACCTATGTAACAAAGAGTCCAGATAATCACGAACTGTAATATCTTCAGATTCTTTGTCCAGTATAAAGGAATAAAAACATTTTTTTTTCTTAAGTATCATAACTTATTTATCCTAATTCCTCGCTCAATTTATTTCTCTTCCTCAAAATCGGTTTCTTCTTTCAGTCACTGTGGGTTAGAGGAACATCAATCCGAAGCCGCTAGTATTTCCGGTCACTGCTTAGCTGTTTTATTTCCGCGGAAGTTTTGTCCCTATTCCTCTAACCTTCTATAAATGTCCCAAAGGAGACCCTTGAAAATCTACGTGGTCCTTAGCCACTGCATCAATCTTCATATTTTCTATTTTTTTCGAGGATTATTTTTTTTATTCGAGAGTATTTTCTGTATAACCTTTTAGGTTGATTCTCAAAATAGGAATAAATTTCAGGTTGCAATTTCTCAAAAATATATTTTCTCTAGACGATGGAAAAAATAATTATGTGTATATTAAGAATATTTCTAGTTTATTTTACACTGCAGCAAAATAGGGACTCCATTTTTTACCATAAAGTTTAAATTAGGAATTATGGGGCGATGGCAACGGAGAACAGGGTCACGCATAGCTAGAAAAAAAAATATACCAATTAATAAAATATAATAAACATATATAGTGAAAAATAAACATAAAAAAAATAAAAATAAATATTAATAAATAAAAAATATAAAATAATAAAAATAAATATAAAATATATATATATATATATATATATATATATATATATATATATATACAGTAGAGCGTCGATTATCCGAACTAATGTTGTCAGTGGTGGTTCGGTTAATCAAAAGTTCGGATAATCGAAATTCACTTACTCGCACATATATATATATATATATTATATATATATATATATATATATATATATAATTATAGATCACAAATGCGGTATACTACTCACAAAGAACAGGTTTAAAACTGAAAGTAAGCTATCTATAACCAGCCAAATGAACGAAAAGGGTTTCACAGAAACAAATGCAATGAACTAATTAGGTATACAGTTCAAGATATACAACTACTATTTAACAAGCAGTTTTTGAGAAATAATTAAGGATGGCTTCCTTTATAGACGTTCTGGGAAAAATAATTTTATTTTTCGTTTAATTTTGTTCAAAATAACAATAATTTTAACAATACCAATAAGTAATTTACATGATCAAATTAATTAAAATTAAAAAGAAAAAAAAAGTTCTGATAATTGAACGTTCCGATAACTGACGTTCGGATAATCGACGCTCCACTGTATATATATATATATATATATATATATATATATATATATATATATATATATATATATATATATATATATATATATATATATATATTTATAAAAATGTACATATACATATATAAATAATAATATTTATAATTAATAATTAATATTAACTATATTATATTATAATTATATATTTATAATTAATATTATACCTATTATTTATAATTATTATTACTTATAATTATGTTATTTATAATTAGATTAAGTATATTATTTATAATTATATTATTTATAATTATATTATTTATAATTATACTATATTTATTAATAATAATTAATAATAATTCCTTAATAATTATAATTAATAATAATAATAATAATATAAATAATAATAATGATAATAACATATATATAAAAAATATACATATATATAAAAATATATAAAATAATAATAAAAAAAGAGATAAAAAGAAACATTCAAGAATTCCTAAATTTTTTTGGTCTTATTTTTTTCTTTCCGTGCAATGATATTTTTGCGTTAAATTATCAAGCAATAGTTTACCTATCATACTTCTTTTCTTGTCTATATCGTTTTAATGAAGCTTTAGCGTAATGCTAAAATAAATGAAAATTGTTTGTGACTACTAGCTTAAAATTTAAATCGAAAATTACCATTTTTTTATTTGTTATCACTGTTCTTTAATTCACATAACTTCTCCCATTATATCATAATTTATCACATTTTAAATATTATAAAACTTCTTTCAATTAATTGACTTGTTTAAAGGCACCTGATATAGTCTTGTAGACGTGTGCATTATAGTTTATTTCTAACCAGAAAAGTAAACGGTTGAAGTAAAAAAACGAAAAAAAACCAGACGAATAATTCTCGCCGAAAACAACTGTCACTATTGTGGTTAATTCACATATCTTAATTTGAATTAAGGTATTATTTTTCAATAACCTATTTATTATTTCAATAATACGCCATTGAATTAGAAAAATATATTCATACTCATACTCATAAAGTTATGGTTACATTAGAGTAGGAGGTTCTTTTGGCTTGGAAATGTTATAAGTGATTGGGTTGGTGAGGTCAATGGAAGGTGTTATTGCTAGCTAGAACGTGCCAAGCATTTCACTGTAACTGAATTGTGAAAATCAAAAAAGGCTCATCTTCGAAAATTAAGAGTTTTCTGAAGATTCAAAAAGTGAATTTCTGTCGAACCACTGGAATATCTCTTACTCCAAGAGATTTTATTTTCTTCGTGTATTTCATCGCAATGACAGTTTCCATCCGTTCCCGCTCATAAAATATAATATTATGAGTACATGAAAACAAAAACGAAAAAGTCCATCTTGAATTAAACCCGGAATGGGCCATTTCGAAATTTACAATTCAAATACAGTGGAGCGTCGATTATTCGAATGTTCGATTATAGGAACGGTTTTCTTTTTTTTTTTTTTTTTATGTGTGTAATTTTAATTAATTTGATCATGCAAATTACTTATTGGTATTGTTAAAATGATTGTTATTTTGAATAAAATTAAATGAAAAATAAAATTATTTTTCCCAGAACGTCTATAAAGGAAGCCATCCTTAATTATTTATCAGAAACTGCTACGTTAAATAGTATTTGTATACCTAGAACTGTTCACCTAATTATTTCATTGCATTTGTTTCTGTGAGACCCTTTCCGTTCATTTGGCTGGTTGTAGATAGCTTACTTTCAGTTTTAAACCGTTCTTTGTGAGGTGTATACCGCATTGTGATCACTTTTTTTTAAATTAAAACATGTCAACAAAAAGAAAACGAGTGGTTCTTTCATTAAAAGATAAAATGGAAATTATTACGCGGAAATTATATATATATAATTATTAATTATATATATATATATATATATATATATATATATATATATATATATTATAGTGTGCGAGTACGTGAATTTCGATTATCCGAACTTTTGATTAACCGAACCGCCACTGGCAACATTAGTTCGGATAATCGACGCTCTACTGTATTTTTAACTAAAATAATTCAAAATTTTACATTTTTTTTTTCTTTTTGTATGTGCTAAATAATAATGTAAGCCAATCTAGATCCCATGATTTATTCCTGTCATTTACCGGCGTTTGGATAGTTAAGAAATTCTTCTTTGGCCAGACTGCCCTCAGTCGACAGAATAGTGTCCACATTCCTCTTCTGGTATACATAATCAGACGCATAAATTTAAACAGTTTAGAAAGTTGAAATGAAGTGTTGTAGAATTTCTCGGCCATGTAGCGTGATGCATTTTCGTTTTATCTTTTACAGGTGCAATTAAAATTTCGTTTGGGATTGTCTCGTCCATTTTTTACGAATTTATTTTTGTCATTTCTTCGAATTCTCAATTTCCTTATATTTTTTTTAAATAATTATAAAATCGTAGTTACTGACCACTTGGTGGACAGTTGTTTTAATAACAGCACCGATTTCATCGGTTTTTCCTTCTCCTTGCCCACTTTTCGAGTAGTTCCAAGTAATGGCTACTAATTGAGTAATTGATTTTCCCTAAGTGAAAATGGTGTTTTATTCCTATATTGTTGGATCGGACCCTTTGAAATGAAGTATATGATTTTAACTTTAGGGAACCGACACAAAAGAGTACTTTGTGAAATCGGGTTCAAATGGGCTGAAACCAGAGCTGGATTCATTTAAATTAAGTAAGTATTTATTTAGAAGTATAAATGAATACTTCTAATTAAATACATGTGTTTAAATACCTGACTTCATAAATGCATTTATTTAATTAAGATTATTTAAATACTTATAATTATATTTTGTATGTATTTAGAAGAAAACTTCTACGTAAATATAGAATATACAAATCTTTTTTTGGTTAATTTTTTTTAATAATGGACTTTTGTTATCGACCAAGAGAAAAATATGTTAACCCACCTTAAAATTTGAGGTTTTTCAAATTCAATTTATTACATTATATTAATTTCAATTTTAACATTTTCCCATTTCGATTTTAACCCAACCGGAAAAGAATTAATTATACTATATTATTGACAAATAATTATTTTAATCAAAATTGTGACTTTTGAAATAATTTCGCCCGAAAAAATTGTACTAATTTAAAATAAAAAAATGTCATTGATATTGTAATCAATCATTACGTTATTGAAGTTACTTATGTTGAATTTACTACCGAAGTTTTGTTCTAATCTAATCAATTATTCTTTTGCGAAACTCTTCGGTATAGGTATCTTCCATTAAATTCTCAACGGCGCTATTTCCAAATTTACTATCGGATTCTCGATCGCGCATGCGCATTACGCTTTTCCGTTACTTTTAAAATCCAAGTCATAAAATGAAATCAGAACACTCTAAAATGTAATAAACGATCCCTATATCAAATAAAACTTCAACAACAACGGAAAATCTAAATACGCATGCACGATATAAAATACAATTAAAAAAAATTAAATCAGGACCCTCGAAAACCTAATAAACGATTCCTATATCAAAGAAAACTTCAAAAGTAACAGAGAATCGAAATGGGCATGCGCGATCGAAATCCAATTCAAAAAATGTAATCAGAACCATCGAAAACGATTCCTAGATCAATGAATACTTCAACTTCAATGAAACTACTTCGTATCAGAAAAGCGACATAAGCAGTAAATTTGGAAATAGCGTCCATGAAAGCCTAATGAACGATAATTATACCGGCATATTTAACTAAGTAATAAATAAGTTTAAATGATGTGCTGGAACAAAATTTCGGTACTAAATTCGATATTAGCTAATTGGAAAACCTGAAGAATGATCATCAATGCGATTAAATCCAAACCTTCCCCTCCAAAAAAAAAAATAATAATAAATTTTTTAAAATAAATAACCAACAATTTTTTTCAGAAATTTAAACTGCTTGAAATAAGCACTTATAACAATGATACCGAAATTATTTCAAAAGTCATTATTTTAATTAAAATAATTATTTTTATATAATGATATATAATTAATTCATGTCCGGCTGGGTTGCAATTGTATTGTAATTGGATTTAACAATTATAAATACAAATATAATTACAAGTATTTTTATTAGGAAACACATAAATTAAAAAATTCCTTTTAATTAATTAAAAATAATTGTCGTATGTAAATTCATTTATTTATTATTAGGATACTTTTAATTGTATTTGGATCAGCTCTGGCGAAAACTGCACGCAGATCATGTTTCACATCCTCCGATACTCCGCAAAACGATAAATTTTATTTTCTACTATACCAATACGTAAAAATCATTACTGTCGTGAAGCCCCGAAGTGAACTGCATGGGGTTTTAATGCATTATTTGTAACAGTGATTTTGTGAGAAATCCACATCAAATGGTAAGTTCCGTTTCATCTCGGTTTCGGAGAAACTCTAAAATGTCTGATCAATTTTTAATGTTTCTTTGTATATTAATCCATTGCTCGCGGCTATGTAATATATTATAAAAGTCTCTTTTTTTATAGTTCTTTTATTGACTTAATAATTCCTTTCTTTAGTTTTAAAAGCATGATTTTTGACTACCCATTCATGTATTTTATGTTATTATTTATAGTCATTTAATCTCATCTTCCATTTATATAAATTTGGTAAGTGATTTTGTAAAGTCAATAAGTTATTAGATTGTAAATAAATTACGTGTTATGATATGTCTAGCATAAAAATGTTTTATGTTTGCTTTGCATTATCTTTTGAGAATATAATTAGAGTTAGTAAAAGGTATCAGATAAGAGAATACATGATAGTTGGACTGCAAGTTAATTCAGTCTAGTTGCGTCTAGACTGAGTCATATTTTATTGTTAGCTAAATGGGGTCCCCAGTCCCTTACCACCTCTCACCACTATTCTCCATCAAACTAATGCAATGGTTTTAACTGTTAATCCACCTCTCTCATCTGAATAATCACATTGGATCTTTATGGCCTGATTTTCGTTCTTCTTGTATGCCTCGTTTTTGTGGGAAGTGGCTCTTTCACATTCTTCATCAAAGCAGGTATTTTTTGACTTCAGTCTGTTATGTCCTAATGTTTCCTCTGCACTATTTGTCATGGCTCTGCAGATCGCATTACAATTACCATCCATATTAAGTTCAGAGGCTGGGATCAGTCTGAGTTGAGACTCGAAGTTAGATCGGTACTGTGCTGAGGATTCCTCTTCCTTTAGTTTTCATTTTTTTTTTACCCTTTCTGATCTGCATTTCTTCACCAAGGAGATAAGGTTCCTTAGGTATGCTACTACTAGATGATCGGAGTCCATGTTTGCTCCTCGATATGTACGGACTTTAAGGAAATTTGAATAGTTTCTGGATGATAACAGGATGTGGTAATTTTGGTTTACTATTTGTCCGTCTGGGGATCTCCATGTTCCTTTATGCATTTTTGCGATGGTAAAATGTGCTTCCGATTGTCATAACCTTAGCATTAAGAGATCCCCAGCTATGATTTTTCTATCATAATTCGGACATCGGACCATTGCTTAATCAAAGTTTTGATTGCTAGTACCTTGATTGCTTACAATTATCGCCAAATCCAATGTTTTCTTTTTCGTCTCAGTCTATGTTTCAGCCTCTCAGGAAATGTTTATTTTTTTGTGTGTGAATAACTCACATAAATTAATATATGTTCAGTCCAAAGCAGGCATATAGGCTCTATTAAATATCTATTTAAGTTGGGGGCGAAATGTGTGAACATAAAGTTTATTTTATTTAAAAATACTTTTTTTCAATTTTGCGCAAGAGGTTCACAAATTTGTAAACTCAGCGTTATATCAGAAGCTTTTTTAAAAATATAACTAAAGAGAAAAGTGTGAAAAACTCGCACAAAATTGAAAAAGCATTTTTAAAAAATATAAACTTTATGTTCATAAATTTCGTCCTTATGAATTTATAAAAATGCATTAATCGATTTTTAAAAGGGCCTATATACCTGCTTCCGAATTGAGCATTTTTTAACTAAAGTGATTTATTCACACAAAAGAAAATATTGCAGTTCATTAGAAGCTCAAACATAAATTGAGACGAAGACGAAAACATTGAATTAAGTGATAACTAAACAATCAAGGTGCCTTTTATTTACATTCGGAGATCCCCAGCTATGATTTTTCTATCATAATTCGGACATCGGACCATTGCTTAATCAAAGTTTTCATAAAATTCATCCTTCTCAGCCTCTCTACTCCAGCAATAATGTCACTTTCCTCAACCCTTAGTGGCGATATATATATTAATCAAGTGATATGTATGTTAATTAAGACTGATGATTTTCTTTTTGATATTTACGTGTTAACCTGGTAGTATATAATTTGATAAAATATTTTCATGATTATGTGACCAACTATTTTATGTTTAGTTTAAGTAATTTTCGTTACTAATTTTTTCAAAATACCTACTTATATGAGTAACACTGCCAAATAAAATGTTTTGGCTATTTTTACAGAGTATATGACAGTACCAAGGATGACAATAATCATCCAAGTTGAAAAACTGCAGTAATCAATAATTTAGTAAAATAATAATGAATTTTCTATCTTATGTTTTTTTTTTAATAATTAATTATGAAATTTCTCAAAGAAACAAAACGTCTTAATGTTTTATTAGGATATTTAAAACGTTATAAAATATAATTATATTTTAATTAAAACCTGTGTCCATTAGCATTGAGTTTTTGTTGGATGCTGGGATGAAATAAAATAAAACTGATTCTTATTAAACACTAACTCCGAAACAGGGTTGTATTCTTCATAATAGAAAAAATTTATAAAACAATGGTTGTTAAAATTAATTTTTTACATAATTTCATAATACAATAAAGGCCAAACCAATGCTTTGTGTAACGGTATGTGGTGTACCCCTCCCCTCTTAACTAAGAAAAATACAAAATAAACACCAATCGAGCACCAATTTCATAGTTGTAATTTTCAATAAACAATTATTTAATGCATTTTTAAATGAACAATTTTATCATATTTAGTGTAGAACATAAAAATGAGACTATAACATCCCTCTTCGCCAAAAATGGACTTAGAATTTACAGAATTTAGAATTTCAGATTTAGGACTTAGAATTTGCACAATGGTTGAGTTTAAATAATTTTTAAGGGACAAAACTTTAAAGGTGATTTCTGAAATTAATTTAGAGATGTAACAATACTCCGGAGGTGGTGGACACAACCTCTTAATGTAACACTCCTCTTGAGGGTGTTATATATCTGTATGACGCATAGTGGCACCTGGTGTAGTCATATCGCGCCCGATACCTTATTTTTGAATTATTGTTTTTTTTTTTGAGAAAAAAATAATCATATTTCAAAGAACTAGACCAAAGATCGAACCCGAAAATTTAAATAAAAGGTACCTTGATTGCTTACAATTATCGCCAAATCCAATGTTTTCTTCTTCGTCTCAGTCTATGTTTCAGCCTCTCAGGAAATGTTTATTTTTTTTGTGTGTGAATAACTCACATAAATTAATATATGTTCAGTCCAAAGCAGGCATATAGGCTCTATTAAATATATATTTAAGGTGGGGACGAAATGTGTGAACATAAAGTTTATTTTATTTAAAAATACTTTTTTTCAATTTTGCGCAAGAGGTTCACAAATTTGTAAACTCAGCGTTATATCAGAAGCTTTTTTAAAAATATAACTGAAGAGAAAAGTGTGAAAAACTCGCGCAAAATTGAAAAAGCATTTTTAAAAAATATAAACTTTATGTTCATAAATTTCGTCCTTATGAATTTATAAAAATGCATTAATCGATTTTTAAAAGGGCCTATATACCTGCTTCCGAATTGAGCATTTTTTAACTAAAGTGATTTATTCACACAAAAGAAAATATTGCAGTTCATTAGAAGCTCAAACATAAATTGAGACGAAGACGAAAACATTGAATTAAGTAATAACTGTAAACAATCAAGGTGCCTTTTATTTACATTCTCGGCTGCAATCTTTGGTCTAGTTCCTTTAAATATGATTATTTTTTTCAAAATACCAATAATTCAAAAATAAGGTAAACTGTAGTAACATTTTCAAATTTTTACAGGAGAAGAAAGAGACGTTTTAGATCGCACTGTATTCCTTATTGTGGATAGTGGTCCGATGCTTTTAATCGATAAATAATACCAGAATAAAGCAAGTACGTTAGTAAAATCAAAATCAACAGAATTGGTCAAACGGCATTTAACCTCTAATAACTCACAGATATATTTTAATGCATAGTTTACCCCTTCAAGAAACAAATTCTTGATCTCACTTTGAACGCAACGCTGCCCGGTATTGCGGCATAGCATATCCACGGCGCACAATTAGGCGAGGCCAGGAGAATTTTTCATTTTGGAAAAACCTATACATATTTATAATTTTTATTACCTTATAATGTTGCTATTAACAAATTTACTGTTAAAAATGATTCCGGATGTCACATTATTATGATTTGACTGTTCTTTTTCCAACAATAAATAAGTTAAACATTATTACATCATTTTGATTGGTACAAAAACCTGCATAAAAAAATATGACAGGACAAATAAATCGACAATATTAAATTAACAGCATATCCTTGGTTCTTTCGTGAGTATAACATTTAAAAGAAGCTTTGTTGTAAGAATAAATTTCCTGTAATTCTAAATTTTCAAAAGTTATTTATTTTTCAAAATATTTTTTTATTTTGTGCAAGAGCATTTTTTTTCTATTGTGCTAAGTTCTTAACTATGCATGTTATTTTTTTGTAGCGAGGAAAGTTTTTGCATCATTGGATCATCATCCCATATACATAAGTTTTAAATTATTTTAAGTAGATAGTTACATATACGAATTAAACTCCACAAGGATTGTTGATTTGTAGAGTATAAGTTTATTTTTACGATTGTAAAAAATTCAGATTTTTTTTTCCGTATTTTTTGAGTTTTGTAAAATTTTTGTTTCTGTTAAATCGAGGTATTGTACTGACTTAGAGACAGAAATATGTACGGAATAACGTGAAAATCTGATGATTTCTTAGTAGCAGGCGCTTTGTGAAAATGATGATTTCTGACTTGAAAGGATTGTTATTTAATTTTCAGTATTGGCAATATTTGTTAATTATGTTTTAACCAGTTAACTGTTTTATCTACTCGATGAGAAAATTGTTATAATTAAAGCTTTATTGTAAGTAATTATTTAAGAGTGAGTTTTGAAGTCTGGTTCGAACCGACTAAATAGTGCTGGGGATAAACAGGAACCTTATGGAAATAGGAGGAAGTAAGTTGGAGGTAGATTTGTCTTTTTATAAGTCAGCTATTCTATTGTATAAGAAGAGAAGAATGAGCGATATAAATTAAATGGGGGGGGGATTCATACATTATTATTTTCTGTATTGATTAATCTAATTTTAAATATGTATAATAACCTATAATCAACTGTTTTTAGTTTTAAAAATTAATATGATTTTTTTTTAAATTGATGTTAACATATAATATTTTGTTGCTTTCAAACCGGAAATTCACTTCAGTTCACATACGAATTTGTTTAAGAAAAGAATTACCTGAAAAAGCAACCAAGATTGTTAGTGTAAAGAATAAGAAGTGAAAGGAGCAGAAAGTTAAAATTATTTCCTTGATGGAAGATAAATACTCTCACCTCTTAAAGTTAGACTCATTTCACAGCAAATAACGCATTTCTGCTGATATTCAAATTTCTCCACAGTTTTTTTTTTTTTTGCATACAAGAATTGGTCCATATTTCCGCTTTAATGTACACTATTTTAAAAATGGGCTTATTTATTATTTAAACCCTACTTAATATTATAGCCTACACTTAGTTGCAATCGAAAAACTCAAAAAGGGCTCTTTAACAACGCTTTTTCAATAATCTGCATAGACATCCCAACAGACTTATTCAGGAAACGGCAAAGGTTGGCATCCCCAGTAACACCCCGAGGTGACTAAAACGGTGAATCAAATCCGAAAGAGGTGTTGCTGAGTACTTTCCCCATGTTTAACATACAAACATTTTTATGTGGACAATTTATTGGTTTTGTTAATTATATCCTGTAGTATGTGAAAATTAAAAATTGAATTTTTTTTTTTTTTAAAGGAGCTCATTTTATTGATTTTAATTTCAATCCTGTTTAATCTTAGTCCTTTTTTCCCATTTTCATTTAATGGCTTTATTTTCTATTGAAAATTTTTACATCACTTCTGTAATTATTAATTAAGAAAATAAGACAAGTGCCTTATGTTTTTTTTTTCTATATATTCTCATTTGATCGATAACAATCGATCAGTATCCACAGACAATTTACTTGGCTGAGTCTTTGTCGCAAGTGGAACTTTTGTTATTTTACGGGTATTAGTTTCTGTTTTTTTTGTTTATTTTGTGAACAATAGGCCACCCTGGACAATAAAGCTGCCTAGGACAATACTCCCCTTTGTGACAAATGATATCAGTAGGTGTGAAATATTCTGTACCTCCACTTTTCACTGATTAAATTCCTCGGATTACCGAGGTGTGATTATTATAATTTATGAAAGATTGCAAAGCACCATCACCTATTATAAAATAATAACATTAATTATCAACAAGATATCTCGAATAATTTTATACTATTGGCAGAGCATTAATTGATTTAGGACCTTTCAGATAGGGTAAATAAAATTTATATCCGTGTTTTTGTAAATAGTATTATCTACAATTCAAATTTCAATACGTTTTAAGATACACTATTTTTCTTAATAACATTACTTTTCGTTTATTTTTATATTTATGTTCATTTGTATTGATGCCAAAAATTTCATTAGGATTCAGTCTAGTAATTACAAAAAAAATGAAATACGTGTTGTGAGAACATTTTTAAGACAAGCCTAAAAATTTTATAAAACAAATATGTTTTCTCTTATTTTTAGAAAATTATGATTAGCGAATCGTTTATTATTGTTTTTTTTATTATTAGCATGATTTATTCGTAGAATATAGCTATCCAAGAAAGTATATCCTCCGATTTTCCATAATTAAATGTTAGGCTAATGACGAAAAGGGCTACCTACATTCCAATCTAGTGACCCGTGATGAGAGTTACTACTGTATTGAAACAGTTCCTTCTGATAGCTGTTATCAAGTGTAATGAAAAAGTTGCTTTATTCTGACCGATGAAGTTGCTTTCGCTACTGATATAGAATCTGAACAGGAAATTAAACTGTTTTGTCGTCCAGAACGTGCTTTAGTAATCTGATTGCAAATAGCTTCTATTTAATTATTTTTTCATTATTATTATTATTATATATCTTATTTTATATTTTATTAATTTTTTTTTTCGTTTTCGAGTTGTAACACACTGTCAAAGAGCCGGATTTTTTAATCAAGTATATTACACAACCAGACCAAAAAAGCATTAACAAAAATTAATATTTTTTTTTTAAATCCTTTATTTATTTATTTAGAATCCAAGATGAGTATCTTAAATACTGGATAAATCTGGTTTTTTGGTTCACAGAATAAGAACTTAGACAGTCCAATAAAGACCATATGCAATTCACATATAAAAATTATTGTAAGAAAATTCGGTCAATAGTTAATTTAATTTATTAAAGAACTAATTGATTGTTAGATTATTTGCTCTAGTAAAAGATGTATTGATTAGATACAAATAATTATCATAATAATTAATCAATGCTACTATTTTTCTTAAGTTCCAAGTTGACTTACGTCAGTATTTCCTAGTATGGGGCTTGATCCGCTTCGAAGATATTGAATGGTAATTCATAAATTGTATATAATTTCATATTACAATATTTATAAAATTATATACATTCTATTAATTACTATGCAATATCTTTGGAGCCTATATATCTGTCATAGCAATATCTGTCATCGCCTTAACAAAAAATATTGTTTCATTCATTTTAGCAGACCAATTCTTTTTTTGTTTTTCTAAAAAATAATTTATTTTAGTTTTTTAGTTAACTTTGATACCGCTCTCTATTAAGTTCAGACGAACATAATTAAAGAATGAGACATTATTTGGAATCTATCTAAAACCCATATTAAATGAAAATAAAGGTAATGATGAACTTCGTATAAGTTTGATATACTAGCATTTATAATAGTTGAATAAACAAAAAAATAACGCTAAAGATGCCCCATTTGTGTAATTAATTAATGCACTAAGTAAAAAATGTATAATCCTCACATTTCCTCTAAAATCTTCAAATGTTTACAAGTCATTGATAAAATGATGGGCTCCTAGACTTTCCCAATAGTTAATCGGAATGGTGAATATGCTAATTCAGTCCAAAATATTTATTTCCGTAGCATATGATTCAATTGGAATCCTTATTTCTGTAATTATATTAATTATTTATCATTCTTAAAGTTTTAAAATTTAAGCGTTAGGGATAAGGTCATGGTTCTTACTCTGTTTAAATCTGTCAATTTAAATGAGGATTCATCAATTTATTTAGATAGTTGCATGATTCTCAAAATTATTATAGTTAAAATAATATTCTAGTTAACTTTTACTAATGTGTGCTTATTATCCTGTTCACTAACCGCGTTTTATGACCTCACTTTTTTTTACTTTAAAATGGTCACAGGTCAATAGTTTATAAATGTATCAGTGTACCGGTATATGTTCGGTTGTACATGTGTGATTATCTTTACATTTCTGCATTCCAATTGTTAAAGCTGTTAATTTTAATATTTATTAAATCAAATATTTTCTCCTGAAAATCAGCGTGTGTTGAAAAAGTCTGGAGCGAATGCAACTTACCATTCTATTTTGAATTGAAATTAATTCTTTATTAACGCAATGCTTCCCCTTAATGTATTCCCATATATGGTATAGGTAAGTGAAAGTAAAAATTATAGTTGTTACGATATATTCATTTAAAATAATTAATTACCATGTTCAACCTCACTGATGAAAGTGCAAATTTTATTGTTTTGAGTAAAAAAATAATTACGACTTGGTATCATCCTGTAATTCCTTATTTATTAATTCTCCTTGGTTTTTTGTATAGTTGGCTCCTTTTACATTTATTATAAACTACTTTAAAACAGATATGCAGCGTGGATAGGACATTTTTCGATTCAGGACTGCATTGACAAATTGGTACTTACATCTGTGAAGTTGATCACCGATATATTTTTCCTACCCGTCTCATGTGTTAAGTTTATGCGTTTTTTGACACTCACCATTAAATTCTTCGACTTTATTTGTTAGATATTAATTTTTCCGAAATATCTAGCTTTCCAGCGGTATATTATACATCTATGTTACTACTCTTATTTACAGAAATTGTTCCATAGTATATATTTTTACAAATTTTTAGCTAGCAAATTCACTGGTTGTCAACATTGACGGTTGTGAATATAAAACATAAAGCCAAACATTTTTTTCTACTTTTATATTATTACAATACATTGTTACAGAGCGTATGATTAACAACCTTTTTGCGAGACTTGGTTATTTGGACTCAGGTGACCTTAAAACGTGTATTTCCGTTGAAAACTAGAATCATAAATTTTTCACGATCGCTATTCTTCCCCTTGATATAGGAATGTAAAACTATAGAATTTTTATTTTAATATCTATTAATGCCAGTGAATAAATTAATTCAATGTTTATATATATATATATATAAACCACCTCAAATTATATATATATATATATATATATATATATATATATATATATATATATATATATATAATTTGAGGTGGATAATGGCTTAAGGCAGGGTGACCTTCTAGCTCCCCTTCTTTTTAATCTAGCCCTAGAAGTAGCTATTCGTTCTATTAGAACAAATCCAGGAGATAACATCTACAATCGCCTATCTCAACATCTGGCATTTATGTCTCAACGCCGATGATGTCATTACCGCTAGAACCCAGACAGCATTATCAGGAATTCGAAGTGGCAGCTGCTAAACTGGGCTTAGAGTTAATGAAAATAAGACAGTGTATATGAAAAGTTCAAGACGAGGAAAGGAAATGGATGGAGAAATAACATTCAGAGATCACAGCTATAGATCTGTAAACCAGTTCTAGTACTTGGGAAGTCTGGTTACAGGCGACAACAAATTAGAGAGCGAAATACAGACCAGGATAGCAGCAGGAAATAGATGCTATTTCTCTCTGCAAAGAGTGTAGATGTTTAGATCACTCTCTAATAGAATGAAAATCATTGTGTACAGTGAGGCCAGTGGTCATGGCTCTTGACCAGAAAATCAGAAAGGATGCTCAACTCCTGGGAGTGAAAGGTACTGAGAAGAATATGGGGCGGAGTTGCTGAGAACGGGATTTGGAGAAGAAGATGTTTGGGGAACCCGACATTGTGGCATAGGAAAAGAGCCCGAATAAGATGGATAGGACATGTGGAGAGGATGTCCGATCAGAGAATACTGAAGAAGGATATTGGTTGGCTGTTGTGGAGAATGCTCGGGTTCTAGCAGGACCGTAGCACTATGATAATAATAACAAATTATAAATTTGTGGCAATCGTGAATAGGTAAGTAAGTCGAAATCAGTAAACAATGTTTTTTTTACAATTATAAGCTACAGATCATAACCATAATCCTGTATTTTAGTATACTTTTTCAGTTATTTCTTAAATATTTTTGTTTTTCTTATTATACCATAATTTCAAATAGCGAACATTTTATGTATATCAACTAAAAAAATTAATGTTTATATCTTTAAGTAATTTTTAAATGATTTTATTTATCTAGATATCCAAACTGCCACAGATATGTTTACATTATTGATAGTATTAAATAAAGTATAAGTATTATTAATTAGTATAATCCTTATTAATTATATTATTAGACATAAAAATAGATACTACAAGAAATTTAAAGTTGTGCTTCCAAATTCTTTTTTAAATAACTTTTCTAACTGTATAACTAAACTACAACTACCCAAATGGAATCAAAATAATACCTACTATTGCCAATCCGGAAATGGTCTCACTTAGTATTAAATTAAACAATTAGTCAGCTAGATACAATTAGGTACATTACAAACATAATCATATAAAATTTAAAAAATCAAATTAATTCTTCAAATAATATCATCTAAATGACAAAGAATATAATTGAACAAGTCTACTACGTGCCTCCTTAACTATCAGGTTTGATTATTTATGATAATAAAAAATAATTATAATTAAAATAAATAATTAAAAGAAAATTCCACGGAATTCATAAAAATGAAATAGATAAAAAAAAAAAGCATCGTTCCAATATGTTTTGTAAAACTTTTTTTTTTATCTCGAATTATATGTATCGAATTATATTTTATTATGTATATATAATTTTTAATAACAATGTTTTGTAATAAAATCTTCTAAAATTTCTATAAGGTAATGTTGGGTAAGTGCGTAATCGTCTCGTTAAATCCAAACTCTGATCTGGTAAGAGCTACTTTTTACGCAGCATAAAGTCTTAACACTGATGTATTAGAACTCAGCCACGAAAGTTTGATAAGATGAAGTATACTTATAACTAGTATTAAAGATATTAGTTCCTACTTTGATGTACAGCTTTATCGGGTGTTGATCTACCAAAGGCATGCTTTGTTTTGTTTTTCCCGAAAGCGTTTTTTTTTTCCTGTTTTTCTACAGAAGCTGTTCTTCAAAATACTTCGTGATTTACATTTCTCCCGGACAGTTTTCTTTTTTTTTAAGCTTTCGTCTGCAGTTACCCAGAAAAACATGATAGTAGGAGTAAGTGCAGACCTCTCTAGGGTATGTGGTGTACACTTACTCTATTATGTTGTGTCGGAGCAACTATGAATCAGCGCTTAAACCAACTTTTTTTTCTCATTTATTCAATTATACTCCTCATACAATTTTCATAGCTCAATGAAGATTGTAAAATGTGAATGTCAGACACGCTTTAAATCTTCTCGATGATTACATCAGTATAGGAATCCTCCGGATGCCGAACTGTTTTTCACTTGTCACAAAACCGCTCCCGTTTGAATAATGAGTCTTCCAGATACCTCGTACGCACTTACCCCCTGAGGCAGGGGCAACTGCGTACTAGCTACTATTAAATTGAATTATCAATCTCATAGAAATGGACGTGATTGAAACATGGGCTCGGATGTAATATTTAAACATAGTAACCTAAGGAACATTTTTGAAAACAGAGGAAAAATCTAGCTTTAAAAATACTGTCATTTAAAGTTGAAATTTGTAAAATCTAGTCCACACTTACCCCACATTACCTTATATAAAAAATATTTTAGTGATACTATACCTATCTTAAAGACTTTTCCATGTTACATCTGAACCAAAATATCTGGGAAAAGGGTTAAAAAGGAATAATAAGAAATAATGACGAATTTACGTTTATCTTCAACAAATAAATGGTTGGATTTCCATTATTTTTTTTTTTTCGTTTCATTATGTTCTTGTGTTGAGATGGAACTGTGCTGGATAAAAAAACGAAAAACAAAAAAACATCATTATATCGTTGCTTTTTTCATACCTTTTGTAAATACCAATACCTTAAATATTTGATATTTGAAAATCTTCTTCGTATAATATGATATCCGTTTTGTTAAATATTTTACATATGCATACATATATGTATATATATATATATATATATATATATATATATATATATATATATATATATATTAATTTAAGTTTCAAGCTTGCCTCTAACCTGAATCCCTGAAAAATCTAATATAAAGTAACTCTTGAAACGTCTGTATAAAAGAAATGTAATCACAATAATTATTATGATAATAATCATACGATAATTGTAATAATGATCATAATAAAAGATAAAATTATCTTCTTGTAAATCTGTAAATTTCAAACAAGTATTGGCTGTTGTAAAAGTTATTTTACTGTAACTCCTTGTTTGTTTTTTTTGGTCAAAATGCTGATACTACTCCTTAACTACTAAAAATGAGGAATTCTGGACCTCAGATTAACTGAGATATTAATCAAATCACAGATGTTGATTAATTTGGAACAGCATATTTGACTTTTTATTATATAAGTTAGTAAGCAACTTAATTAACTTTAATTTTAACAGTCGATGTTTTTTGTATCATTTCATCTAGTTTTAATCGGTTTCAAAAGAGAAAAGCTTGGAAAAACTGGACAAAAACCATTTTAGATTTTTAGAACGAACGGTACCTACGGGCACCACGAATTTATCAGAATATTGTCTGATGGCTATAAATAAATATCATAATCTGTCATAGTATGCGTTTATTATTATTTTTATTTTATTATTTCAATAATATTTTACAGTCGGTTGAAATTGTCGTACATAATGATTTGTTAGTTATTGTGAGATTTTTTCTACGTGTTTTTTACGTTCTTCATAGGTTATGTATTAGTACGGCGTCATCGTAAAACAATCTGGCGTATTAATTTGGATTAACTAATTCCCATTCCTATCCAAAATGGACGAAAAACCGAAGCAAATTTTTTCCATTTATTTTCGCGTGGTTCCAGTAGGTTATATACCTACTGGAATATATATATATATATATATATATATATATATATATATATATATAGAACCTCGATTATCCGAATACTTAATAAACCGGGGATTCTCTCTTTTATTTTTATTTATGAGTTTTATTTACTTTGCAGCAATGATTTGATAAAGGTGAAATTGTTAGAAAAATCGACAAAGAATATGGAATTGGCGAACAAAATATTCGGAATTTGTTAAGAAACAGAAAAGGCATTGTGGAATTCAAACGTTGAAAACTTCAAGATTGGTCGAGCTCGATAAATCCGTTTACCAGTAGCCAATAAGTACCAAAAATCAAAAAAAAAAATATAATCTATGAGCCTTTCTCCCTCTATATATATATATATATATATATATATATATATATATATATATACTTACATATTTAATTTTCAAAAACTAATTAATTAATATATATTATTATTATTTCCATTGACTCTTACAGGAGCATAGGGCATCCTAGGCGTTCCATTCTTTTCTTTTTGCCGCAATCACTTTCGCCTCTTACCAATTCTTGCCGGTCCGGCTCAGGTCTTTTTGTACCGATCTGCGCCACGTCTCTCTTGGTCTTCCTCTTCTTCTTGCTCCCTGGGGATTCCATTAAAGAGCTTCTTTCTCGATGGCACTATCTGGTTTCCTTAATGTGTGTCCTATCCACCTCTATTTCTTTTTTCTTATTTCCAGATGTATAGGAAGCTGTTCGTACTCCACAGCTCCTCGTTCGAGATCTTCTATGGCCACCAGATCCCCAAGATTCTTCGCAAGCAGCGGTTGATGAAGGCCTGAAGGGGTCGGATAACGGTTACGGTCACTTTCCATGTTTCATATCCATTGAGGAGAATTGACTTTACGTTGGTGTTAGATAGCCTTATTTTCATTTTCTTGGACAGTTTTTTTTTTCTTCCATATTGGATACAGCTGAACAAATTCCACATTAGCTTTTTTGATTCGACTTTTGACATCTTCCAACGCTTCCCAAGTAGACGACTGATTCCAACTGATATACGGCCTTTTCCCTCAAAACAAGTGGACTCCGACATCGCTTGTTCACTCACATTTCTTTTGTTTTACCGATGTTGATCCGCAGTCCAATTCGATTGGCGATTCGGTTTAAAGCATCTAACCTGTCCTGAAGATCGCTGGGTCATCGGTGTAGATTTCCACTAGATTCTACGTCTTCGTCCCCCATGCGTAGCTCTCATGATGCCATCGAGAACAACAATGAAGAGAGTTGGAGAAAGCACACAACCTTGTTTTATACCAGTCTCGATTTTAATTGGGTTCGAAAGCAACCCCTCATGGATGACTTCTACCTTCATATCCATCAAATGAGT
Source organism: Rhaphigaster nebulosa (assembly GCA_948150685.1). Classification (NCBI taxonomy): domain Eukaryota; kingdom Metazoa; phylum Arthropoda; class Insecta; order Hemiptera; family Pentatomidae; genus Rhaphigaster; species Rhaphigaster nebulosa. Next base: position 63,862,510 of record OX411308.1, read on the forward strand.
TCCTAACAAGGTTGATTATCTTTTTAGGAATGAATTAATATGTACAAAAAATATGTATATATATATATCTTTCACATTCACAGTGAAAGAGGATCAAGTTCTTTATAGAAGCTTCCAGAGTGTCGCCTATACTGTTTATTTGTTTGGTCTGATTTGTTAGGGCTGGCTACTCTTTCGGATGATTGGGGTCCAACTATTTAAAGAGTTGTGCCTCTTTCATTATGGATACGCTATATATTTACGTTTAAGTTGTAACTTTTTATTATGCGTGTATGCATGTTTGTGTGTTTGTATTATATACAATATTATATTATGTTGTCTCTTATTATTTATTTCTGTTGATTTCACAGCCCTGAGACTTTTACGTCCCCCTTCCTATAATTATTTTGCTGATTGGGCTGTACTACAAACGCAGGCTGCTTTTTGGTTTAAAATAACCTTTTCAGACAAACGTATAAGAAAAAAAATCTTTATTCCTGTTGATTAATCGGAGCACTTATCCTCAAATTGTTTTTTTAGTAGGAGTCCATTTATTATCTTCTCAACTTTCCTTTTGAAGCAATTGCGAGAGAAATGTTTTAATGACTCACTAGAAAGTTATTAATTTCTTAGTTGTTTTTCAGGAATATATAGAATGATCTTATAATTCCTAGTTTTTTTATTATTCTAACGCATAAATTATAATAATGAACGATTATTTTTAGGCTTATACTATAAATCATTTATTTATAGACATTGAATTTTCAATTTTTAATGTAATAGTCATGTGCTAATAACCATATTAGCGTCTAGATATTAGAAAATGTGACGATATTTGTTTCTTTTTCATGTTATAAAAATAATATAGTGTATTTTTTTTTATATTATGAAGAGTTATATCTATGCTATGGAAGTTAAATTTATAGAAAATGATTTATAAATCCACAAAATTTTCAAAATATCTTTATTTACAATAAGTTCGTTTGCTGAGTTGTTTTGATTTTAAGGAAATGAAAAAAATTTTGTAGGAAAATTTAATCTTAGGGGCATCCGTAGAGGAACGTTTTAACTAGTAGCTACTGATTCTGACATTTTTAGATTGTAAATTATAAAAATTGTCACCTATGTTATTTCTCCTAGTATTACTAAATACTTTCAAAACAATACTTTTTTTTTTATCATTTGCTTCAAATAAATTATTAAAAGAACCACCCTTAAAAAAAAACTTCTGATTTTGGCTTTTATTAGTTTTTGAGGGCTAAACTGTTTTTTTACGGTAACACTTGTGATAGTAAATTTAGGCTAAGTATTTTTGTTAATACGAAAAATATTGAAAAACTGGAGCATTTGACTACCACGCTGTATGTTTATTATTATTATTATGTTTATTATACACGCTATGTTTAATTGTTTATTAGAATAGTTATTACAAAAAAATAAAATAAACAAGTACTAACAGTAGTTATAGGTTAGATATTTTTAGGCTCATTATTGGCAGTTAATTTCAGGCAAATTATCATTTTCGATTAAATCCACCCATATAATTTTTTTTTTTTTCATTTGGACCAACATACGTCAACTTTATAATATAAAATCAAAGCTTCATGGTACATTAGCAATATTACTTTTGGTACAGACCTTCACGTGCCATCAGTTAACGAAGACATTCAGATGGAAACCACTACACATGATTTCACGGCAAATGACAAGGAGGTACTAAAAGAAAAAAATAAAAGAAATAATAGCAAAAGTAAAAGAAAAAGTAAAGTAAAAGAAATAATAGCAAACCGGCTATTTTTCAACAGATCGCAGATAGAGTTAAGTTCTCTTGTGCCTAAGACAAAGGAGAGTCAGAATCACCAATAATCTTATTTTAGCCAAAAATGTCAATTACAACCTCGTAAGAGTCAAAAACGAAAGCAAACAGTGAGCTAGCTCACTAGGAATTCAGTAATGTAGCGCCGGAGTCATCAGAATGAGTATTACCCAGCGGTACATCTTACTGTCTTGATGATATGTCTTAATGATATTAGTTTTATGTGTTTTTTGGTTTAAATTCTGTTATAATTAATTAATTAATTTGTGCTTAATCATACTTTGGAATATTCTAAAATCATATATATTTATTAACGAAAGTAAATATTTTTTTTTTTAAAAAAGTGTAGAGAAATAACAAAGACTTGTTCCCTGAGTTCAATTTTAATATGAAAAGCAACAGTCCCCGCTGTTTTATAATCCTGAAACAGGGTGGAAATGAAAACATTCGGAATTTCCATTCCAGGAAAGGGGCGGAAAGGATTTTCCTCACCAGACATAAAATTATCATTCCATTGTTTGGATTATTTACCGCGGAAATTAGTATTCATTGATTGGTTGACAAATGCGAGATTTGCTGATAACGCTGCCACCAGGAATGTGAAATATTTCATTTTTCGAATTTAATAGTGTTTTATTAGTTTAGCGGAAACAACGTTTACAGCAAACAAAAAATCACATAAATACAAATCAGGAGCCTCAGAGAAATAAAAAGACACAGAGATAATAAAATTTTCGCAATGGGTAAGTTTTGATCTTTTGATAAAGTTTTGATTTTAAATCAAAACGTAAAGTAATTTTTTTGATCTTCTGAAAAGTAGCTATTTTCACATTGTTACTATATGTACTAAAAATGAACATATGTACTCATATGTACTAAAAATGAACATTTTTTAGGGTGTTATTGTCGGAATTCCTTAGTTTTATGTTTTATATTTTTAAAAATAACAGCAATGAAAGTATCCATCACTGATTAGACTTGAAAACAAAAAAATATGCAGATTTATAAATAAATACTCTTTATAGAACTACAATAACAATATTTTAATTTATTCTGCGCCAAAAAATCTGGTATTTTAATATTACATCAAAAAGATCATTCACTTTATATTTTTTTTTCACAAAAATACTAACGTTTACTAAGAATGGTGCCATTTATTTGGTTATATTAAACATTAATAGAATCTTTAAAATTATATTAAAATTATAAATTATATATCAACTTAATACATTTGGTGGTCATGAGTAACTCTGTCACGAAGAAAATAAATAATCAGTTCAATTATTTTCACACTTATGCTCGAGTCGATTAGATTAGATTTTAAAAATCTAAAATTAACATCAGGTTTGAAAAAGTATATTTTTTAAATTTTCGTTTCTCTATTCACAGCTCGCTACCTCGAGTTGACAAGGTTCTAACTGTTCTAACCTTAATTTTAAGAAAAACGAGTTTGAAAATTTAAAATGCTAAAAAGTTTTTCGTTATGAATACAATTCACTCGTATCATTTTTTTCTTCAGTACTATACACGGTTTTCTTTTGAATTTTGAAGTTGGTTTAGTAAAAAAAAAATATCATATCTCTGATTTTACTAGGTTGTTACAAAAATCGTTATGCATGAACACAACCCTTAATTCCAACTCTCATAATTAATTCTCTAAAAATGTTTTTGTTCCTACTATTTATGTCAATGTTTACTTTGACTAATCATTTAATTCCTTGCGGCTTGAGTAGGCTTTATGGGGTCATTTACATTTTTAAAACGTTACATTTTATGTGCAATGCCAAAAGAAAAATCGTGATTCGCGGTCTTTTGAGACATTGCTGGAAAAAAGGTTTAGGCGCAAAGGCGGCCGCTGAAAAAAAATTGTGCCATAGAAGGAAAGCCAATTATCCATCGAAATACTGCCGCACTTTGGTTCAGGCGTTTCAATAATGGGAATATGAGCCTTGCAGATGAACCCAGATCAGGTCGCCCATCCGTCGTTGATGGTGACGTTCTTCTTGAATATGAACCAGATTCCACATGCAACACATGCATGTAGTAGGTGCTTTTAATGTCACAGTGGCTCGTCACATTAAAAACCTGGGCGCACGGAATTTAAGACCAAGGTCCGATCCACATGACTTAACAGAGGCCCAAGCCAAGCAGCGAGTTGTTATTTCACAATACGAAATATGACAGGTTCTGGAAAAAAATGATCACAAGTGACGAAAAGTGGATATTTTTAAAAACCTTAGCAAACATAAGCAGTGAAACTGCACAACTAGAGCTTCGCCAAGATCGGTGTGGGAAAAAAGTGATGTTTTGCGTTTGGTGGAACTTCGAAGGCGTTTTGCATTTTGAGCTTGTTCCTGATGGTCGGGCAGTGGATTCAAACCTTTTCTCTGAACAGCTGGACAGAGTTTATGCAGTTTTGAGTGCAAAGTTTGACCCCCCTTTGGTCAACAGGAACCTAGCCATTTGGCAACACAATGCTCCTGCATATCGTTCTCGTGTGACCAGGGAAAAATTATCGGAACTGCAAGGTGTAAACGTTTTGCCCCATCCTGCGTATGGCCCAGATAATACACCATCAGGTCATGGTTCGTTTAAAACAATGGATCATTTTTTAAAAGGTCGATCTTTGATAATTACTAGGACGTAAAAATTGGTTGTGAAGAGTTCTTTGCCTCAAACCCAAAGGAGTTGAACAGGCATTTGATGCAAAGAAGTCCTCCTGAGGCTCCTGATTTGTGTTTATGTGATTTTTCGTTTGCTGTATAGATTAAGCACAAATTAATTAATTAATTATAACAGAATTTAAACCAAAAAACACATAAAACTAATATATATTTCAAAATTTTATCTGAAATTATTTTTCTAACGGTAGTAACATATACATAAACGGATCCTGAGCAGTCATAATTGTGGATCTAGACCGTTTTGTCACTGTCCTTGAGCTCGAGTGAGTCTGTGGGAAGAACACTGCCGAATTGGCCCCAATATATTTACTCACAATGTATACCTATTACTAGATAAGGTTTTGAAATCTAATATTAATGATATTTGCTAGATATTTCATTTTTAATATAATTTAATTTATATTATTATTTTATGTTTTTAAGATGTCTCGTTTTCATTTAATTTGAATCCTCAAATCAGATCTTCTTTTTAAATGAATTCCTTGTAAATAAATGTTTCTAATTCAACTCTACTTTTCTGTGGGGTAATTTACTTTATTGTCTCTGTTTTAGTTAAATGTGTTTACTATTAATATTCTATATTGTTGGTATTGTTAGTACTAATCCCACAGATAAGCTTATCATTATTGTTACTGGTAAAATTATTAACACTAAAAATTAAATAAATTCATACAAATAATATATTATTTTCAGGATATTGTATCGTAGAATTCATTGTGAAAATTTCCTGAAATTTTATTTTTTGTATTGTTCGTTTTAGTAAAAAAACAACTCTTAATTCGTTGAATGCTTCAGCTTATTTTGTCTGTTTTAAATTGAGATAACTGATTGATTCTCGACCTTATGGTGTTTTCAGGAGACAGTGATCCAATCGTCAGATTTACACCCGGTCTGCTCAACCTCGGTTTCTATCCTTGCAAAACCCACTAGTGCCGAGTGATCTTTAGAGCCAATTCGGTCGCAATATTGTGTTTATGTATATTCTCTCTAGTAGTCCCTGCACACCCTCGAATCAGTCGAACAAATTGTAAATTTGACAATGGCGGAATAACTTTAAATCAATAGGTATTTCAAATTTGAACTTTTTAAGCGAGCTCATTGTTACTGATTTTCGTAGTTTTATTCATTTCAGTTTTTCTGTGTCAAAACGCCGTTACAATGAACCCGCTTAAAAAGTTCAAATTTGAAATCACGATTAACTTAAAGTTATCCCTGCTTACGGAATACGTTAGAGAGAGCCAATAAAATGTTTTTATTGGAAACAGTTTACAATCTGTATCAATCAAGAACAATAAACAATTATGCAAAAGGAATTCACTGATACCATATTTACAGACAATATAAATTAATTAAATAATATCAAAATAAATAAATCATAATAAAGAAATAAAATAAAAAAAAATAATTTAAAATAAAATAATTCTAAACACATCCGTAGCTATGTGTAATATTCACACTTAAGCTTGTCCTCCTGCTTGTGGAGGGAATGGCATGACTCCAGGAGATCCGTGCGCTTCTCTCTCAACCGTGTCATTCATATTGAAAACGAATACAGGCTGAAACATACTATTTTAGTATTACTAATTCGTAAGGGACTACTTTTCTCTATCAAATGACTGTCTTTAAAACCTTGTATTGATCAATAATTTATTTTTTCAGCGAGCAGCACATCTCGGAGGAGGTTCGGCAATGCCTGAGATTGTCCTCCTTCGACTCGATGCTTTGGTCGGACGAAGAGATCTTACTCCTCTTGCAGTTCATGTTCACCGACCTTGGTCTTATCGAATCTATTCCCCTCGACATGACGGTCCTTCGCAACTTCCTCTTCCAAGTTTACAAAAACTATAATGAGGTTCCTTTTCATAACTTCCGGCACTGCTTTTGTGTCGCACAAATGGTGAGTGTTTCAACTTTAATTTCAAGTATAGTTTTTTATGAATTTGATTATATGTTTGTGATATTTCTTGAATGTTTATTTCGACTTGCATTATTGTTTTGCAATCTTAGCTCTATCTATTTTCTTTTGTATTTTATCAAAATAACCATAAAATAATATTATTATCAAATTCCACCTGAACTTTCACTAATTATTCTGAATATGTACTTGTAAAATGTTCCAATTTAAGTAGACAGATCAGTTTCCTCAACACTAATCATGCATATTATCTTTTGGAATGCATTTGTTAATTTAATAGAAATTATAAGTATCGATCGAACATTTAGGGCGTTTTCAAACGATTTGATATATCGGATTTTTATTGAGGGGACACACTGCAGGAAATGTAGGATCCAGCTTCGATAATTATCGGACCGTGTGAACGTAAAGCTTGCTTTCTGCTTGAACTAAATCGGAGTCATATCCGATTCCGGTATTTATCGGATCGTGTGAAAACGCCCTTACGAGTTCATCAATATGTTGGTTCCCAACAAATCTGAATTGTATTTATCCAGTTGAAGAGTCCAGGGGTTAAACCTCGTCTTGAAATTAGAAAGTTTTTCAACATCCCTCGGCATACCGAAACTTTATCGCAATGCTTAAAATGATTCTACATAAGATATGAATGTGCGTGGTGTTAGTACTCCTTGAAAGCTACAAGATGACACTGTTAACTCATTCTACATAAAAGCTGTTGTAAAGTGATTTTACCATAGGATGCTTCAGTTGCGTTCTATTAAAGCAAGAGGCACAACTGGCTTTCGAAAAGCAAAAGGTGTTCTCTAATAAAGTTGATGGACCCTTCTAGTTAATTATCTTCTGTCAAATGAATACTTTAGTAAGAAACCTTGGTCTATTTCTAAGAACAAAGAGCCTAATGATTGATTTCCTCGACGATATTGATCTAAATACATAGCTTTGTTGTTTCTTTTTCTAAGGATAATAATAAAAATCTTACGGACCATCCTACAACTTGAAATCATTGCCTTCGGTGGTAAACCAAACTGTCTAAAACCTGTAAAAGTTTTGGGAGTCTAGTTATAATCTTTGTTTTGCTCAGATTAAGGAGTTTTTTCTTTATTTCTGCCACTTCGTTTCTTGTGAATAAAGTATTATATGTATCAAGACTCCATCGATGGCACATTTTAATTCAAACAGTACGTCCTTACTAAGTTCTAAGTTCTGGACCGAAGACCCTTCATGGGTTTCAGTGGTACAGTTATTTTTTGTTTTTTTTTTTCTAAATTTTTGTGAAATTTAGAATAGCTCAATGAAGCTATTCAATCCAATTTTTTTAGAGGATTGACGTTCAATATGAGTGATATTAATTATAAAATAATTGGATTGAAAAAATGTATTGAACTACTTTTTTTGTTTCACTTCTGTTTTTTATTTTTATATATTTTTTATTATTTTTATTTTACATGATATAATTTTGTATCAACATCTGTCATGACGCCAGAGAACAATATTAAAGACGATTTAGTATAACGCATATTAAATTCTGAATATCATCGAAATCTATTAGGAAATACGCATAATTCAAGTACTCGCTATACGAAAAAAATACAGTCCTGAAATTCTAATTTATACATCAATTATTCACAAACCTTAACCATTAATAACTATTCTAATTAATTATATGGTTCCTTGCTATTATTCCCTCTAACAATTAACACATTTACATATGTCCCGTATTTCACTTTCTCTCTTCAGTCCCATGAACAATGTACACATATGTTATTTTTAATGAAATAGACGTATTTAAAGCAATGTAAATCCAAATCAATGATAAGGCATTGCCAACGAATTTATCATGGATTCACCGTTCTTCTAATAGTTATTGTATGCTGGAAATATTCATAATAAGAGGTTTCGCTTACCTGAGATCATCTCAGTAATTTTAACTTCATCACCAAACGCAGACGCCCAGCAATTGTTGGAAGAAAAGAATGATGCATTCGATGGTATAATCACAAAAGATAGCTTGCATGATAGCAAAGAGAGCATGGTTAGACGTGTTGGCGAGAGCAACGGATGCCTTTCATTCCATGGCCATGAGAATAGTTGAGTTTAAATGTGTTTGTTCTGTATATTGTCGTTGTAAGCTTTGCCTTAAAAGAAATGACACAATGATGTTTATATTAATACAAATAATTTTCAGATACAGCCGCATTATACTAATTTATCAATAAATGTTATATTTCATCTCTTAAGCTTATAATCATAAACCTCTCATAAACCTCTCAGGTAAAATAAAACGAGTATTGAATTTCAAAAATTGAAGTATTTCAAGAAAATGGAATTACTCAATAAACTGCTATCCCTCGACTAATGAAATAACTGACTTTAAACGCTATCATTTTAGATGTTTTATATTTTTTATTACCCTTGGGCTATTACTGGGACGAGTTATTGCTTCGTAAAGTCGGTAATAGATCTAATAGTTCGAAATCAAACTGTATAAAACAAATAAAGATGTCGTAAAAATTATGAATCGGCATAAAATAAAATTGAAACGAGCTTGTTTATGAATGGATTATGAGCAAACCCCTAAGGTGTTGGCCCAAACGTGGATGGTATAGTCTCAAGTTTTGATTATGTACATTTTGCTTTTGAAGGCGTTGGTGGATTAAAGTATATAAAACATTAAGGCCGGGCGCAAAATGAGACGCAGAGCAGTGCAGCACAGTTTCTGTGACTTGTATATTCAAAATATTGTTTCTCTATTTCTTAGTAATTCTCATATAGTATTTTCGGTGAATCTTGAGTCTTGGCAATGCTTTTAGAGCCAGGTTTTTTTTTTTTAGCAATGTTGTCATTAGATGGTTATGTTGCTTTTAAAAGCGCGTGTAACATTAAGGATAAATGTTAGCTATGCGACGTGTATTGTGATTTCACGAAGCAGGCGCTTCAAGTATACCCTGCCTCATAACAAATTACGTAAGTAAAATACCTACGTAATTCTGAATAGATTAAATATCGTCGGTCGCATGTGAAAGTTACGAATGTGAAAAATTCGATTTTTTGTTTTTGTTATTTTTCGAAAGTATTTCGGTATATACAGTCCTTAGTAAAGTATGAACATGTTACGGCGTTAGAAACTGCTGAAGTTGCAGTTGCATTTTTACGAAAAAAGTCTTTTAGTCTGAAGCTTCTATATTAAATGAACGAATATGCGTAATGTAAGGTAAAACAATAATTACACATAATAATAAACTATGAGATAAAAGAAATTCAACACCAACAAAAAAATTTAAACTAATTGATATCGAGCCCTTACACAAAAAAGAATGTGACCTTTTTTTGCTGTCCTGAAAAGTAGTGATTTTCACGTTCGTAATTTTACCATGAGAACTACAATATCGATTTGACGATTCGATTTTAAAATTAATCTTAAAATTGTTATACCAAAAATAAGATATATTAAATTTGAACAATTTGGATTCTTACAGACTATTTTTGTAAATGTTCAATTGCCTGCTAAGGTTCTGGAAACCCTTTATATCTCACTTTTTCTCTCTCTTTATACACCACACACACACAAACATATTATATTGTCGACCTTTTATATTACATTAATGGTTTGATACTTTAAATCGGGTTGTAGGCCATGAGCTGTTTTTGTTGTAGCATAGGATAGGATATAGCATAGGATCCTCCACAGCATTAACCTGTTGAGCAGAGTTTACATATATATATATATATATATATATATATATATATATATATATATATATATATATATATATATATACACAAAGTGCACCCCAAAGGGGAATTACACAGTTTGAATGTCATTAGCAGAAAAAGTATTGCAGGTTACCTGAATGATTAATGCATGTTGCCATTCATTTGTTTTATTTTTTTTCAGTTGCCAGTAGAGTGATAAGTACGAGCTCGCACCAAATGTCTTTGTGCTTTAGTATAGCTTTATTTTAGATAACATATTTTAAACATTATTGAATAATATTCTTCAAAGTAAAGTCCATTGTTTTCAACTACTTTCGCCCATATCTCTGCCAGTAATTGGATTTGATGCCGGTACCACTCCTTTGGTTTTGAGCTAACAACTCTTCACATCCAATTTTTACGTCCTCGTAATTATCAAAGATCCGATCTTTTAAAAAATGAGCCATTGATCTAAACAAACCATAATCTGATGGAGCAATATCTGGTCTCTACGCAGGATGAGCCAAAACGTAGAGATATAGTAGTAGACCTTGCTGTCCCGATAATTTTTTCTTGATCAAACGAAAACGATGTGCAGTGGCATTGTAATGTTTCAAAATGGCTTGGCTCCTGTTGACCAAAGCGGGGAGCATAAACTCTTTCTAGCTGTTCATAGTAAAGGTTTGTGTCCCTACTACGGCCTATAAATCACAAGTCACACATAAATCCTGGTTCACACATTCAAGAAGAACGTCATCATCAACGACCGATGGGAGGCCTTATCTGGATTGTGCGGCAGTATTTTGATGGATAATTGACTACCTTTTGCAGTAGTGTCGCGAAAGACCGCGAATCGCGATATTTTCTTTTGACATCGCATGTGCGTTTTAAAAATGTAAATGACCCAATAAAGCAAACTCAAGTCACAAGGAATTAAACGATTAGTCAAAGTAAACATTGACATAAATAGTAGGAACAATAATATTCTTATAGGATAATTATGAGAGTTGGAATTAATGTTTGTTCCAATGCAGAAAGACTTTTGTAACAACCTAGTAATTGACAAGATGTGTGGTTGTCCCAAAAAGGGTTTTGTTAACTCGAGCTAAAACTTAATTTTATTATCACAAATATGTTAAAAACATTACTAATGACACTCTATTGTTAGAAATGGTCAAAAAGTTCTCCAACTTTTTGTGACCTCCAACATGTGATGTGGTTTCCATAGTGGAATCGAAATGTTTTCAACTACCTGGCACTACTGTCAACTGAAACAAAAATATAAGAGAAACAAATGAGCGCCAACAAGCACTAATCTTGACCTTCTCAGATACAACAAGTTTCCTCAGGTTATCTTTTCAATGATGTGTTAGCAAAAATGTCTTCTATTGTTAAAAATGTATTTTCTGGCTGTTTCTGTCGCCCTTATTTTTTATATCGGTTTCAATAGAAGACTTATTTTTCATTAAATAAAATCCGTGACCTAAATACATCTAAAAACCTTCTTTTTTACTTCCTTGTACGAAGTAAAGAAAGTATTGTAATCGCGAAAATTTTTTGTTTCAGATTTCTACGGAAATATCTATTTTGACCATTCCTGAATCCATTTTGACTAGTTTCGTCGTGACGTCTGTACGTACGTTCGTACGTATCTCACATAACTCAAAAACGGTTAGCCGTAGAAAGTTAAAATTTCGTATTTAGGATTATTATATAATCTAGTTGTGAACCTATCTTTTTGGTCACAGCATGATTACCAGAAATGGTACTTTACTTGAAGGTCATTACTGATTTTCATTAAACATTATATTAAAATATTAAGCAAAACCTTTCAAATTTGGTTTTTAAGACTCAAATATTAATATAAACAACATAATAAATTTTGGTAAACATTGGCAAACCGGAAGTTGTACTTTACTTGAAGGTCATATTAGACTTTCATCAAAAAGTATATTAAAATGAGTAGTATATTAAAACGTCTTACATTATAACGTATATTAAACGTCTAATAGACATCCTAAAAAAGACGTCTTAAAGATCTCTTTCAGAGATCGGTGCTGTGTGGGTTGTTGCATCTCCAGGTTAGCACACGTTTTCTTCTGTAGTATATTTCCATACGATGAAGTCTTGAACATTTCCTTCTTGAATGAATTAATCCAAATCTTTGCAATATCTTTATTGTAATTTCTGTAGTTGAGATCAGTTCACTTAATTTAATTTAATTCATTTTCAACTAATTGTATATTTAAACTGTAGAAAAAATTATTTCAATATTGAAATAAAAGCTTTATGAACAAACGTTTTATTTCAAGAAAACTGTTTATTTTAAAAAGTAATCATTTAATGGTTTTGATAAATTGTGTGCCTATTGTAAAAAAGACCCATATGGTTAAAGTGAACAAAAAGAAACGAAAGAAAAGAGAGAGAATAAAAATAATAAATTGATTCGTATTAAAAACCATTTTTTACTTCTGATCAAGATTTTAATAATAAATTAAAATTTTATAATTATTGAGCATCTTTTTCGAATGTAAGAAGATGTTGGGAAAGGAGAGATTTGAATGAGGATAGGGAAGAAAGGAATTTCTGAGGTTGTTAAGCGGGCAAGAAAGGAACCTTTGAATGTTCTCAGAAGGTCAGAATGGTTCGATCTTGTTTTCTGTGAGTAGACAGATGATTTGAATTGTAGGAGGCTGTAGATGTAGGAAGGGTGCTGGGTGTTGATGGTTTTCCATGGCAAGGATCCGAAGAAATATTGTCTGCGGATGGAGGAAAAGAGCCACTTTAACATGCCTTGGAGGTGGGACACATAAGACCGCCTCGAGGTACCGAAGATAAATCTTAAAATAATTATTTAGATTTAAACTGTCAACGTTGGAGACGCAACAGAATTTATACCTGCACTCTATGTAACATGAATATCCCTGAAGACACCTTAAATTTTCTTACTGTATGCATGATTTAAAAAGATAGAAGACCATTTTAAAAACTATCATCTCGTTTCTCTATCTCTCTCTCTCTCTTTCTCTCTCTCTCTCTCTCTCTCTCTCTATATATATATATATATATATATATATATATATATATATATATATATATATATATATATTCCTTTCGTTAATATATGATTCCATTTTCATAAGTCCATCCCTTAATGTATAGTAAATACCTAGTGGAACAATTTAATTTTAATTGATTCTCTATTTTTTTATAGAAACATCTGGCATGTCTTATATGCTACTTAGTTGGGAGCTTGCTTTCAGAGGAGCGCGTATCCAATCTGGAAAAATTTTCATTAAGGTGAAAAAAATGAATGAAAGTACCAATTAAATAATTATCCTAACTTAAGACTTGCAAGAGAAAGGGATTCGTTTGTTCAATTTTTGATAGAAAGGTTTGATTCAGTTCATTCAAATGAAGGTAAAACGTGAAAAAAAAACTTGATTCATTTTAAGGATACTCAGTGTTTCTGTATAGAAGAAATATCGAGGAAAAAATTATTAATTTGCAATTATTGCAAATTATTAATTGGGACCACATCGATTTTTTCAAGATATCGTTCTTACATCTATTTTTACTACTGTTTATATAATCATCATTTATCATATGCAATTTATAAAACTTTATTATAATTTTATTTTTATTACCATAAAAGTGTGCAATTCGACAGACGGACAATGGTCCGTGTCGCACCTTTTTTTATGTATTTTGTTTTGCCTTATAATAACAATTATTCTGTCCATCTATTTAATAATTCATTGTTAAAAATATTCATAATGAACTGATTGGCTTGGTGATTGTTTTTTTACTTACAGAAATTACCATACTGTCATTAGATTAACACGATCAATCCATACAAACTGTATTATCCCTAGCAAAAGTATGGTCGAACAACTTTCAATTAATTTGAAATTCTTGTCGGCTCGATGAAAAGAATTTCAAGGTGGTTAATCTGAATGCTTTATCCAGCTCAAGTTTCTAATCTCAAACTTAATCTCAGGAACTTAATTCAGGAGAACTCATTACAGCTGGAGGTTAAAACTTTTAATTCTAACTGGATTGCCAATTGGGACCACATCGATAAATACGAATTAACAATTTGCAAAGTAAGTAGGGGACGGGAGAGGGAGGGGGTGGAATTCGTTAAGGTTTGGAAAATCGGCTTTATCTTCTTCCATTCAGTTTTTCTCCGTCGCCATTGAGGGCGGCAAAGCTCTGCACCCCTAACTTAGATTAGATCGCTCCAAGTACCAATACAGCGGGTTCCACCTTGAGTTAAATTTTAATGAATAATTTTAACTGTCGAGGCCCGGTCTTATTTACTAAAAATCTTAACAAATAAAATAAATATTTTAATAATTAAACACAATAATAAAATATTTTTTTATTAAACCTTTATTTTTTTTTCAAGGTTTAGATAAGCTAAGTTTTGAGTTTTAAAAATTATGGCGCATTTCTGGTTGAGATATGAATATGTATCTTGCAGGATACAATGGATAATAGGGTTGTTTAGGACTGTCGGTAGATCTAATGAAGCTCACGTAAATTAAATTAATACATTTTTTTATATTTATTAGCAATATTGAATATTGATACTAATTAATACATTAAACAGATACACTAACTGAAAAATACATCAAATGGGGTTGAGAAGTCATTCTATATGAATTGTCGGTTTTTAAACATCTGTCTATTTATGTTGATATTTCTAATCCCTCCTCTACAATTGAATCGTGTTTACATATTTTGTTTACTATAGCACTACGTACTCTTCCATCATGTTTTTGTTGAAGGTCGTTTTAGTCTTCGCTGAAATTTCAATTAAAATGGATCTCCTCTAAAACCACTTACGCCATGGGAATTCATTAAATGAGAAAATGCTGTTTCAACTTATCGGGAACTTGAAGATATATATGAGAAAACGTCATTAGTGAACGGCATGTGCAGAGGTGGTTTGAGAAGTTTCGAGCTGTAAACCGCAAACTTGACGACGAGCCTTGGACAGGTCGACCAATAGAGCTTGACGACGAACTCCTACAGGCTACTGTTGAAGGAAATCCTGTTGTAACAGTTGAATATTTATCAGAACAACTTGGATCGACACATTCTACTGTTCACCGTCATTTGCCATCAGATCCATTTTAATTGAAATTTAAGTACTGACTAACTTTCTCCAACAAGAACATGAAAAATAGTACGTAATGCTATCATTAACAAAATATTTAAACTCAATTCAATTTTAAAGAAGGGATTAGTAATATCAGCATAAACAGACAGATTTTTAAAAACCGACATTACATACGGGATGATCTGGTAGATCATAAATTTTTTAAAAATAAATAAATAAAATAAAACAATAAGAAAACTAAATTTTTATTTGAAGTAAAATAAATTTGACTTATAGTTACTAGTTTTTAAAAAAAATAATAAATAAATTTGCGTTAGTTTACTGTTTTAATAATAGTTATTGAAGTAATGATTTTGTTATATCAATAATACGATTCTATCAATTTATAAATTGATCCTAATAAAAACGCTCAGATCATGAACCGAATTTATGTATACAGGATACAGACGGTAAAATGTAATTTTCTAGGCAAATATCAAGTGAATCAATTCAGTTTATTGTTTTGCCTATGTTTAAGTAACAATACATGAGAATCGTAATTTTAAACGGATGACTGCTTCAGGCGTTTTCAGAAGTTACCTCACCGAAGGTTGACGTACGATTCACTCTTACAATGTCGGAAACAAACAATCTTCCACGGCAGAGTCATGTTGGAAACATACGGAGGTTATACTACAATGCCTAATAAGAGATATGGAAGATAAAAGAACTAAAATAGAGGCAGTAAATTAAAACTTAAAATCAGTATAACAGTATACAATTATTGAAACTGTATATCTTGCTGTACACAATGTCCAATTAAGGGTTTAACTAATGAAATAACATATACAATTTTTTTTTTACACTAAAACTTAATTCCTTGGTATAAGCGTTACTATTATTTGCACTCCGAAATTCTCTTTTCTTGTATTTTCAAACCTTACAAATATTCAATAAGAAATGGGGATTGTAAAAAGCATTGCCAAACAAATTTATTGACAGATAAAATTCCTAATTTACGAACAGTAGAAGTCTAAAATCTGCATCCAATAGTTTTTGTAAAAGCTTCATCGTCGATGGGAAAACTTTTCGGCGGTCAAGAAGGAAGTGAGCGCTTATCAATAAAATTTGAGCAGAAATGGGATTTCTCCATCTGTTCAGATACCATTGATAGCAAACATATTCCTCTTTTTTTCACAATTACTAAGGTTTTCAATATTAATTAATTCAAGGGGTTCAAATATTCGACTATTACAGCGTTTCATTATTCATAGGCGTTAGCTTCTTTAACAATCCATGTACTTTAGTAGAAATGCAAGCACTTACCGTCCCTTAGGATGAATTGGGGTATAAGTTTTATTTCCTTAGTCGTTTTTTTTTTAAATTACTTTTTACTTCTTTTAAACGTAAATATTATTTGTCGTATTCTATCATTAGAATTTATTATTAAAGATGAAATATACTATCATTAGGGTCATGTACTGAAGTGCATAATCCTCATTTGTTGAATATCCTTCATTTGAAAAAGTTGATTAATTAAAATTCATCTTGTAGTCGTGATTGGGTTTTGTAACCTTTTTGTAATAACTAGAGCCGGGATGGCTCGTTCTCCAGTTATTATATTTATTCTTTCCAGAGCGAAAGGATTTGTCCAAATTTATTTATATTTCTATAGATTTATTTTGTCCACTACAAAAGTTATTATACTTAAATCAAAGATAAAACCTTCACCGGCTGTATTCGAACTCTGAATCGAGCGTAGACGCTAGTGTAGACGACCAAAATAAATTATAGAAAATTTTAAAAAAATATTTTTTTTTAAATATTCCTCAATAAAAATCTCGCCAAGGAAAAAGTAATTTTAGTTATCCATCTTTTTTCCTCTGATGAAATTGTGTCGTTCGTTATTAATACTTGACAATTTAATAAACGATTAAAGACGAAATTAAATAGGAAATTTTAATAAAGTTCTTTTGCGATTATGAAACAAGACTTTTTGAAGAAAAGCTTCCCGTTAAATTAAATCACACAGCTCTGTTGTTAATTGAAATGAGTTTTGAAGTGGATAAAAGGTTCTATAACTGGCAGAAATCAGAGAAGTGAAATATAATCCTTAATTAATCTATACTTTCCTTTTAATAATCGTCGCTCAACATAAGATTTTTCTCAAGATTTGTTTGTTCTCATTTCAAGTTGAGATTAGTTGATATTTCTAGGAAAACTCCTCCTAGGAAAACCTTGACACTGGAAGGATGAACTGTAATATTTACATTTTCTCGGATGGAGTGCACACATAAATGTGTTGTTTTCTCTTTTCAAGAAAAAGATGTCGGTTAGTAGAAGTGCTTCAATTTGAATTAATTTACTTCCCATTATGCCAGCTCCTCTAGAAATTAAGTAAATAAAATCTGTAGTATATACAATAAAAAATAATATTAATTATCATTATTTGACTCAGTTCATTGTCATCTGATGGGCAAATTAATAAACAGAGTCGATTACATAGAATATGCTATATTCTGAAAGCCACAGACGAAATTGCAGGCAATTGCATGCTTTTAATTTCCCTATTTTTTTATTTTTTGCTTTTTAATACCGATTTTATGTTGTTGTCAATAAACTAAATCTTTAAGACATCTTGATAAGGCACCGTGTTGTTTTTTTCTTTGCCAGGAAGTAGTCATGTGTTGAAAAACATTGATCTCTTTTCACAATATTTTAAATTCAAGGCCTTCAAGAGAAATGTAGTGGTTCGGAAAACTATGACGGCTCTCCAAGAACTATTCTCGGCGACAATTATTGAGGAAAATATGCTGAGTATGTTAACAGATGTTAACTTTTGGAAACACGTTGGAAGGTTGAAGTTGGAGAACCCAGGAATAATGGGGATCTGCTGGTACACCTTCTTTTGCACAGTGACCAGTGCATTTTCGAAACAGACCGTAAGAATTGGTCCCATCTCAAAGGTTTCTCACCAGAAGTGTCATCCCTTTTAAAAGAAACAAATTCATCTGCGCCTCAGATGAGTTATCTTAATATATTTTTACCACAAATAAATAAAAAAAGTTTATTTTATTCCATGTCATTTTATTTATTTACTATAACTATTTCTCATTGTTTATATACTGAATAAGAATGATATTAAGTTTTTATTTTTGTAGTCTGAAAATAAGTTTCAGACCACTAAAAATATTTTATTTTACGAGATCAGTCGAAACGTGTTTTACAAATTTTTTTTGCTCTAGCTTTAAAATGATTTTTTTGCTGACCTATGGTAAATTTTTGATCAGCGTAAAATTGTATGACTAAACTACTGTACCCTATACCTTTATCATTATAAATTTGAATCGATTGGTCAATAGGTTCTGAATTAATGCTGCATGCTGAATCAGTATTGATTTTTTAATAATTTGGATACCTTAAAAGACATTTCTACTTCTCCTCAGTTTTGTAATTTTTCGGACTTGTAACTCAAAAACTGTATGTTCATCGGTATGCGACCATAGTGAAATAAATCTAAAACAATCAATCTAGCAACTTCTGGCTGAAAAAAACACTAACGTTTGCGATGGTATTGTAAGAATTTACGAAGGACTGAGGATGATTGAGATGCCGGTCAAGCAGAGTCCATTTGTCCCGATCAATCTTCCTCCGATTTTGGTCCTCACAAAGGATCCGATCTTTATTGAAGGCCATCCTTCCTTCCCACCCCTTCCCCGATGGTTGTAAACCTTATCCCTTCTTTTTTCTATTCTCTCTCTCTCTTCTTCTATCTATTCAGAATATCTTGGCGCTAGATTCTAAAAGTTCCTCTTACAAAATTTATCCGTTTTTTAAGCCAGTATTGTATCATTCATATAGATGGGTGAATCATTCAATAGAGGTCTTAAATGTTGGGCATTAGTACGAATATAAAGATTGCATGTATTACGGATTCAATCAGTGGTCAAAATAGTGGTATATATGATGATAGTGATATATGGTATATATAGTGATATCAGTATCATATATATATATATATATATATATATATATATATATATATATATATATATATATATAAATACTGTGTAAATGGAAGTTTACCATCCTAAATATTTTGATGGGGATCTTTCCAGGTGAAAAATTCATCATGATTTATTTATTCTCTTGCCATGTTCCCGAATTACATGTTAGGCGATAAGGAATAACGCGAAGGGTAAACAATAGTTCTTCGATAGCAAACTCTGGGAAGTAATATATTTTAATAAAAGAAAAAGAAAATGATTTCATTATTTTAGTTTTTATCTGTTATGTACTACTTCATGCTTATGGAAGATGGGTTGTATTCACCCAAACCGATTCCCCATAAAACACCTAAACCATAGATATCCCGATTTTCTGAAATATATTGGATTCATAATACACGGTGAATCAAAATATTATCTTTCAAAATGTATTAATAATAATGTTGAATTTGAAAATTAAAATACTTCGCTAAACGTAAAAAGCTATATATATGAAAGTATATATATATATATATATATATATATATATATATATATATATATATATATATATATATATATATATTTGTCAGTATTGTTGCAATCTAGATTTTTCATCATCATTATTTTTCTAAATTTGTTTTCTATCAATAAAAATTGCAAATAAAAAATTAATTAGCCTAATTTAGTTTTTTGTTTATACAGGACGAAATACAATGAAAAATGAATGTGTTCGCAAGTTTTTTTTAATTTTATTTATAAAATTTACAAACTGGAACATTCTAGCTATAAACTGATGAGACGTTTTGGTATGAGCATTGAAATAGATGTGACGACCAAACGAGTTTGTTTTATATATATATTATCTGTAAATGAGTGCCTAAGATAGCCAGAGAATTACTTATGTAGTTGGGGTATAACGCTAATCATTTTCTGGGTGCAAGGTATAAAATCAGGAACTGCTCTACATTGCAATTGCTCTTCTTTGGCAATTGTGGAACTTTTATTCTTTTCTTTTTCCTTTTAGTTTATTTTTTGTTCACATTGCATTCAAAACAACTTGATGTTTTTAGTATTAATCTTTTGCTTGAAGCAAAAACAACCTATGCCCATGTAAACAATAGCTACAGACTTCTGAGAACATTATTTGTTTCTGTGTTTAAAATTTTAATTTCTGACAGACAATGTTACATAAAAAACTATAAACCACTAAAAATGGACACTGCTTGTTATTGCTCCAAGCCACAGAAGTATGATTGTAGTTATAAGAATATATAAATATATATTAAATAGCCTTATAATATAATTATATTAATTACTCCTGGATTAAGTATTTTTCTAGTTATTGTAAACACGAAATATTTAATTTCTCAACATATTTATAGACTGCTAGTATCCTCCCTTATTTTCCTCCACTTTGATTACGGCAGCGTGGTGTACGGTGGACTCTCAATAGATCTGGAGTATAGACTAAAGAGAATTATGAATAGTTTCGTAAGATCTGTTGATGAGATCCCGAGACGTTCACGTGTTTCCTTCCATTAAGCTGAGTTAGAGTGGCTATTCCCTTCCTTCCGTAGACAATAATTCCTACCCACATTCCTTTACTAAGTAATCTATAACCCTTCCTACGTCTACAATATCCTCCAATTAAGTTGTCTATCCACTCCTGTACCAGAGGATCTCGACCTTCTGACCTTTATACCTGTTTCTACAGATCTGCCTCATAGTAGTAGGAGCTGAGGCCAAAAAACGTGTCTGATTTCAAGAAAATGTTTGGTTACACACATTCTAAACCCTCCTATTCCAGTTCCTCTTCACAATACAGTCCGACGCTAGTTGATCATGTTATAAGAATTTGGTTCCAATGGTAACGTTTTTCTTTTTTTATACTAACATATATTTCATAGCATTTTTCATGCAAATTGTTATTTTGTTTTTGTTTTTTTCTATGTATTTTATAAGAATTTCTTTCATTTTTTGTTACTTTGTTTATCTGTTTTTTTTATGTACGAATTATTTTTTACCTAGCTATAATATTTATGTCCCATCTAAGGTTTTGTATATAGATTTCTATTTTTTATTTTTTTATTTACTAGTCATGTGTAAATATCTTTTTAAATATTTTTATAATTAAGATACAGATGTAAATATTTTTTTGTTTAATATGGTCGTTTTTTTCTGCTTACTTATAAGATGAATTTATTTTCTTCCTTTTTTTTACATGAATATTATTTTCCTTTTGATGTATTGCAAATACTTTTATTTTTTTTATTATATAATATATCTTATGGCCAGTGACAATGATTATATTTTTGTACGTTTGCTATTCTAAAGGGTTTTCGTCCCAGAATAAAGTTTTTTTCTATCTATCTATGTATTCCTTTTTATATGCGCATCAAAAAAATCATTTTCGTTTTTATTTCTAACCATTTTTATTTTATCCGTATTTATTTCTAGAGCTAGTTTTTTATCAACTTTATTCAACTTCATTGTGTTTATTTGTATAGTTTTCGTATTGTCATAACGTTAACAAATCATCAGCATTACCTTATAATATTATATAAATATTAAAATGTTGATTATCAGAACATAGAGACATTGTAAATGCACCAGACTCTGAATAATTTGGACGCAAATATCCTAACGGTGATTCTGTTAAAAAAAAAAGAAAAAAAAAAAAAGAACCTCCAGTGAAAGACAAAATCGTTATTCACCTTCCCTAATGAGAGACCCCCATCATCCAGCTGTTAAAGAAAAAAACATGCTTTGAAAATCTTCCGAACGAGAATTACTTTTGTTGCTTTTAACTTTTCTTTTCATTTTTTCCTCCCAACTGCTCTTAATAGAAAGAGAACTCGGGACTTCAAAGAAACTCCGTCCCCTAACAGATGAATCCATTATTTCATTGTTCTCTAACTGAAGTTTCTGTCGTTAATTAATCAGTGCGAATTTCGTAATATAAATTATCCGGAATGGGCTTTATGAATTCTTAGAAAAAAATTAAAAACAGAATCATGAATTAAAACGCTGTATATTATTACGCAATGGTTTATTGTTTCCAAATATGTAGATGTGAAGTTTTAGTCCACGGGCGGACGGTTTATCTTTTATTCGATTTTTGGTTTCTACGTATCTTGAAACACAAAACCTCAAATTTTGATATTCATTTTATCAAATTACAAAGGTTCATTATTGAAAATAATTAACCAAAATACTTTTTTTTAAAATATGTACAAAGCCCAATATTATCAATACAATACATCTTTGATATTAAAAGTCCGATTACGATGAATATTTTTTGTTTTGCAGAAGATTTACCACAATTTATCATAAAATGTATACTTTTTTATTTACGCGCAAATAAATTTTTCTTTTCTTCTTAACTTTTTATGTTTTTCTAGGGCGCCTGATTTGGTTCACAGGCATCGGAAGCCGAAACTTTACAAATCTGTGACTTGATATCAAATCTGAAAAAAATAATCGGGCAACCAGTCTTGGATTCGATTATTCGATTCTACATATCGTTGTTCCCATAGCAAATGAAATAAATAAACTAACGAATATGAAAAACACTACTTTTTAGGAGAGATAAAAAAACCGTTGAATCTTTCTGTGTATGAGGAACACCTTCAATAATTTGTTTTTGCTTTTTTTTTTTTTTGGTGTTATATATCGTGTTTGCTTTGTTCTCCTAAAAAGTAGTGATTTTCACATTCTAGAGTCAAGCGCCTCTCTGCCCTGATGGCCTGAAACTTAAGGGGATACATACTACGCTCACGTGACGTTTGCTGGCGCGGTGTCAACTGGCATGTTAAGACTTCAGCGTGAGGCAGTGTGTGCACATTAAGCTGGCGCAAGCTAATTATAAATTCACCTCAGTTCTATGTTTTTCATATCTTATGGATAGTAGTCTAAGTTAAGTGGAACAAAAAAGGCGAAATAGACGAATACAATCATGTATGCAGTTGCCAAAGTTTCAGGAATGTGCAGGGGTAGATCCTCTAAACAATGTATAACAAGGTTCCATCGATTTCCGGGGCGGCAATGGGTAAGGTGAAGGTTTAAAGAACTTTTTCTTTTATTTATTTTTCTTGCGATTATAACTCTAAAATGGTGCTTCGCACGGAAAATATAACCGGAGCAAAATGAAAGAAGATTAAATGTCCTACAAATTGGTGCATATAAGTTTGTTCCTATTTGTTCTAGTTTCCGAGATATCTTCCGATAAAATTGGATAATGTTTGAAACAAGTTAGGTATGTGTGGTTTGAAGATCCCTTTTTTTCGGTTTTTTGTTCACTCTTTTGTTTTACAGAAACAACGTCGGGAGGAAAGTTTTAGGAAATAAAAATAAAATTTATCTTCCATCGGTCGAAAGTTGCAGCGGTTTGAATTTACAAGATAAATTTCAAGATTCCACTAGAAGTTTGCTTATTTCAGTTTATCATCTTTGAAGGCCATAATCTTCTAGAAAATAACTGTAAATATGGTTCATTTATCCATATTATCTTGCATATATTGGATATATATATATATATATATATATATATATATATATATATATATATATATATATATTTATATATATTATGTAAATGTATATATATATATTTTTGAAGATTTGTAAATGTCCTACAACTTTCATCACAATGTTTCTGTAAAACAAAATAGTGAGAAGCTAGGAGAGCAAGTTTTACTTAAAATATGAGGCGAAACAAAGATTATCCATTTTTACCGGTGGATATAGCACAGGGCTGTATACATATAATTATGTTTGGCAATGTTAAAACTTATTTTATACCTATATTTCTTAAGCATTAGGTACATTTCAATTTATATACCTAATGCTTAATTTCTATACTTAAAAAGTCGGACCCCTTGACTTTTGACCCCCACACTTGTAAAACCTATTAATTACCAAGAAATAAATTATTTTCCATTGCCTTATAATAGATTTATTTATAATTGTAAAAATTCTAGGATTTATCCCATTTCTCCCACGATTTATTGTGGATATTTGTATTCTACTCCTTGATATTGGGATCAAACAGTACAGGATTTCTTAACATTTTCAATTAATTCTTCCACGATCATGGCTGACTGAATCAATGCTAACTGACGTGATCTGGAAGGTTTAGTTGAAGTTAAATCCATGAAAATTTTAATTTTTTTATCCATTTATATGGAGGATGTATTAGTCTGAAATTATCTCGATTTGGATTTATTTTTAATTTTAAATTAATCAGCTTTCATTTTACTTGGATATAATCACCAAATCATGTTAGGTTATTTTGCTGGCCATTTTTAGGCTTATGACGTCAATGAACCGTTCGTATGATTAATATTAGTAAAAGAGATTTGTTCCCCTTCCATATTTGACGGTTTGTATATTTACCACAACCACCAGCCTTTTGAGGTTACAATAACTGCAACTATTGATAAACTCCGCAAAATATTGCCCTTTTAATGAATGCCGTTTTAGTATCACTGCCTCTGCTGGCTCTTATTTGGTTGCCCGATTTCTCCACAAAAATCTTTTGGCAAACAAACATTCTAACTGAAGCTATTAGAATCGACCATCAAAACCTCTGGGGATAAAGGATATAACTAGTGCCCATAACGATAAAAATTGAGATTAAAAATCAAGCCAAATTCAGAAAACAAAAATAGTAATATATTTATTAAATCAATAGTCTTCTTTATTATGTTATTCTTCTTCAACTCTCCACACTCTTTACATTTACTATTAAAATTAACCTACAAAATGTGATAGGAATCATATTTTTTCTTAAGAGTGGCTGGCTGGTTGACTCAATAACATGCAATAATGACCTCTTTCAAGTATCTGTACTTTAGCCGTATTATTACTGTACATTGTTTTACCCTTTGGAGTGAATTGTTATTTTAAACATTTTATAAGTGACATATAATATAAAGTTACTTTTGGAATTCTTATTTCAAAACATTTTTAGTCTCATACGCGAACAAGCAAGAAAAAAAATACATGTTTATTATGCTAATTTTCTTGTGATCCCTATTGCCAATACAAAATCTGCATAAAACAGGATTTAAGTTATCCATTTTCAGTTGTTAGTTCAATCTTGAGACAAAAGTGAATCTTTGGTGTATAATAAATGAAAGAGGTGGTAGCGGAGAGTGTTGAGGCCGAAGATGGACATTCTCAATTCAAAGTGACACCGTTTCACATCCGACATGGTCGGGGTTGATTCTTCCCTCTCTTGAAAAAAAAAAGTTGTCCATCGTCGTTCCTGCCCTGGTTGAAGTAATTGAAAACGTTTGAGCAATATAAGTAAATATATCACAGTATTAAACCTATTATTTTCTTAGAACATGATCTTTAGATCAAAATTACCGTCGAATAGAAACTATCTTTATATGTAGACTTATTTGAAATATAGTTTATAATTGCTGGAACTATCCGATTAGCTTCTAAATTTGTGATGAATGAAGATGAATTTCGTGTAAGTGGTTTTACAAATATGAAAATAGCTAGACTAAGGAAAGGCTTTGATTTGTTGACAAGGTTTTAGTATTAACTAATTCGAAATGACATTCGAAACCATTTAGTATGAAGGATGAAACTGATACCTAAAAATATCATTTTAATCTCTTTTTTTTTCTAATTTTAAGTACTAGGAAAATATAAATTGCGATGGTTTATTTTTTGTTTACGAAACCAAAATAATATATAACTTTCTATACATGTATATATATATATATATATATATATATATATATATATATATATATATATATATATATATATATATATGTACGGGTTGGAACCTATGAACAGAGTAGGGACGTTGGTACAACAATTAATTTGAGGGGGCAAAATCTAAAATTTGCCAACAGTTTTTTGACCGGATTTCCCAACTATATTAAATATTTTAATTTTTCCAATAATATTATAAAATATTGCAATTTTCCTCAACTCTTTTGGATTTGAATCTTTCACTTACCTGTTGCGAATGTTGACACATGACAACAATGCTTTTTTGTTTTATATTATAACTTAGGTGTATCGATAGAATCCCATTTTCTTAACTCAAAAGGTATTGAGTTGACTTCGTAATGATGGTATAGAAGGCTCAATCTAATTAGGGATTAGGGTTAGGAATTAGGAATCTAATTGGGGGATCAATCGCAAAAGGCATTGGTTTAAATTTTATTTACTGTTTGAGTAAAATAGTTTACCTCAATTTTAGCAGTTTGAAGGAGGTTCTGAAATCAAATTTCCCAACTTTTGGGGTTTTTAAATTATTGGGAGAGGCTATGCCCTCCCCTATCCCATACCATGATGACGTCCCTGCATGTGAAATATCGGTTCTTATGGTAAGAGGCAATTGAATTTATTTTTCCCAACGCACAAGTTTTTTTTTACCTCTTGGATTTTTTTTTTCATATGTGTCAGGTGGAAACAAGTCAAGTGAATGTGGTGGATTTTTTTTAAGTTAACTGACTAATGTGTGCTCGGGAATTGTCGGAAAGAAGTTTAGTTTGTCTCCTTTTGACGAGAGCTGGAACTTTTTCTTTGAATTTTCATGAAATTTGTCTTTTTGTGACGAATAGGTTGAGGCCTTTAATTCAGAATCATCAAGCTTAGTTTCTGCCCTTCCACCAGATTCATTCTCGAGATCTATATTGGCGGATTGAAACATGTAGAACCACCGGTGTACAGTTGTTTCCTCCACTGTACTCTCACCAGTAATAAACCTACCAAAAGCCTGGTTGGTGTTTCGAAATGCTTAGTAAGCATTATGGCCAGGTTTAAATTCATTTATAAATTCATTCATATGCATCTGATTGCTCGGATTCTATTGACGACAAAAACTGGCACAAATACTTGAATATTTCACAATAAACTGACTTATATTATAATTAACTGAATATTAATTAAAATCCATTGTGTTAGTATTTATAAACAAGAGATGGTTTCTTATTGTAATGATTGTGTGTGTGTTTGACTCAAGTTAAATAAAAATCTTTGAATTCCTCCTCCCTGTTCTAAAAAAGTAATTAACTGCAATAAAATTAAGTTATATTGTCGGTTTTCCAAACTCATCGCCATCAACTGCTGGTTTTATTGCTCCAGGAACGGGAATGATCGTAAACGCTTTTTATTGTCTATCCCCGAGCTTCGTTGAACTGAGACGTCTACGCTAGTCGTTATAGTCTCAGTGATATTGCAATTTATAGTAATCCTCTCCAATGAAGGTAATGTACTAAATTTATAGGAGCGCATAACCCCAGACTATTGTGTCTCTGACAAAGGAAGTCTGGGTTTATTTTGAAATACAGTAGATAGTAGGAATAGCACGACGTTTTCCAAATTAGATTTATGGAAAGATTCGTTTTAGTTGCTTTAAATCCTAACTGTTTATTCTTATTTGCTAAAGAAGAATTTTTCGTTTTTCATTTATCTAAAATTACGGTTACTTTTTTATTGGTAATAGTAAACGTCAAGCAGTGCTACATAAATAAACATATAACATTAATCAGTTCTGTAATTATTTTAATATTTGACCCATACCAGAGCCTATTTTAAAACGAGCTGATATTCCGTCATATATTAGGGACTTGAATAAGTTATCGCTGTTTCCCGACAGATGGTGTTATCTTAGTCTTTTTGCATCAGGCAATACTATAGTCAACTTTATCGTGAAGCTCCACCATTAGACTCGAAATCACAGTATATGTTATTCCGCCGAAACCACATACTTTTTCATAGCGTTAAACATGTCGAATTTCGTGCCAAAAAAAAAGAGTATTTGCGGGGAATTTTACTGCATCCTTTTTTTCAAAAAAATCTGCATCTGAAACACATAGAATTCTTGTGGAGACTTACGGCGACCATGCTCTATCGGAAACAACATGCAGAGATAGGTTTAGACACTTTAAAAATAATGATTTTAATATTGAAGATAAAGAACGCTCTGGCGCAAAGACCCAAGTCAGACGCAAAATGAACTTTCAGAATCATTAGGAGTTGATCACACAACAGTTTCCAAACGTTTAAAAGCAAGGAAATTGGGTGCTGTACGAATTAAAGCCGAGAGACGTCGAACGGCGTTTTTTCACATGTGAACAGCTGCTCCAACGGCAGAAAAGGAAAGGTTTTTTGCATCGTATCGTGACTGGGGATGAAAAGTGGATACAATACGATAATCCGAAGCGTAAAAAATCGTGGTGTAAGCCCGGCCATGCATCAACATCGACGGCAAAACCGAATATCCATGGTTCCAAGCTCATGCTCTGGATTAGCTGGGTCTAGTGTATTATGAGCTCCTCAAACCCAACGAAACCATCACGGGAGATCTCTATCGACTACAATTAATGCGTTTGAGCCGAGCATTGAAGGAAAAACGGCCTCAATACGAGAAAAGACACGACAAAGTAATTTTGCAGCATGACAACGCTCGGCCACATGTTGCAAAACCGGTCAAAACCTATTTGGAAACGCTCAAATGGGAAGTCCTACCCCACCCGCCGTATTCACCGGACATGTGCTCCTTCCGATTACCACTTGTTCCGATCGATGACTCATGGCCTGGCTGAGCAGCACTTCCAATCTTATGAAGATGCCAAAAAATGGATCGATTCGTGGATAACTTCAAAAGGTGAGTCGTTCTTTCGACATGGTATTCGTATGCTGCCAGAAAGATGGGAGAAAGTAGTGGCTAGCGATGGACATTACTTTCAATGACATGTTATTTACTATTTTTTTTTTAAATAAAGCATTTATTTTCACGAAAAAACAGCGAGAACTTATTCAAGTCCCTAATAAAAATCTGTATAGCAATGTATGATCGCCATATCTATGCATATCCACCATTGAAGATACTTTGGCATTTAAAATGTCAACTAATGAAAAGACTTAGGATTATAATGATGTGAAAAAAATAATATCTGTTCGGAGATCGGTCAAGTTGCTAGAAAAAATCACGACTTATGGTGATGGTAGAAAGGTCAATGGTCGTAATCCTCAAAATGAAAACTATCAGAGACGTTAGTAAAATTTAAAACTGCCCTGGATTTTCACGAATTAATTTCAATAAAAACCATTAATGGTCAACAACAAAAATTTACGTCGTCCATTTGCCATAGAACGGAGAAAATCGAGAGGAGCGTTTTCAACAAAAAAGTCTTTTTTCAGCCCACAATATAGTCCTTCATCTACAGAGCAAAGCCACAAACGAAAATATAAAAACTATGTAATAATGGTGCAGAGGGGAGGGGATGACTAAGGAATCCTTCAAAATATAGAAATGAAGGTAGAAAAAACATGAAAGAATATTTTAGAAAATAAAATAAATAGAAATAATCTATTGCTACGTTTCTGGCTCTCCGCTTTTCTAAGGCGGGTCATGATTCCATAAACAGCATCTATATATTTATTTATTATCTATATTATATGTTTCTATCGATTTCATTTGCGATATTAATAGAAAAAGCCACTAGGTCACCAAAAGTATTTATTTTATTTTAAACTATGTACGATTTTTCGGCTATCAACAGCCAATTTCAAGTCTATTGACCATCTTTCTATCTGTCGGTTTTATAAGACTACTGCTTAGGATGCGTTCACAGTTATGCCAAATCTTGGCATATCAAACGTGTAAAGCAGGTAGTTTTGCTTGGTTCGGCTTGCCTGTGTTTGAGTCCGAGGTTCTTGCGGGAAGCCCCACATAAGCGCTAGTGTTGCATCTACATATTTGTAGCTTATATGCTGTTGTGTATTTTATATTTTTAATTGTTTCATTATAAAATAAAAATAATTAAAACCGAAATTAACAGTTGGAATTGCAGAAACAGTAGCGTTAGTTTGCCAAGCTACTGTAAATCCCCTTTATATGTCTACCGTTTGGTTTGGCTTGGGACTCGCTATATTTTGACAAAGGCTTGAACGCGCCTTTAGACCTTCCGGACTGCTAGCAGTTTTTTTAACCTTACCGCTTGGTCTAATGTGCCGGGTTTTCCCAAGCCTTTCACAGGTGTCAGTTACAGTTTAAAATTGAGAATATTTATTTATATAATAAATTGAATTAATTCTATTAATAGTTAATGATTATTTAATCAAAATATATTCCCTTTTCAGATCATTATCCTCATTTTTAAAAACAAAAAAATTATAAGACCTTTGGCCACCGAATATAGCTCAATGAGACAATAATGCAACGAAGTTATGTTAGGATAACAGCCGGTAGAAGATAGAAAAACGAAATGGAAAGTTCAATAGACTATTGATTACATAAAAATGTATCGTATGTTGTTTTTAGGGGCTTAATTAGCACGCATAATAATAAATATCGAATTAAGTGTTTGTTTGTATATATATAAACAAAGGCAATGATTTAAAACACATATCAAAACGTAAAACATTAAAAGTACTTGTGCATTCATTTCTCCCAGCGTTTTAATGGATTCTTACAGTAACCTGTCAACTTTCCTTGATAGGATAGAAGTTTCGGCTGCCCCTATATTTTCCAGCATTTTTTTATTGATCGTACGTACTCCTGCTTCTGAATCAAATTCCACGTGTTCCAATGAACTTTGACAGTAATGGTGGTCCGAGGAGCCCAGAAGAGAACCGTCTGAATTGATTTTAAAGTGGAGTGTTGTCTATCAGATGATCTATATCAGATGTGCCAACTAGTAAGTTTCTCGGGCAAGATGAAGTTCGAGATCTGCAAAGAGCTTAGTAATGCCCTTTCCTATCACATTTTCTTCACTTAACATTCCTATTAGGGTATTTATCAATATTGCGAAATACCTAACCGCATCAATCACCTTTCTTAGATGCTGGACTATATCTCATAATTTTCGCTAAAGATTGATTCTGATCTGCCTCCGCCATTCCGAAACCTTCCTCCATATGAATCTGTCCGAGTAAGAATGATTTCTCTCCAGAACCTGGTTGAACTTCTGATTCTGCCTACTCCATGACGGCAGCTAACAGCAAGATTTCTCGAAATTTGACTCTCTCATGGCTCGCATCCGTTCCTTGAGCCGCCACTGGACCTCAAATTTAAATTTGTTTAAGAAAGCACTATCAACGAAACGATCTCAAAGTCATTCATTGTGGGCCTGAACTTACACTCTCTATGTCTGTTAGCAAAGGGTTTAACATGTTAATTTTCTTGACAAGATGGCCTTTCAAAACCCATTCGGAGAGAAAAAATCGTATCCTCAGGACGATTTAAAGATTGGATAGCTTCAGTAACTTCATCCAATAATTTATCACCAACAGCATCTGGGAGGAACCATTTATCTATCTGTTGAATCAGAGTATTAAGACCTATTCTGCTTGGATAGTGCATCCTTGCCCCCAAGGCCTTTCATTAAGCATAGTCTTCTAAAGTATGAAAAATAACTATCTACCCTTGCCTTTCCACTATCAAAGGGTGAACCTTTCCATCTTCCCAAGGAGCTTTTCCCTCTTTTCTTTTTCTTCCGAACTCCTTCTAGGTATGATTCGTCGCCAGTATAGGATTAAGAAAAACAGAGGTTTAAAACCATTTATTAATTTTATATTAATAGTGTTTGCATTACTATATTTTTTCCTTTGTTCTCTCAGATTCTTGGAGTTGCATCTACATCCCGGAAAAATAATTAAGGGAATACAGATGATTTCCCTTATTTAGCCTAATTTTTTCAGTCCCTTAGTGGTCAATAGGTCGGAATCGCTTGGGACGGCTACATCTACGATTCTGGCCACTTTTTTATTTTGTCTATAATCAAAATGTCCGGACGGTTATGTATTACTCTATGAACCGTGATTATTTTCTCATCCCAATAAACTTTAGCATTATCATTTTCTAAAAGTTTTTCTGGGGTATATCCTCAACCTCATCTTTGGCCAGAAGCCCTAATGTTCTGCATATACCTTGGTGGTATATTTTGGCCACATTATTATGCCTAATTAAGTAGTCCGTCCCAGCCAAAGTCTCGCAACCATTTGTCACATGTTGAATAGACTCATGTGTCCTGGAGCAAAGGCGACATTTATCTGACACCGAATTTTCCTTCATAATATGTCTTCTATAAGCCCTTGTCGCAATAACCTGATCTTGGATAGCTATTGCAAAACCTTCATTCTCACCCTTAACCAATGAACTGAGAGCTCATCATCAATTTCAGACTCATGCAGTTGATGGTAAAATCTCCCATGCAGTTCTTTCTCCTTCCACACAGCCTTATACTGATCATCATTTTTTATTTCTTGCAGCATCGGGTTTTTAAGATTTAGGGCAGTGAAATTTTCGTCTAATTCTCTCATCATGCCGCTGATTGTAGTCATACTTGCCATAAATTATTCGTTCATGGAATTTTCTTGCTTTCGGCATGCGTCTTCTATCGAAATAAGACCACGGCCACCCTCCTTCCTAGGTAAATGGAGTCTTGCCATAGACGCCTTTGGGTGATGATTATTAGCATCCGTCATCATTGTGCAAACCAGGCGGTCCAATTCTTGTAGTTTGGTAGTCGACCAGTTGATTATACCAAAACTATATCCTACCAGTGGTATTGCCCATGTATTAATGGCATGTATTTAATTTTTACCAGTCAGGTGACTTCGGAGAATTTGCTGCAGCCTCTTTTTAAACTTGGTACATATTTCACCAAGTATCTCTTTCTTGGCTACCTTAATAGTTTGCTTAATGCCCAGGTATTTGTGTCCTAGGGATTGGTGTCTGGTGGTCTCTCTGGAATGAAGTTGTAAAGAACTCCTGTCCATTACTCTCTCTTTAGTTACATTAACTGTATCACAGTTTTCGAGACCAAAAGACTTACTAATTGCATTACTAAACATAGACACAAGTTCCATCATGCTTTTTAACTGATCCCTATTTTTCGCATATAACTTCAGGTCGTCCATATAAAGGCTATGGCTGACGATGGATCTGTTATCCCCTATTTTAAATTGGTAACCAATGTTACTGTTGCGGAGAATATGACTTAATGGTGGCCAAAGCTGAGCTAAGCAAAGCAAAGCTGAGCTAAGCAAAACCATAGAGGGCTGAGTGAATCTCCTTGATAAATACACCGACAAATTTTTATAATTCCAGTATTATAACATGAGCGGCCTATGCCTACTATCATTTTAGTACTCCACGATTCCATGAATTTGCTTAGGAGGTTTATTACGTCAGGGTGAATTTTATATAATTCAAGGACTTGAACTAACCAACTGTGTGGTACGGTGTCATACGCTTTTTTATAGTCAATCCAAGCTATTGATAAATTTCGCATTTTTTCGCAAACTTGATTTGCAATAAATTTGTCCATCGCTAATAGCTCCTTGCAATCTCTAGCTCCTTTCCTCCATCCCAATTGCTCTGACGGTAAGATTTCATTAATCGTCAAATGATTATCTATTTTGAAAGCAATGATCGATGTCAGGAGCTTATATGTGGTATTTAGACAAGTAACAGGCCTGAAGTCCTTAGGCTCAAGAAGGCCCTTCTTCCTTGGGTATCATATAAGTTATCCCCGCTGCAAACTCATTAGGTATTTCAGCCGATCCATCCGTTATTGATTGGAAGAGTTCCGCTAACTTCCCATGAAGACTAGTGAAGTGTTTCAGCCAGTAGGCTTGTAAGTTATCATTTCCTGGACACTTCCAGTTATGCATTTTCTTAACGGCTGCAGTTACATCCTCCTTTGTGATCACCAATGGGGCCATCAAGGTTGTTCTTTCAAGTTCATGCTTTATTTCAGGCAACCAGGTGATGTTTGCATCATGATATGCTGGGTGTTCCCACAATCCCTTCCAGAACGATTCCATACTGTCTGCTGTTGGTGGTATTGCATTTACATCTATTTTTTCCCCTCTTAGTTTTTTATAAAACCGATGTTGGTCTGTTCCAAAAGTCCTATTGTCCTCTCTGGGAAGATTTGCCGTTGTGTATCTTCGTACTCTATTTGCATAAACAGCTAACTTTTGTTTAAGTTTGTCAGCATAAAGTTTGAGGGTTTTAGTGAGTTAATTTTCAAGTATTACGGTGCCAAGATGAAGAACAATAATCTCATCTATCTTTTTCTTTTGCTTTTTTGAAGCCTTAGTTGGATCCTTGACCTAATTTATTATTATTCCAATCCGTCTTCGCAGCTCAGCTATTTTCCCCTCCAACCTTCTCTTTCAAGAAGGCTGTCTAATAGTCCCTGCGGTTGAAGATTTCTTTGACGCATCCTTCTCTTTCACCTTTAAACCAAGGGGAGTTAGAGTTGTTTTAGCTGCTATATAGACCCAGTGCTTGAAATCAGATATGGTATTAACAAGTTGAACATATTTTTCAAGTATCTTGTCAATGATTTTGACAATTTTCCAGCTTGTTGCTTTATAAGGGACTCGGGGTAGCATAGATCTTTCTTCCATGGGAATTCCGTTCCATTTCATGTGTTCCTCCAATAGTTTATCTTCTAATTTTGTTTCAACTTCAGCATATTGATTGGATTCATCATGGCGTGCGCTATCTGCTGATGCGGACTCATTATGAGCTGTCTGGGTTGAGGATCTGCTGATTTTTGCTTCTGAAGATTCTCCCGTCTTGGAAGACGTAATCAGGTTTAGGAATCCAGTCACCCTGGGATCCCGTCTGGCATACCGGAAAAACGGCTGGCCTAGGAAAGGTGTCATTCAATTAGAGGATAGTAATGCATTCAGATATGTCGTCCCATCCAGAACAGGGGTGAAACCATGGCCTGAAGTCTTGGGAAGGGAGATCTAGCCAAACAAAGACTTTCTAGGCGGAAGGAGGAAGAGAAGCGGGGAAAGGAAAATCTGGGGTCTCGAAAGAGAGAGACACGGGGAAGAGACTCGAGCTAGAGACACTGGGGAAGACACTCAAGCTAGACATGTACTGGCCTTTACTGTTGTCCGGACCACGATGAAGATCATGATGAGGCACTTTGGGGCGATCCTGAGTCATCCGGCCATCAACCATCATAGAACTGCCAGACCATCGACATCAATTATTTCCAGATAAGATATTTATGTTAAAGCATTTAATGGCTACGCCTAGTCCGAATCATTCCATGGTTAAAACCTTGTGTCAGTTTATTACCTTAATTTTGATGAATAAAGATAAATTTTAGGAAGGAGGTTGTTGTTTAGTAACTATGCCCATTATCCATTTGAAAATGTCTGATTAAGTATGATAGTAATAAACTTGACTAGCATTATGCGATTATTAAACTTAGAAGTAGGAATATTATATTGGGTAATTATTAAACAATGTTATCGCAAATCAGGCTCTTGGAAATGTATCCAATTTAGAGGGCGCAAAAAGTAACTCATATTAATTCATAATTCATAATTTTAGGATAATCATCCTCAATGATTGCCCAATGGCATCCCTATGCAGATTTATATTATCAGCCCAAATATAAGTCAACCCAATCTAAATAAAACATAGCAATATCTATGGAATAAATTTTCTGTTCTGGAGAAGCATTTCAAAAAATCAGTGACGCGGTAAAATTTTTGGATTGTTAAATGAAAGGAAGGGAGATCAAATTTCTGTAAGTGTGACGAATTTCAGTGAGTAAAAGAAAAATAAATCGTTTCTAAAGAAGCTTATCTAGGTTATCAAAGATGAGGGAATTTTTGTGTTAAATTAACTACCTGCGGTATTTCTATAAACCATCCCATGTTGAATCGTTTATCTACCTTATATGGCTTACAGGTCCAATCGTCGCGATTCTATCGCTACTCAGCTTCTAAAATGCTGAAAATACAATTTGATCATTACAGCACTAAGAGTTGGAAAATGTCTAATCTACATTAAATATCAGTTTAAAATTAGTGCTATAATAACATCAAATTATCCTAATATAAATAAAAAAGAAATTAATTGTGGAGGAATTACAACATGCGGTTAAACTTAAAATCTTTTTACTTTTCAAGCCAAGTACTCGTATTGTAATCGGGTAAAAATTTCTATGTGCAGTTTTCAACGGATCTATGCCTTCCAGATTTCCTTAGTCCAAAAAACGAATTTTGCCTCCATGTGTGTGTGTGTGTGTGTTTGTGTCTCGATTATCACTTGAAC
This sequence comes from Rhaphigaster nebulosa, assembly GCA_948150685.1. Taxonomy (NCBI): domain Eukaryota; kingdom Metazoa; phylum Arthropoda; class Insecta; order Hemiptera; family Pentatomidae; genus Rhaphigaster; species Rhaphigaster nebulosa. The sequence continues at coordinate 63,898,767 of OX411308.1, forward strand.
AAGTGGACCGATTTATTATTTTTTTTGGTTTGTTTTATTTGTTGAGTTAGATTTTAGTTATTTTTTGGTTGTTAACCTTACCTTTGAGATGAAAAAAAGTTAAGTTTAATTTTTTTTTCGATAGTTTATTCCAGAGTTATGATTTTTTGAAAATTTGTGAAATTCACATTTTGCGTAGTTTTATAATCTTTAAACAACTGTAACTCAAGAACTATTTGACATAAAGACCTGATTTTTTTTTCATTTTATACAGTTTTTAATGGTGTTTTATAAAACATATAACATGCCTAAGTTACTTTTTTTCAAATTTTTTATGAAAACAAAATCAAAATTTTCTTCTTTTGAAAAAAAAAATTTATTTCACTCATTTTTGGCAACATTTATACCGATTTTCATGATAGTACTTCTATGGTAACATGGTAAACAAAAATATTTTCTGTATTGAAGTTCGTGTAAATTTTAAAAATACACTGTTATGATATTATTTGCTGTTTAGCCTAAAGTGATACTGTCAAGGAAACAATACTAAAAAGTGGAGACATTCAAGAATAACCTGGTGAATAACAAATGTTAACAATTTTTCATCCAGGAATTTTAGCTCAAACTGAAAATGTATTAATTATCGTAATCATATTTATTTAATGACTTATAAAACTATGTTGTAAAGAGCTGTTAATTTGTGCAACAATATTTGTTAATTTAATAAGTTATTACATAGTCACTTTGCTCCAGGCTGCCAGTGGAATTATTTTTAGAGCTCAGTAGAGGTATTTTTTCTTTGTATATAAAATTTTGCAAGCTTTTGCCGTTTCCATTGTCGGGACTTGGCATGTTCTGCCTGTTGCAGTGATTGGTTGTAATTTGCATAAAATAAAGTTTTTTGGCACAATTAAAATGTCTGATTTTCTTGGATAAGTGAATGATGTAGATGGCCCATTCGGATGAAGGAAAGAACTTTCTTCTTCAACTGAATCTTTTGATAGAACACATGCCATGCACCACTCCTTCTCAGAGGCACAAGCGACATACCCCACAATTTCTTCAAACTGAATGTCTTCGTCACCAGGACTCACTTGAACTTTGTGAGTTTCCGTACTGTCAGAAAAAGAATATGTTTTTGTTTGGACTTGGACTTTATTGAGAGGGATGAATGCATGCAATTTTTGATTCCCACCAACTGCCACAGCTTCTTGATTTTAAATCTTCTCTTCTTCAACGTATACTTCATTATTTACACAAATAAAATTGATTGATAGCAAGTTTTCTACACCCCACAGGAAAAATTGAAATGGTGTTAATATTTGGTTGTCTGTTGGACTTTGGAGGCTGGCTTTAGCACCAATTTATTTTTTGAATATATTTTTTTTTAATAACTAGCTTGTCAATTATACAAAATGTTATTATACTTATCTTGATTACTCTATTTTTTTATTGTTAGGTATAAACAAAACATACCAAATTAACACTGATATTTTTTTTAATTAAGCTTGACCTGCATGAATAGAAAATTTGAATATTTAAGCATAAAGAGTCGCTCTTAAAGGGTTTCATTTTTAGTTGAAAGTTAAGCAGAAAATATTTTTTTTCTTAATGATACCATAGGAGTACCATCATGAAATTTGGCATAAAGAGGTTAAACAAAATATATTTTTTTCAAAAAAATCAAAAATTTCGATTTTGAGTTTTTAGAAAAAAAATCTTTTTTTTCTGAACTTTTTTTCTTTTTAAATTAACCTGGTCATATTAGATATTTTATAAAACAGCATCTGAACTGAAAAAAATGTTAAAAATTTCAGCTCCCTACGTCAAATAGTTCTTGAGTTACAGTCCTTTTAAGATTATTAAATGATAAAAATGTGTGACATTTTCAAAATTTCAAAAATTTGTAACTCGGAAACAAATGGTTAAAAAAATCCAAAAAATTATATTTTTCCTCTAATGTGCTGGTACCACACCTGGACCAAAAATTAACAAAATCCAAAGACATGACATTTGGGCCATTGGTTGATTACAACGATCATTTGGATAGAACTAACCAAATTATCTCAAAACAAACAAAAAATCATCGGAATATTAGCAAAGATACAGCTTATTCAACTTTGTATTGATGCTTTACGAAATATTTTGCACATGTTCTTATGGAAACCTATTCTCTTTTGTTTAGTTATATTGTGATACCTCTCACTCTTTACATTTCCTGGAACATTTCAGATGCTCAGTTGCAATATAATTTAATTATAGAGATAAAAAAAAAAAATCTTATTCAGGCTAATAGTAGTTTACAATACTGCAAACAATTTTTGTATGAGAATTTACTCCCAAAGCGGTAAGGAAAGTCGTATGAGTGGGCACACCAGATATTTTTACTGGAAACTATAAAATTTTCCCTTACTACATTTGTGAGGTTGATCATCGATATAATATATTATAATGTTTTATATAGGAGGTATGATTGTCTTGCAGGTACTTACTTTCAGATTAATTAAAAAAATAATTTGTGACGCTGGAGATAGCTATGACGCTGAGTTGAGAATTGAGTGAACATTCGCCAAGGTCATTAACAATTTTCTCCTCCTTTTCAATTTACTGAAGGCTTCCGTTTATCATTTTTTTATTAAGTCATGCGATGGTGTTTCCGCACGAAATATCACTCTGGCTAATCCATCCTCCAAAGTAATTATAAAACCGTGTTCGACCTATCTTGCTGTGCTGTTGGAAAAAGAACATGAATTGGGCCTCGTTTAATTAATACATGTAATTAGTTTAATGAAGAATAATTAAATAATTTATAATACCCTTGACTACCCTTATCGGCACTACGGTCGATAAACACCTGAATTGGATTCAGGTTAATCTATTTTTTTTTTTTTTTAAATCCAAAAGCCTCTACTTGATGTTATTTATTTCTTTTTATATGTTCCTAACATATTTTAGGGGTTTCATGCAGCACACATATGCACATGCAGAGCAGAACTTTTGGGTTCAGAAAAACACGTACACAAAAAAAAAAAGCACAAACAGCAAAATCCAAAATTGTTGGAAAAATTGTAAACGTAGCCTGGTTTATTTCAAAACACACCATTAGCAACTAAATGAACATACCACTGTAAAATTACATACATACGTGAAAAATACACCACATTTCATTCGTCAACTAATCTCTTTCCTCCTTCTTGTAACCTATTGAACATGAACGCATGTAATAATAGGCAATATCCCAAGGATCTCCTGCTTCACCGATAACGCAAAACTTGAATTAAGATTCTCACCACCAAGCATGTCGAGGAAAACAAGCAAACATAGAAAGAAAAGAGAAGGAAAAATATCCTACTCCACAAATTTTAAAATGTTAATTAATCGTTTTAGTGCCAACAGTACGTATCGTTTTATTTTGTATTTATTTATATTAATTTATTTTGAGAGAATTCTCTCACAATGCGAATATAAAGACGTCATCACGTACACTATGTACTATATATCGATGTCGTTTATTGAAGATGGCGTTAGCCATCTGGCAAACTTTACAGGAAACACATGAATCGATTTTTCAACAAATAACGATTTTTTTTTTTTATTTTGTACTGTAGAAGTTTATTAAGGTGGCAAAACTTTTGTAATTAGAACATATTTTCATGGTTTATAGTACTGATTAAGACCAAAGTGACGACTGACAGTCGCCAATTTTGGTCCTTACGTCGTCAATAGTCCATTTTTAGACCATTTCCAACTTTTTTCGATATGTCGTGAGCTAGGATCGATAGAGGTTGTGTTTATGTGCTATAATAAATTGAAACCTATATTTCGAATTTTTTGCGCTAAAACCTTTTTCAAAAAACGACGTCGATATTATCTATCATATATGAAAATATGTTGTACATAAAAAGCATATCTGTAAATATACTTACTTATTCATCTATCTATCTATCTATCTATTATGTATCATATATCATATAATAATGATATTATGTAATAATATAATATATCATCTGTCGTTGGCTCTTTTCGCAAAGTTTGCAAACAATGATTATCGTCGTTGGCACTAAGTTCCATATTTTGGTTCTGAAATATTTAAAACTGTTTTTCGTTATTTTATAGTCTTGAAGTCTTTATAGTCTTTTAAACGGTTGAAGTAGGCAAATCACTCATAACCAGGTTTTACAGATCTGTACATTTTTCTATATACAAAAAAGTGGACAAAAAAGTCCCAAAATAATATTGATGCCTATACATCTACGCCATTTTATGTGGATACCTTATTTCCCCTATTTGTTTCGATCTGTTTCGATTACGGTTCTTTTAGTTCTGAGTCCCGTATAACGCAGAGTAAAGAATACTTTTTTACGAATTACAAAATGGAGATGATAATTACAAAGTACAATCCACTATATTAAGATATTGAACCTATTTCGACAAAACTCAACAAACCTGAAATTGTTCTTTTCCTGAAAACGCATTTTTCACATTTTCTGGAAAGCAAAACTGTTCAATAAAGATAAATTGTGTTAAATATTCGACTATCCCCAGACCAAATGGCCTTATTGAAAAAAGGCAGTCAGGGAGTTTTTCTCTGTTAATTTTTAGAACCTTCGAAATTACACTAATTTCTGTGTTACTTTTTGGTTTATTATTTTCAATACTGAACCATTGTAATCGAACAAGAAAAAAAAAATTAACTCCCTACAAAATTTGAGATTTTACGTTTCAAGATAAGTAGAATCCAAATGTCGAATTGGACGAGGTTTTGGGCGATCATTATAAAGCGGCCTACACACCTGGGGACATCGGTTCGTCAACAACGGTTAGTCGAACCAAATTCCCATGTGTGTAGTGCTGACAAACAACGGTTCGTATGTTTTTCCTTTGTCCATATTAATATGTATTGATATTGGACAATATTATCTTTATATAATTTAAACAGACCAGGTGCGAACAAAAGAAATAAGAGACGAGCAGGTAGAAAGAAGGGTAACTGACAGGCGATGACAGAAGTCACCACATAAGAGATAAGGGATAAGTTAATTTAAAAACCCTACCGAGAAGTTAACACTGTATCAATGCCAAAAGCTGGGACGCCTAATCAATTTTAAGAACTGGTCCACTTAGGCTTGGCTGGCCTTGAGGAAAAAGTGGAGACCACCTGGAAAAGGTATGATTAAATTATACTAGCTGGATAATGGTTCGCAGATACCGGCTGTCAGGACAAAGGGTGGAGCCATCCGATGAAATCCCAGAATTTCCTCCCTCTATAAAAATAGTCGGCCAATGAACAACGTTTTCGACCCCCTCTTAGGCAGAACAAGAGAGAAAGGGGGATCGAAGCAAGGAGGTGAAAAAGAGGGACTTCTGAACTGAGCGAGGCTGAGGCAAGACGGCTAGACTGATCAGGGCTGGTGCAAGACGAGCTCTCTGAACTGTGACCCCTCCTGATGCAAGACTTCAACCATCGCCTTCAAGCCTTCGCCTGAGGAACCATCAACACCAATTAGTACAAATAAGAGATTTATGTTAAAACAATTAATGGCTAAGTCTAGGCTGAATCATTCCATGTTTAACCTTTTATTGTAATAGTTTGTTATTTTAATTTTGAGGAATAAAGATAAATGTTAGCAAGGAGGTTGTTCTTTAGTAATCATGTCCATATTTAATTTGAATATATTTCATTAAGATAGCAGTAACTTTGATTAACATTAGTATTAAAAATTAAAAGTAGGAACATTATCTTAGTTAATTATTAAATTATGGTAACCACAAACCAGGCCCTTGGAAAGGTATCCAATTTAGAGGACAAGGTAAGAAATTCAAAAGTATTCATAAGCTTACTTAATTTTAGGATAATCATCCTCAATGATTGCCCAATGGCATCCCTATATATATAGACTAATGTATGAGCAGCTAAATAGATATCAAGCTCAACTATAATATAAAATATAAAAAATAATATTTTTGGCTATATTACTATTTGGAAATAATAAAACATAGTGTAATAATTTGTAGCGTTTTGATTATTAAAAAAACAAATAATAAAAATAAAAAGCTGCCATGCCTTGTTCTACTCTTTCACAATATTCAGCATCAGTTAATTCCATTAATCTCTACAGCACATTGACTTAAATGATGTCGATTATTCCAGGGCTTAGAATAGGCTGATTGAGAAGCAGACTGTTTCCGAGAGACGAGACGTGATTTCCCGGCCAAAATCAAGCTGCAACCGCACGCTCCTCAGAGATAATATTAGCACCAGGGGTGCTGATTGCTAAGCCACAGCTCAAACCCCAGTTTGCTTCCCTCCACTTGCCACACCACCTCTGTTAAATTCATTGTTCAAATTGGCAGCGGCGTTAAGTTATTTTATTTTATTTTTTTATCGAATTTAGATTGATTTTTAACTAATCTTGTGTATAAGAAAAAAAATATTGATAAAAACAATATGTACACACTTTGGTGTCGATTTAATTTTTTACTTTTTAAGATTTCTTCTATATCGTGATTATTAGCTGAATATTTCGTCGATATTGTGATCAAACGCTCGCATATTGATTGATTTATTTTTCTTAATTTTTAAAACTCCTTCTATATATTGTTAGAATATTAAGGTACTGATGTTGTTTATAATGAATATACCACCGATGATCGCGCACGCATATCAATTTTTTTTTTATTGTATTGTTTTCGATTATAAGGCTAACGAGGTTACTGGTTATGAATATACCTGAGAGAATATTATTCTCGACTATCGATTTTTATTTTTGTTTTTCAAACATTAATATAATTAATAAACAAACATGCAGTTCTGAACACGCATCCTAGTTGCAGTTAAATTACTGGTTCACACCTCAAGAGATTGCATTTGTACTATGAATGATGTAAATGGATTTACTATAATTTTTTGCTACCCTGCTGTTTATTATTATTAATGCTAACTCAACTTAAAAGAAACTCAGATTTCTATATATCTTTTATAAATATAATACCTCCTGAAGTTATAAAGTGTTACATTGTAATATATATATATATATTTTTTTTTTACAGATGTATGCAATGGTGTGTAAAGCCGATCTGCTAAAAAGGGTTGGGGACTTGGAAGTTTTGATCCTTCTTGTATCCTGTATATGTCATGATCTCGATCACCCAGGGTACAACAATATTTATCAGGTCAGTATAAATAACTCCTAATAAATTCAGTAATAGTAGTAATAATAATACTACTAAGCCTAGCAAATACATTCCTCCTGCCTGGCTGCATACATCCATCTACTGAACCCTTACAAACTCAATAGTCCAGTTTATATAGAAATAAAAAAGGGCTCGATCTTGAGAAGGGTCAAGTAGTTCCAATTTTTTTTTTAGTTCTTTGGACCGAAGCCATACATTTTCTACCTACTTTGAAATATTTGTGCGTTCTGCGTAACAGCCAAAAAAACATCGAGATTTTGACACTATTTTCAGTTTCTGATCAATACCTCCCAAAGTAAGCGTCCGAAAGAAAAAAATTATGATACATTTTTTTAAATTAGATTACATTTATAATAATTTGAGATCTGAGGCAACTTAGTACATTAAGTAGTTACTGAGATACAGGTCTTCAGAGATTTATTATTTTTTCCAAAAAGTGAAAATTCTTTGTTTTGGTCTATACATTTTTCAAATATCTTCAAAAATACTCACCCCATGAGAAGAGTCATCAAGACAGAACTTGAAGAATATTTATTTGGCTTAGTTTGAGCTTTGACGAGCACCTGTGGGCCCAATGCTTTTTCTCAAAATTAAGGTAAATGTACCGGTAATAGACACTATTAATAATAGACAGTCTTCAATTCATATACAAATGGAGAGTGAAAATGCAAATAGGTTAGCAGCTGGGACCCTCACGGGGGTGATGACATGTGGCAATGGTTGCTTGGCAGTTGAATTTTTAATGCTGCAACGCGTGGTGCTTGTCTCAGAGAGTCTTCCTTATGACTTTTCCTTTAGGAGGTAAGTTCAGAATTGTATTCATAGCGTTAATAACTTTACATCATTGGACAGCTTTTTGGCTTTTTTTAGTTAAAAAGTGTTCAGAATTTGTTTTAGTTGCATTTGATTATATCACATAACCGTTTGACCCTTAAATCTGGGTGTCAATTACTGAAACTACATTTATGCTATAAAGCTATTTATAGACACCCCTTTCTAATAGTGATCCATTTCATTATTTTGGTACAACTTTACAATACCACCTTATCAGTATTGGTCGCTGCACTAGCAATCTTTAGCGCCATTTGTACTAACTGCTTTGTATTCAATTGTAAAATTCGTATTCATTGGAATTATTAAAATTATTACTGCTTTAATTAGATATTACTGGTGATGTCGACTTCCCATGGTATGAGGAAGTTGCACCTAAAGCAGGAATAGTTAAAATTACGGCAAGAGCCCTACCTCAACTGAAAAGGATCCATTGGGGTTCATTTTATCTCTTGAAAGAGCGGAAGTCGACACCAATAATATCTAAATAAAGCAGTAATACAAATTTACAATTGAATACAAAGCATTTAATTAGCACAGATGGCATACAAGGGACCTGGAACCATGGTATCTTAGTGAAGGTGCTAAAGAAGGGAGACCTTGCCGACTGTGGTAATCGGAGGGGAATTATATTGCTCTCAATCCCCAGTAAAATTTTGTCTAGGATTGCTCTTAATATAATTGGTCCAGAACTAGAGAGGGCTTAAGAAGAGAGCAACATGGATTCAGACTTGTAAGATCTTGTGTTGACCTGTGGAACAGTCCGGTGAATTCCAGAGTCCACTTTGGCTTGTTTTTGTCGACTTCCCTCATGGCATTTGACAGTGTTAACAGGACCAAGATGTGGGAAACCCTTGCCAAGAAAGGATTACCAGACAAAATAATATCTATTATTGAGACAAAAATCCGCATTTTTAATATAAATGTTAAGGCCATCCTACTGTATGGATCTGAAACCTGGAAGGTCACCAAAACCATAACGAGGAAGTTGCAAACCTTTCTTAACTTGTGTTTGAGGAACATTGTAAGAGTGTGGTGGTCAGGATTGATTAGCAATGAGGAATTTTGGCGAAGAATAGGGACAGGGGGAAGTTTTTGCCGAAATCCACGAAAGGAAGTGGAAATGGATAGGGCACACCTGATAATGACAATTTTGGGCTAAAAAAAATATAGAAACTGAAAATAGTGCCAATATTTCGGTGTCTTTTGGCTGTTAGGCAGCTCGCACAGGTCTTTTGGAGTAACAATTTTTTTATATTACAGGCTTAGGTCTAAACAATATTAAAAAAAAAATAGAATTACTTGATCTCTTTCAGGGTCGGCTGTATAATTTGATTGGACTACAAACCTACTAGGTCAGCCTTAACAGAATCCCATCTACGCCTCGGTATATCACTCGGTGGTTTTAGCGCCAATTAACATTTTAGGAATTCGTTCATAATTAATCCCAACCATTTTAACTGTCAAGATGCTAATATTTAATAAATTCAGTTGCATAGTAAACATTTTTGTTTTATTTTTTTAGCTTAATACTTAGCAACTAGGAGGCAAAATGGTATACGCTTTTTTGATATGTTTATATCTGTAAAAAAAACATCAGATATATTGTTATATAGCCAATATTCTATTCCCTCTCACTCTTCATTTTAAATCTGAATTTATTTTTATGATCCGCAAAACGGCCCCATCGTTTACAATATTGAACTTTCTGCTACGTACTTAATATCTTATATTTAGTGCTACTCTTCCAATACCGTGAAATATCAATAAAACCATTGTGAATATTTTGTAATAAAACACTCATGTTCAGGTTTATATATATATATATATATTACTCTTTGCTGTTAATCAAATTAAGAAAATCATTGAACTATCAAGTGCCCAGTATTTGTAATGCATGAAAAGGGTGACATAAATTTTCAACGCAGATTACAATCCTCGTCTCGCGATATAAAACAGAAATTACTTTCACCTCGCCATTAAAATTTAACCTTCCAACGATAAAAGTTTTAAGCAGTAAAATGCTTTGTGGTTTCATTAGAAAATTTTATTAGCAGAAAGTTTTGGTCCTGAAGATGCAATCCAATATCCATTTAATGGTTATTAATAATTACTAAAAATTTTATTTAAAGCTAAAGTTAGTTTTATTTAAACTGATAATAATTAATATATTAAATAACTGAGGTAGTATTTTACCGGTAGCAAGTGATGTATTAACCTGAATTATGTATTGTGAAATTGAATATATATGACCGGTGCGATCCTGTCTAATATTCTATTCTTTATATTTTTTTAAGCATTAAATTTTATTAATTTTTATATTTTAAATCCTATTCCGAACACTACTAAATGGATTCGCCTTCTTAAAAAAAAAAAAAAAAATTGATTAAATAATATTTCCTTTCTTCAATGAATAACATTATTTCAAACAGCTTCTTTGCTGTCGTCTTGTTTACACAATTGCGTCTCTGTTATGGAATAATTATTTGAATAATTTATTAAATATTTTCAAAGTCTAGATTTGTCTTAATTTTCCAATCGGTATTTAAGAGTGAATATTGTAATAGAAGCAACACTTTTACAATGATAGAGCAGAATGAAATAAAATCATATAATATAACTAATTATATATATATATATATATATATATATATATATATATATATATATATATATATATATACATACATACATACATACATACATACATACATACATACATACCAGACCCAGCGTAGAATAAAGGTACAATTTAAAAACTGAAATTGTTGAGAATTTAAGACAGATTGAAAGTTTTGCTCTACACTTCTGAATACCTCCTTATTAATAATACACACTGAACATTCCTAAAACCTTCACTGATTAGTTTCTACATTATTACTCGAACACCCCATGGCCAGTTGATATAATTTTTGATTAATGATGGGGGAATATTTTGTTTTTTAAATAATTGATGTGTTATCTTTATCCACGGGTTATTCCAACATTTTTCTCAGTCGTTTTGATCAATGAAACGCTTAGAGAAATGTTCAGTTACAGTAGAGAAATTTGGAACTTTACTGGAAAACATGATCTTCTTGTAAAACCATTTAAAAAATAACCATGGTGTCTTCGTGGACTAATCCTCTGGTGATAAAGGTCATCCTGGCCCAAGGCCTTCTGACATAAATTGCTATTTTGTTTTTTCGGTGAATCTATGTTCGCTATAATACTTTCATTTACCTTCCCATTCATTTCATATAGCAAATAACTATGATGAAATGTGCTGTATATAATTGATGTGTTAAAAATCAAAGTTAAACAAATCATTTCTTTTTTAAAAGTTTTGTACAAACATTACAGTATAATGATGAAGTTCTGCCTTCTGTTGTTCACATTATCTTCTAAAAGTTAAACAGAAAAAAAAAATAAAAAAACGAAATAAGGGAGGGTATTTAACTCACAATTTTTTTACGGCAACACCGTGAGGGTACAGTTAGTACTTTTGGTTTATTATTTTCAATAATAGACCATTCTAATCGATCAAGAGAAAACAAAATTTAATCCTCCTCAAAATTTGAGGTTTTACGTTTCAAGATACGTAGAATCCAAATATCAAATAAAAAAAAATCTGTCCGTCCGCCGCCTGCTATCCGCGGCTTATCTCCGAGACTGCTGGACCGATTTTCTTGAGATTCGGCAGCAAAGTCACATCTCACCCCAAAATGATCCTCGGAACTCGAGAATTACAATCCGTCGGTTTGTTTAAAACTGGCGGGCGATGAGATATATTATAAGGCCATACCTCGGCCATTTATAAAGATAGAGGAGAAATGTAAGATGTTTTAGAATTAGCATACCAAGACATTAACAAATAAAACGAAGGTAAAAAACAAAAGAAAAAGTCAATTAAACCTGACAAGTATTAGCTGAGATATAGCATAATGAACTTCGTGGACTAATTCTCCGGTGATAGAGGTCATCCTGGCCCAAGACCTCCTGACATAAATTGCCGGTTTCCGACTTCATCGTATCTCTCTACTTCATCCTTCCTTGGATTATTTCTGCACTTCCTTTAACTTCTTGGTCTTTCCTTTTTCTTTTTCCACTGTGCACATCCAATATTTTCCTCTTTACTAATTTACCCTCTGATTACATGTACTATCCATCTCAGCCTTCTTGCATTGACACAGTTTCTTCTCAACACTCCAAGTTTGGCACTCTCACGGCGTTCATGTTGGAACAAGCTTCAAATTTATACTCCATAGATGCCTACTGCCTTATTTCTTTGCTGAACTTGGTAGATATCTTTTATATGATATTCTGCACATGTTCCTTTTCTGAAACACTCCAAATGCTCATTGGAAAGAATATATAATTATCTAAACTGTAAACCAAAGCAATATCTAAAGTCCTGTTAATAGATAGACCAGATATTTTTTGATATGTCACTATTTGGAAATAATAAACCATTGTGTAGTAATTTGAAGGATTTTATATTATTCAATGGAAGCTAAATGTTTCCATGGAAACTAAATGAAATTTCTTCGGGAACGAAATGAAAACTTTTAAAATTTATTTCAAATAAGGAGGTATGTGAAAGTTGTGCGATGAGCGCACCTGATTTTTTATTTTGGTGTAGATGTAATTGACCGTAGATGTAATTTATGAAAAATTTGATATAAGTTTTACGTTTATCTATTTTTACTTACATATTTTTATGTTTAATACAATTAAATTTTCATACTTTAATGACTGTTATCCTTTTTTTTTTTTTTTCTTAGCTCTGATGAAGGCCTATAACTTAGGCCGAAACGTTGAGACTCAATAAGAAATAAGTTCTACTTAGTAGTTTCTTCATTGACCGCACCTCCTCCTCTTGACCAAATTATTCTTAAAATGTACTTTGTAGGAAGTGTGAAAACGTTATTTTGTAAATTAAATGGGAGTGGAAAACGAAGTATGAAAAAGTTTATTGCTTTAAGTTTTAAAGTTTAAAACTGATTGCCGTTTATAAAAACGTATTGTCCTTTTTACCCTGTTGCTTGAAAATGTCTGCAACAAATGAGACTAAACTCGTTTGTCTAAATTATAGTTTATGATTTAAACGGTTATTTTGTGTTTTAGGGGTCAATCCAAACCTAAGGCGAGTGAAACCGCGGCGCACAGCTACTCTAAATTTAAAATTAAGCTTTCTATCTGTTTACAAACATTTGTTAATTCAGTAACATGCGTCTCTAATTTAGATTATATGTTTAAAATTTTTTTTTGTTTTTTTATTTTATTTTTTGTCTACTGTAGGCCGCACTGTGCGATAAGACAAAGACGGTGCTTTCGTCTTATATTAATTACTGTTTTGGCTTTACACTTGGACTATTAAAATAACATAATGATCAGGATTTATGAAAATATAAGAGCGGGAAAAATATAGCTGAGAAAAATAGACTAGCTACACTAAATTCATTGCATGCTTAAAGAATGATATTAAAAAGGGCAGTATTCGTAAAGCTGTTTTTGAAGCCATAAGTGTAGAGACCACGACAATGCATCCATGATTTGCAAAGAAGTTCAATGTAACTATTTGCCATAAAACAAAAATGAACTATACAAGATCTATATTTCTAAATTATCGACATAAAAAGTATAAATTTTCTGCCGATCTAAAATTCAGAATAGAGTGAAAACTTAAAAACAGAGAGTGCATCTTTTTATGTGACTTGGACAGAAAGAAGATATCCTCTCGACCAATTTTCTTATTGATGAACAATGAAATCTTATCTTGCCCACCCAGGCTCTGGAAGTTGTATGGAGGTTTACAGAAATTTATAAGAAACACCGTATTTTTGCTTTTAGCATTGATTATATGATGTTAAGAACGATGTTGAAAAAAGAATAATATACACAGAATTGTCTAGATTAAAATTTTATAATAATCAGTTTTAGATTATATACTCTCCATCCAACTTTTAATCAATTATATGATTTTAAATTGTATTAAAACCGTGTTAAATTATATATATTTCCGGCTTAGCTTTTTCCTCACTTCACAGCCTATTTAGCTTTTTCAGTTATCCCTCCTGTTTTGTTTTTTTCTCCCTTTAACGTTGACCTTGAAAGTATCTTCCTCTGTGCTTATCCGAAAATGCTGCATTCTGTTGAGTCGATATGAGGACCGCTTTTCTGGAACAGAGTCATATACTTTATAATATAAGCCATTAGTAATTTAATCGCATGATTCGGTCCCTTACAAAATTGTTCCGGAGCTTTATCCCTCCCGTCTTCATCCATAACTGTTTCTCCATCTTCGGAAAAATCAAACGGAATATTGCTCCTAAAGATTGTATCTACGACCCACTTCATCGTTTCTAAAATCAGCTTCAACATTCTAGCTACAAGTTTGGCTATTTCACGCCTGAACGCTTTAGCATCCGGATCACTAGCAATATAAACTTTGTACCTCATAAGGCTATTGGCAATTGAAATGAACATCTCATCAAAAGGAGATGGTAAACAACTTTCAACATAATTATGGTAGAGTTTTGACAAATTGTTATTTTCGAGTGTGATTTTTAAATTTTCTTCGTGCTTTTTATGTATTTCCGGTGTAATACGTCCCTTCTTTAAACCATCTTTTATTTTGTTATTTATTTCTGGCGCAACAAACATATTTTCTAATCCCTTTGTCTCCTTGAGGAGCTTCCTAAAATATCTAAGTTTTTTGTTTGGTATTTTTAGTTCTGATCCCATTGCACCTTGTACCTTTAATTCATCAACGATAACGGGGCCGATGTAGCTCTGTAACTCCTTCAAAACCTTCATGCTTTCCAGATCAGGATAAGCAATTTTCGCATATTTCAAAAACTTCATGGCAGCATTCAGTCTGCATTTTTCAGTTAAAAATGCGTACTTTCTGGGATATTGATTTTCGTAGAATTGAAAGTAGTTAAGCGTGCCTTCGCTCTCCTCGGTCGGAGATTCTCGTTGAAACCATCTGGCCAAATAGTGCTTTGTACATAGTTCACCTTCAAGTTTGGTAATCGGCTCTTTGGCTGCCGCATAGCTCGATTCCGATATTGTAGAATCATCTTCTTTAGTTGCAGAGAAATTCGGAAAATTATTTTCAAGTTCGTCCCATTCCCAGACTTCCTTAGAGTGCTTAACTTTTGTCTTGTGAGGTGTTTTTTTGAATGAACATATATTTTGTTTCATTTGATGGATTTTATACAATTCCTCGTCAGTGAAAAGATTATCATCGTCTATATTAAACACTGACACAATATTTCCATTCCTAATTGCGTCTCTTGATCGTTTGATCTCAGCATATTTTGTTTTATTTTCTGACTCCATCGATTTCATACTTCCTTTCCTTGGTATTAAGCGATCCACAAATAATTCATCTAGATTAATTTGTTTATATCTGTCAAGGTAAGGTTTGACTACACTGATAGGAGAAAGAAGTTTAATCGGACCTGGCTTTATACCTGCTGCTTCTTTCTCTGTTTGTATCTCTTCAACTTCCTTTAAAATTTTAGGTCTGTTGAAATACATTTCCCTTAGGCTTGCAATGGTTGCCATTTCTAGGTCGGCATTCTGAAGTTCGTCAGTTTTTTCAGATGTTTTTTTTACTGTAAAAATAGATTTTTTATGTTTGTTATACGCATATGCAGCTAGATCTTGTCTCCTACTTCTGAAATTGTAGATCTTGCGTTTATTATCTAATTTGGAGTAGTATCGTAAAATATAGACAATATTATTGAGCTCTGTATATCGAACTCTTTTTTTTTTGCATCTTTTCTTTGGTCTGGGTTCTTCTTCTGTTCGGCGTTCAGATCCACTCATTTCCAATTCTTCTTCCGGATCTAATTTAGATCTATTCGTTTCGATCTCTTCTTCCGGATCATTCTTTTGAAAGTCGGTCTCACTATGTTTAGAAATCTTATCAAAGTTCATCATGACTGAGCTGTTCAATTGTAATTGTATGACTATATGATGTGGAGATCTTCACTTCACACGAGGATCCGACCAGCTTGGACAACAAAATTATTAAAGTATTACTATTTGGTTGAATAATCTATTTGTTTTTACTTGAGAAATATGTGATTATCCTTTTGCAATCGATGGTATATTTCTTCCCTATTCCAAATATGCGTAGAAATGAACTAATCCACTGTGGAAAGCTATAATATACTATTAAATGATATAGATCATATGTTTACATTTACAATTTATTTGTTACTATAATCTGGGTTGTTTGGTTAGTAACACAAACCGACACATCGATGAAGTATAACATTTGATTTATATCATCACAACATTATTCACAAATTATAAAATAGGCATGACACTCGTAATTGTAAAAGCGCTGTATCATTATGTATCATTAAAAAAAAAAAAAAAATCTACTTTATATTTTGTTGAGACTGTTTGAGCATGCTGTACCAATTTTTTAGTGTACATAATCAGATTTTATGCCTGTTTGTGGAAATATTCTAATTATCTAGAATAGCCTTAGAGTAACCAAAGAGTATTGAAAAAACACACCAGAAATAAGGATGTCTGGCGAAAATTCAACATTTTCCTAATTATTTTGACACATGAGTCTTTATTCCTGAGTTTAATTTGGCATTATTTATCATCTGATCATGGTTTAATATTCTCATTGACATAAAATAAGTTTCCGCTAATAAATAAATATACAATTTACTATAGTGTATTTAAATAAATCTACCATTTACTATACATCTGTAATTTAAAAAACACTACACATTGTTACATTTTTTTTAATGGCCCAGATGAATGAATCGGATGGGCGTGTGAAAACTTTAATCGACCGTCCTTCTACAACGAAATATTCGATGGTAATGTCGAATTCCCAGGGTCGTCCTGTGGAGATCTGTGACTTTTGTGTCAAATCTCAAAAAAATTGGTCCAGTGGTCTCATAGAAAACCGTTTACAGTAGAGGACGGATTTTTATTTTATTATAGATTTTTAGATTCTACGTGTCTTGAAGTAATGAAATAAGGATTTCCACAGGCCTGATATGAAAAATGCATGCCTACCAACTTATAGCCGCTGGAATATAAAATTGCGGCCAAAAAAAACAACGAAATTTTAGGACTATTTTTTCACCTATAATTCCTAAACGGTGCATTCTATTGAAAAAAGTTATGGTATATTGAATTAAAGAACATCTCCAAAAGAAGAAGAAAATTATCTGTTTAATATTTAGCACAACAGGTTAACTGGTGTGGTCGAAAGCCACGGTCAAAAACGGTCTATGTAAAAAAAAAAAAACAGACAGTGTACTATATATGAGTCTGCAGCTTGGGAATGAGTACTCTAACTCATAGAATAAAAGTTGTAGAGCATCAAATTCTGCGTCCATTGAGCACGAAATTTTTTAAATTCAGTCAAGTATTCTTCTCGAAATTGGCAATCTCTCGATCTTCGATTATTGGCATTTTAACCTAGTAGAGGTATGATTTTGGTTTGCAAACAATGGAGTAATTTTAATTCTCAGGTAGATGATAAGTATTGCCCCTCTTGTAAAAAAATCAAAGTTTTCGACCTCCTCCTTCTTTTGCATTTTTCGCCTTCCTGAAAAAACCGCAAATAAAAACTTTTTCCGGTTATTCCAATATAATTTGCATCCAGTGCGTTTAATGTAAACATTTGCCATTACCAATTTTTAAAGTTCAAATTTCCTGAAAGTTTGTATATAATATTTTTGAATATTCGGAATAGCTACTGAGATACTTGGTCGTAAAAATCTGCAATGATGTCCGAAAAAAACAAGTTGTATATGCCAGTGGTTTCTAATTAGATATGATTTATTTCAAGCGCGCATAAAACTACAGTCACCCTAGATGCTAAAAAATGTTATCAGTCGACATTAGGAAAGCTCAATGTTTAATCCTTTTTTGTTTTTTTCACCTATAATTCCTAAACAGTGCCTTCTATCGAAAATTTTGTATTATCTTCTACGTCTAATGAGTACCACAACATAACAATTTTAGTAACTCGGGTGGACAAAACCTATTGTGGCAGAACTCACATAAAGGACTCTATCTCTATTTTTGGCAAAATCGTCGTTTTGACTCTAGTTTTCGACCACACCAGTTACCCAAATTTTTATGTTGTCAAGCTCATTTTGTATTCCAGAGGCTAAAAGTGGGCAGACGTGCATTTATCATCTCAGTTCTTTTTTACGACGGACTCCCGGTTGGTTGGTTAGTTATTTTAAAAAGATTAAGGCCTAAAACCTGTTGGTCATCAACGCCTTTTTTAACGCTTATGTATTTATATTAATAATATACGGGCTCCCGGACTTTCAGGTGTAATAAATAGAAAGCTGCTTTGTATTGAAGGTGCTTTTGATTCGGCTTTACTTTTGAATTTCTGAATACAATCAGAGTTTATGGAATTGTATATGTTGGAAAAATACACAAATACTTTTGTGTAGGTACTACACTAAGTACTTATATGTATAAGGAATAATATTAAAAAGGAGGTAAATCTGTTTTAGAGGTCATAAATAATAAATAAAGATATCAGTATGATTTAAGAAGGTATTGCAATGTATGTTTCAGACATCAAACAAATATCTACTTATGACAAAAATCACATTTTTAAAAGAATTTTCATCAAACGTTTGATCGACCATGTGATTTTAAACTTTATTTAAAAGTTTTATTGGTAGATATTTTTCAGTTTTACCTATTCCTCACTTCATCCGACTATCTTTTTATATTTGTCTCACCTATTTTTTTTCTCCCTGTGTTCTTATACAAGATATTGATCCACCTTCTGCTAAGCTGTTATCAGGATCTTCCTTACGGAACAGACTGTTAAAATTCATAAACTTCATAATAATTTCCACAAATTTTTTAACTGCAAGATCCGGGTCCTTCTTTGATCGCTCAGGAGCCCTGTACGTCCCGCCATCATCCGTAGATGTTTCTTCTTCTGTTTCTCTATCTTCCGAAAAATTATAGGGAGCTCTGCTCTTAAAGATTGTATCTATGACCCACTTCATCGATTCTAACATGAGCTTCAATATTCTTGTTACAAGTTCGGCCATTTCATCCTTGTACATTTTAGCTTCCGGATCACTAACGATATAAACATTGTATTTCATAAGACCATTGGCTATAGAAACAAATATCTCATTAAAAGGAGGTGGAAAACAACCATCTACGTATTCATCGTATATGTATGACAAATGGTTATTTTCGAGGACATTTTTTAAATTTTCTTCCTCTTTTTTATGTGTTTCCGGTGTTATATGTTCCTCTTTTAAATCATCTTCGGTTTCTATCTCTGAACCAACAAACATATTTTGTAATTCCTTTGTCTCCATGAGCAGCTTCCTAAAATATCGAAGTTTTTTGTGTGGTATTTTTATTTCTGATCCCATTGTCTCGGTTTGTACCGTTTGTTCATCGAGGGTAGCAGGACCGATGTAGATCTCTAACTCCTTCAAAACCTTTATGCATTCCAAATCAGGATAAACAATTTTCGCATATCTTAAAAATTTCATAGCAGTATCCAGTCTGCTTTGTTTAGTTGAAAATGCGTATTTTCTAGGGTATTTATTTTCGTAGAATTGAAATTTGTTAAGCGTGCCTTCGCTCTCCTCGGTCGGAGATTCTCGTTGAAACCAATTGGACAAATAGTACTTCATTCGTTGTTCCGGTGCCTGTTTGGCAATTGGTTCTTCCTCTAACTCTCCTGCGCCATGGCTCGATTCCGATATTGTAGAATCATCTTTAGTTTCAGAGAAATTCGGAAAATTATTCTCAAGTTGATTCCATTCCCAAACTTCCTCAAGATGCTTAACTTTCGTCTTATGAGGTTTTTTTTTTAATGAAAATATATTTTGTTTCATTTGATCGATTCGAAACAATTCATGGTCAGTAAAAAGTTTATCATCGTCAATGTTAAACACTGACACAATATGTCCGTTTCTTATTTCGTCTCTTGATTTTTTGATCTCATCATATTCTTCTTGATCTTCTAATTCCATTGATTCCATACTTCCTTCTCTTGATATCTTTACAAATAATTCATCCAGTTGTTTTTGTTGATATGTATCGAGATAAGGTTTGAATACACTGGTTGGAGGAGCTAGTTTGGTTGCACCCTGCTTTATTCCTAAAAGCTTTTTACCTGTTAGTTCTTTTTCTGTTTTTATCTCTTCAAATGCCTTTAAAATTTTAGGCCTATTGAAATACATTTCCCTTAGACTTGCTATGGTTCCCATTTCTCGTTCAGCCCCCCGAAGTTCATCATTTTTTCCAGATTTTTTTTTTAGTTTCTGATCATATTTTTTATACATTGAATACCTATATGCAGCAAAATCTAATCTTCTTAATTTGAAATATTTGACTTTACGTTTACTTCCTAATTTGATGTAATATCGGACCTTATCGGCAATATTGTCAAGATCTTTTTGTTTTTGTTTTTTGCCTTTTTTATATGGGATGGGTTCTGTTTGGAGGTCAGGTTTACTCTTTTCCAATTTTTCTTCTGTTGTTTGGAGGTCAGGTTTACTCTTTTCCAATTCTTCTTTTGATTCGAGGTCAGGTTTACTCTTTTCTAATTCTTCTTCTTTTGTTTGAAAATCGGTTTCTCCTTTTTGAGATATCTCATCCAAGTTACAAAAGCCTGAGCTTGTCAATTGTCGGTCTTTAAATAACATTTTCACTTTAAAATCCGATCGGCTCAAATGTTTAAATGATTATCCTTCTACGATGGATGGTATATTTCTTTCTTATTCCAAATATGCCTAGAAATGAGGACTACTCCACTAAGAAATGAGGACTACTCCACTAAGAAATAGTTTTAACTCCACTACAGAAAGCTATGATATACTATTAATAAGTGAACTAGAACATATGATTAATATCTAATATAATATTGATACTATATGAGATTTGTAATGCATATGGAAATACGGTATCCATGATCATGTTTTGTACACCATTAATAATAAATTATATTGACGTAGCCAGCTTGAAATAGAGCAGCAGACAAACAATATATATATATATATATATATATATATATATATATATATATATATATATATATATATATATATATCCAATTCATCAATTTTTAATTGGGAGTGTACAGGAAAAATGATTTATATAAAAGTGGATAACTTTCCGGACGTTTTAAGTCCGCACATGGGTCGTCAAGCTACCATAAAGAAAGCGCCAGCATATTCCCTACATTGATTTCAGTGGTATAGTATTTTCAGTGATTTCAGAGTAGAGTGGTATAGTTTGATTTCAAAATGTCAACTTCTTCATCAAATAGTGATATCATTGTATTGTATTACCTCTACGCCATGGAGTCCAGATCAACCTAAGCTCTTTGATGTCGCTTGTGATGATGAATGGATTTATCCTTTTTTTACTTCCTTGTACGAAGTAAAGGAAGTATTGTAATCGCGAAAATTTTCGGTTTTCAGATTTCAACGGAAGTACCCATTTTGGCCATCCCTGGATCCATTTTGACTAGTTTCGTCATGACGTACTTCCGTGCGTTCGTTCGTATCTCGCATAACTCAAAAACGGTTAACCGTAGAAAGTTAAACTGTTGATTGGGATTGTTGCAACATCTAATTGTGAACCTCCCTTTTAAGTACTACTTAAACATCATAATAAACTTTCATCAACAATTATATTAAAATATAATACAAAACTTATCTAATTGAATACAAAATAGAATGATTTTTATAAAAATTGTTAATAATAATTATTGTCTGATAACTATCATTACATGTAGGCTCAACGACTGCTCGCTTTGCTGCCTCGATCAGCATTTATAAGGACATTATATAGATATCTTCAGGAGTGGAAGGCAAGATTGAAGCAATAATTAAAAACTTCAAATTCTGGACCAAATGATTGTTTCCTACCAACATTTTTCGAATCGAGCTGTGATGAATTATTTGAAAGCTCAAACATCAGCGCATTAAAAACCTTAGCAGTCCTATGTCCTACTGCTGGGCAAAATTTATTTGTAATAATATCTGAGAAATAAATCGTTGAATGAACTAAACGAATCGTTTTTGAAATAATTTAATTTAAAATTTTAATGTAATCTTATCTATTACGTGATTATTTCGCGAATTAAGTTATTTCAAGATTGATGGAATCATTATTTCTGAAATGATTATTTCATTAAATATTTTTTTCTGAATTTATAATTTTGACAAGTTTATCTGAATACATTTCAGTATTTAAAGAGATCTCATTGAGCAGAAGATGAGCCTTTTCATGATGAGCGTTTTTCGGCATACTACCCAGTTTAAAATTATTTTACAAATGAAATTAACCATTTGTTCCATTCCTTTATTTTAATAATTTTTTTTTTTATCCACCAAAAATATTTATTTTTCATTTATTATTATTTTTTTAGTGGGTAAAAAATAGTACCTTGGTAAATGTTACTTACACCAACGTACTTAATTTAAAAATGCCAAACAGTGTGCCTCACTCCTGATTTGAGAGTAATTAATATTATATATTTTCAGCATACATGGATTTTTTATTTAACAATTCACAACTAGAGTTATTTCGGAAATAACTCATTCAGAAATATATTGCTTTATTTCAATGAATATTTGAAATAGTCAAATAATTACTTGAATAAATAAATATAAGCAGTTACTTATTTCATTGGAAATACGAAATAAAATTTGATGAATAACCATTGCTTTGGAAATAATTATTTCTTGAAATATTTCTTTATTTTATTTAATAAATACATTATTTAAACAGTGCCCAGGCCTACTATATCCTACTATGTCTTAGTCCTTGTAATATTCTGACCCAAAACCTAAATATCTGACGAGACACCACATGATTTCCTTTTAGGCCTATTAAACTATAAATCGGTGGTTCAAAAAAAAGGTGAGATGAATTTTAACCAAAATCTAGAATATTATTTATATTGATATAAAAGTTATACATAACAAATTTGAGATGTTTTGAATTATATTTTAATATTATTTTTTATGAAAGTCTATTATGTCCTTCATGTGAAGTATCAATTCCGGCAAGCCAATTATAACCGAAATCTAGTCTATTATTTTTATTGATATAAAAGTCTTACATATTCAATTAGAGAAGTTTTGTATTATATTTTAATATAATTGTTGATGAAAGTTTATTACGACGTTCAAGTATAGTACCTATCCCTTTCGGTTTGCCAATTTTCACTGAAATCTAGTATTTTATTTATATTGATGTAATATTCTTATATACTAAATTTGAGATGTACTGCATTATATTGTAATAATTTTTATTTGGTGGGGCCAAACTATTTTAATCGATTACAATGAAAGAAGCATTCCTTCGAATAAGAACGAAGAAGAATTAGTTTAAGAAAGAAAATTAAAGGAAGGATAAAAAGAACTAATCTGAATTGGTGACAAGCATTGATTCCGAAACCCGTATTGCCTAGAGGCAAGGAAGATTTCAAATAAATAAATAATAAGTTGACATTTATTTGGTACAGGTATCGTTTATAAAGTTTTTAATGACAATATTTTCAAAGTTACTCTCGGGATTTTTTCGCGTATGTGCATTTCGATTTATTGTTCTTATTGAACATTTCTGCGTTTATAAGGACCGTTTATTGGATTTTCAAGCGTTCCTATTCTGTTATTCGAATTGGATAATTTTTCGAACATGCTCATTTCGAAGATCTATTACAGTTGAGATTTTTTTCGGTGAAGTTATTGTTTATTAGATTTTTTAGGACGATATATTAAAAAAAATGTCAAATGTAATTCTAAATGCACATACTCGATAAAAAAATTAAATTTGAAATATGCAATCAGGACCTGCGAATAGTAAATCTCAAGTTTCAGTAAATCGAAAAGCACTTGCGCAATAAAAAGTAAATTCATTGAAATGAAATCAGAACCCTCAAAAACCTAATAAACGATCCCTTTAACATTGAAAACTTCAACAGCAACGGAAAATAAAAATGCGCATGTGCGACCGAAAATCCGATAGTAAATTCGGAAATAGCACCCATGAAAACCTAGAAAACGGTACCTATACCAATGAATTTTGAAAACTAATAATTAAGTAGAAATGCTCGTGGGCGAACAAAATTTCGGTAGTAAATTTGACAGCAACTTCGCAAGCCTAATGAACCATTACCAAATCGATGAAATCCAACCCTTCCCCCTCCAAATAAATAAAAAATAATAAATATTTAATATTAAATAAACCACAATTTTATTTCAAAATTTTAAACAACATGAAATTAGCGCTTAATATCAATTATCTAATAAACGGAAAAAATGTCAGAAGAATATGCCAAAATTGTTTCAAAAGTCATTATTGTAATTAAAATAATTATTTTTCAAGGATAAAATAGTATTAATTCATGTCCGGTTGGTTTACAGTTGATTTGGAAAGGGTTGCAAGTCAGTCGTTACAGTCGTTGACAACGATCGTTAACGACTCGTTGAACGATAGTCGTCATAGCCGCACTGAGGAAAACATCTTACAACAGGAAACAGATCTGTGCACTCTAATGTCCTGTTAAATATTGCATTGCAATAGCTTTAAAATGAGACCTGAAGCAAGGTTCTAGGATGAGTAGAAGCGGAGATATTAGAAAATGCCACATCCTCTACCAGTGTTTTAAGATATTATTTAAAATTATTTCATCTGTTCGACCATTTCCTAGATCTCGGGTCAAATCAAATCAAATCAACTAATGAGGGTTGCTTATAAAATTTATTTATTTTGTTTCTTGTATTATTTTACAGTAACCTCTTGCGCTAAATCTTTACTTCATCATTTTTTCTTAAAATTAATGCTTACAATTTAAGCTATATTCAAACGTTTCTGACTAAAAAACTAATTAGGTCTCAGTGATGAAATTTTAAGTAAGGGATTAATTAATACTTCAACACATTAAAAGAATGTTTTCTAGAAATAAATATTTGAAGGCACGTTCAAAACAAAGGATGTTATTCTCAGGCCTGAAAACTTTTTAGAAAAGTAGTATGCTTTAAGCACTATATCGAGAACAAAAATTGAAGGTGAGTCTTAGTTTCATCTTTAGCATTTTTAAATTTAAAAGACATGATTTTTTATTTTAAAAACGTTAATATTTACTTTTTTTTTATTTATAATTAAGTTATAATAATGCACTCTTTAATATGCATTTTTGTTTGAACCAAATATCTTTAAAAACCAAAGAGCTACAGAATTTAACGCAAACCTATATAAATTCAAAATAGTCTGACACACCTATACAAAACAGGCGCTCAAGAAAAAACTTAACTTCTAAAGAAATTAATGAATATCTGTTATCAACTCTCTTAATATATTACAAACATAGAAAAAAAAAATTGTCAGCAATTTAAAAATTAAATTGGTTGATTTGAAATGAATTGAGTCGTTTATTAAGAAGTTATGAAGTACTGTGTTTACTATAACTACTATCTCCATGTGTTCCGGCGACCGATTAAAATTCTTATTTTAAATCTTGAATTTCTTAGCCATTTTCAGCAACACGTCTCATCCTGCAGTGATGATAGTTTTAAATTCACTTGAATTCGTCGTTTTCCTGGTTACCTGGATAGCGTCTCTTCAAACATGTATGTTACGGGAAAACTTTAGTAACTGGAGCCAGTGCCAGAAAGATTTTCGAACATCACATGTTTCCCATCCAAAGCGTCTAGACAGTTAGGGTGTTCCATTTGTTTAGTCTGTCCTCACTATTCTTCTTCCACTGCCCTTCACTTGAACTTAGCATCATGATCGGCTGAAAATTCTCCCAAATGTATTTGCATTTGTCTCCTAGACGATTTATCCAATGGTTGTTTAGCCCAACCTGTTGCTAAATGATAGGGTTGTAAATGATCCTGCGTAGCCGAGAAATCTAAAACAAAAAAAATGTATTGTATTGTGAATGATATTGTTGAATATTTGATATGGATATATATTACGACATATTTATGAAAGCAAGTAAACATGCTTTTGTTTCAGTGGTCGAGTGAAAAAATAAATAGTTCGCAATTCGGGACAAATATCGGAATGCCATGTGGAAGCGAAAAAGAAAAAGCAGGCAGGCGCCTTCTCGGAACAAGCCATATACATATGGAGTTTGGCTAGATCTGCCGGCCGAGTAACATCGTCTCCGCGCTGATTGTAAAGAGTTTTTATCTTGAACGCCCTTTCGTCGTGAGAATTCGCTAGGCCAGTCATCTGGTGTAATAGAGCGCGGATAAAAAAAATTGTTAGATCCGACCGCGAACTTGGCCATACGAAGATAGCCGAACAGATAGCTCCCACCATGGATGGGGCTCTGGGCTGCTGGCCGCCGTACTCAGCTAAGCTTTTCTTCTACTTATACTCTTTGTTTTCACGAAGAAGATAAACGGGCAATGGCCCGAATACTATGTAAATATTTATTTAATAAGTTGACTTTAATTTAATTTTTTAATTGACAATTTTTAATCAAAGGTTGTATCATTTACGGTTGTATATTGAATACAATAAACATAATTAATAATCTATATGCATATAAATTATAGAATATATAAATTTTAACTATATTTTAAAATAATACTTAATATTAATCTAATATTATGCTTGTAATTATTTAACCATTTAGGCTATTTATATAATTGTAATCTACGCGTTTATTTTTTTAAATATATTTTTAATAATTTCTGCAATAACGACTGAGATTAATATTTTGCGAACGTTTCTTTATAAAATCGCAAACATTTCTATTATTATTTCTTTTTTTTTAAATATGAGTTAAACTGAAAATTGAGGACTTTAAAGACTATTTCAAAACAGCAACAGGTTAACAGGTAAACAGGGACAAAAGTTACGTTTCAGCCACCCTCATTGCTGTGAATAATTTACAGAAAAATAGTGAGATGGAGGATGCCAAGAACAAACAGGAAGATGCGGCAGTCGCGTTCTTGGATGTGACTGGGGTATTTGACAACATTGGCCATTGCGGTGAACATTAATATTGTATGAACTCCATTCTAAGTTAATAATATTTAATGTTACATATGTTTACTTGATTGTTAGATTATGTTATCTACATCTGGTCTATAATTTCTCTAACTTTGTATGACCAAATAATGAAGTACTTTCTAAGATCAGTTGACATCCGTATGATGAAGGATCAATCTAATTAGGATTGAGCAAAATTTATAGAAGTGGCAAATAATTCATTAATCCCTAACTTTCTAAGATGAATGAAATCTTGTATCGTAAAAGGTCTTTATTTTATAACAATTTAGTCATTAACAACTCCGCCAACGGAGTATCTTTTCATTTTTGATTTTGCTTGCGTGGCATTGGTCAAACATGAAAGAATTATAACAATTATTCATCTTAGAAATATCCTCTATATCACAATTTGTTTTTCCGTGTTTTAACTGGTGTTGTGTGTGACAAAATGGAAAACTACGTAAAACCTACGCGCTTTGAAACAGACCCTGACTCAGCTATGGAAGCATTGGCAGAAGACTTGAAATCTAGGTAAGTTATCTGCAAAAGAAACATTATCATCAGATGACAAGTTAAACCTTTTACTTAATCTTGTCACAACCAGTTAATTACTATTTTTCCGATTGCAAAACTTATGAGGAAGCATTACAATTACTCAACAGTACATACTTAAACCCCTACCAGCGAAATATTTTCAATCTATCAACTGACTTCCCGTCAGATACAGTCATGCGTTCATCAACGGGCTAGTCTCTCCTATGATTCTCCAACGCCTGTTGGAGAATAATTCCTTAACATTGGAAGAGACCTCTACACAAGATAGAGCTTTAGAAGCGGCTCAAAACCAAGCGCTTGTTATACCCCAAACCGATACACCCTTAATGCTACATCAGACAATAACATTTTAGAAAATACACCACAAACGGTTCAAAAGAAAAATGAAGAATTTCAGCTGGTTGCTTTTACATCAACTAAATGCTCTTTAATTATTTATGCTCTAGGACATAGACACTCACGGTCCAAGTGCCCAGCCAAGGATGCTTCATGCAACATTTGCTCAAAAAGGAGCCACTATGGCAAAGTATGTAAATACAAAGGCAATCTTTCTATTTACTCACTATCTATATCACAAAATGATAACTTTTTTGCACGTTTATCAGCAGCTGAATGCCTTAAAAGGCTTATTGTAAAAGTGTATATTAATGGTTATAAGGCTGGTGGGTTAATAGACACTAGTAGTTCGGATAGTTTCATAAATCAATCATTAATTGGAAAGCACCATATACAATTTGTTCCTGGACATGGTAAAGCCTCAATGGCTTCCACTGCCTTATCATCTAGTATCGTAGGTCATTGTACTTTAGACTTACAACTGCAAGAAAATTTATACTTACTATAAAATCTAGCAGTCCTCATCGATTTATGTGCAGACGTGATTATAGGAGACGATCTAATGAAACCTCACAAGTTTTACTTATCTTCGGTGGATCGAAGACACTGCTTAGCGTTTGTGCCTTAGCTCAAGCTAATATCGAACCCCCTTTCCTATTTCGCAATTTAACAGAGGATGTAAGACCTATAGCTACCAAAATCCGCAAACAATCCATGGACGATAGAGTACTCATCAGGAGAAATTTGGTTTAAGTTCCGCACACACTTGACGAGAGGCAGACATCTTCTATAGAAAATAATAAGTTTCGACTCTTGATCCAGTGTGCCATTCTGGTAAGATCCGGGTGCCCAAAGTTTGAATGTAAGCTATGTAAATAGCTTGTTGTCTTCAGTAGCGCCACAAACTAATGATAGAGCATTGGCTACTTAATTTTGTTTGCCAGCTCGATATACAGTGTCGAAAGAGAACATGAAAGTTCCATCCGCCAACGGAGTATCTTTTCATTTTTGATTTTACTAGCGTGGCATTGGTCAAACATGAAAGACACCGACTTCTGATCAGTCATCAGTTATCTCAGAGAATCAACAATAGCATAAGCCTCTTTTTCAACAAAAGAATGTCTCACCTCGCTAGGCGAGAGCATTCGAGAGAAGAACGCAACCGGGCGATCTGACTGAGATAGAGTAGCAGCTACGGAATGTTCTGATGCACCTGTCTGAACTACAAAGGTGATATCATCAGAAATAGCAGGACATGGCTTATTTTGCAATTTCTTCTTTCATCAACTCAAAATCCGAAGCAGCTTTTGATGAGAACGGAAATGTTCTTGTACAAGCTAAGCTTTGTACCATCTGAGAATAGTGTGGGATCCATTTAGAATAGTGGGCCAGCATCACCACTGTTCTTAGAGATGCCATGTCGGTAGGAAGAGGAAGGTTCAATAAAGGCTTCAGTCGTTCATCAGGTTTTACAGTTTTGTTTTCAATTTTGTACCCAGGTAGTTTTATAGTGGTTACTGAATATTTTCTCTTTTTCTCATTTATAGTAAGATTGTATTTCTTTGCAACAGTAAGGAAATCTGCAAGGTTTCTATCGTGGTCTTTCTGTCATTCCCACAGATAGTTATATCATCTGGATAAGCATATTGTACATTTGAGTCCTTCTGTTTTTATGATTTTATCAATGACCATCTGGAAGCAAGTTACTCCATTGGTAACTCCAAATGGTACTCGGTAAAACTGGTTGAGGCGGTCACTATGTTGTTTTTCTTCTTCTCAGGGGAATCTGGTGATAAGTACTGGACAAATCAATTGTAATGAACACTGAGTGGCAAACTACTTGTTATGTCAAATTTATGGATGTAATGAAACAAACACGTATAATTGATAACTGAATATTTTATTTAGAATACTATTAATATACAAATATCATAGGGTTATCATAAAGTGTAATCCAGCCTGCCGCTAATCGATTGCGGCTATGACAGTCTCCCCCGCTTGACTATCTTCCCTTGCATTGTGGTCAGATGAGCGCGTAGTCCTGTAGCCAGGATGGAGACTTCTTTAAACGCTGAGATTTACGCAGAAATGGTTTTGGGCTGGATCCGGAGTCTGATGTAGGAAAACCTCAGGTGCCTGAGCCCTTCCTGGGGACATGGTCGGCGATGTCAGAGGCCTCATAGGAGATGTCTCCGGGGATGTTGGAAGACCTGGTCCGGGTGCAAGCCATGAAGTTTGCCAAGCTCCTGTATCACCGAGCCAAACTTCCATTCATCGTGGGTTGGAGTGTACCAGCGTGCTTGAATCCTTTCTCCCGCACTTAATTGCCGTACCTTTAGGTGTGAGTTTCGAGTTTTTGAAGCACTTTTAGGTGGCCTTAGGGCATCTAAACTGATTCTAAGGTTTCGTCCTAGATACATTTCTGCCGGAGTCAGGTTGTTAGCACACGGTGTCGTTCTGTACTATAGACGATTTCAAGAATTCCGGATTTTAATGAATATCCCGAAGATTTCATTGCTTTGAGCTTCATCTTTAGTGCTTGTACGTGCCTTTCTGCTAAGCCATTGGTTGATGTATGTCCGGGGGCTATACATTTTTGGGAAATTCCAGATTTAGAGCAGAATTTTTTTAATGTTTGACTGGTGAATATTGTGGCGTTATCAGAAACTAAAATTTCAGGTAGTGCATGAAAACTAAATATTTCTTATAGAAGATTAATGGTCGACTCTGACGAAGGAACGTGTTTAGAAATTCTAACTTCAGGCCATTTTGATTTTGCATCTACTAACACGATCGGTCCTGCGTAGTCGATGTCAACACGTTGAAAATTTATGGTTGGTTCCTCCCAGTGATGTAAAAGTACTTTAGTTGGATTGTGTTTCACTTGAGCACAGTCGTCTTGCAGAAGGGATTTCGGAATGATAACGCGGTTACTTTTAAACAGGACATTATTTTCGATGGAATAGTTTATATTGACAATTTTCCTTGTCTGTAAGTCTGATCTGACGTTTTGCGTACTTAACTGTCATAAGTGAGCTCTGATGTTGAAATCAGATTAATCGTTTGGTTTACTATATCATGGAGCTCCTCGCCTATCAACATGTCAGTGCTTCGGTGTTTAATCTCTAGTGGGGTTCTTGAAAGAAATTCAGCGTGTAGGACGTCTTCAGCTTTCTTATGTTCAATTGTATAATTAAAGGCTTGAAGAAAAATGGCATAACTGAGAAGGCGAGAGCTCGTCATTTAAGGTAGTATGTCATCATGACTGCATATTTTTGTCAGAGGTTTGTTGTCGCTAATCAGAGTGAATTGCCAACCAAACAATAAATTATAAAACTTACTGATGGTAAAAACGATGGCGAGGGCCTCTCTATCCAGTTGACTGTAATTTTGTTCGGCCTTTGTAAGGGCTCTTTAAACAAATGCGACAGGCCGTTCGAGTCCGTTTACAGTATGAGACAGAACGCCTGCGATACCTGATGGGCTGGCATCACTGGTCACAGTCACTGGGACATCTGGGTTGAAAGGCATCAACACCTGTTCACTGGGAACTTCCTCTTTGAGTTTAATGAAGGCTTTCTCACAAACTGCTGACAACATGAAACGTCTGTTCTTCCTTAGAATTTCTCTGAGTGGATGAGTTATTGTTGAAATGTTAGGTATGCATTTAGAATAGTATGTAACCATTCCGAGTAAACGGCGGAGTTCATCTAAATCCTTTGGTCTGGGGATTTTTTGGATTGCTTCTACTTTTTTCGGACTTTTTGATATGCTGTTCTTTTTAATGACCCTTTTTAAATTTCCTTAATCAATTAAGAAGGACTATCAACCTGCTATAACATCACTCGAGAGATGAGCCATAGACTGTCAGATCATCAAAATACTCCGTTATTCCTGGGAGATCGGCTAGTACTTGGGTCAGGACTTTGTGGAATTCCGATGGTGCACTTTTTACCCCAAAAGAGAATCGGTTTACCTTGTATGTTCCTCTATGAGTTGATAGTGCGCTATCTTCGTCTACATTCATATGCAACTATGCCTTATATAAGTCTAGAGTGCAGAAATATTCAGCGTTCCGAAGTTCGTTGAGTAATTCTTCAATTTTTGGGATTGGATAATGAGAATCTTTCAGCTGTGGATTGATTGTGTTGTTATAGTCGACGCATCTGAACATTTCCGTCCGGTTTAGGTATAACGACTAGTGGTGAGCCCCAGTCGCTGCAATTGATTTTTGTGATGATCCCACTTCTCTCTAGACTGGATGATTGGAGTTGGATGACTCCATTTCTACTTTGTCGCGGAGAGCGAACGGAACAGGTCTGGGTTTTAGTAATATTGGTTTTGATCCTTCTTTGGTGTGTAGGCCGCAGATGATATTGGGAATGCTTCCAACCCTTGGTTTAAAAACGTCCGAATAATTTTTTATTATTTCTTCAGTTATCTCGTTTGAGCTGAGTGCGTTCATTGAAGTTTTCAACTGTTCATCTACCTTTTGTAATTCGATTCCGAATTTTCGTATCCAAGGTCTTCCAAGGAGGGGTGAATACCTATTAGGAACAATATAAAGAGTTTCTATAGATTTTAAGCCATTGTATTCTACTAGAAGTTCCGTTATTCCAATTGGCTTGAATAATTCGTTTGTGTGTGACCGAAATTGTACCTGCGAAGGTTTTATGATAGATTTTATGTTAAGACTGAAAATTCGAGATCGGTAGGAGAGTCAGTTCTGCACTTGAATATACTTCAAATTTTTGTTTTTTTTCCATCAAGAAAAAGGTCAACGTAATATTTCTCGGAGCTATTTTGGCAAATCGAAGTGTTTATGTCCACGATCTTATTCAGTTCAAATTGATAGTCTGAGTCTCCTGCTTCTAAGTTTTCGTTTGGCTCATTATCTATAAGTTGAACACTGAATAAGTGTTCTAATACCTACTTCTTAACGTGCCCCGTTCGTTGACAAGCCGAGCATCTTATAGTTCGACGATCAATGCGACAATCCCCTGATTTGTGGTTATTTTTGCCGCATCGAAGGCACAAGTTATTTATTCCCAACTTTTTCAAGTTTATTCTTGACGTTCGTCTTGTCTCAAGATAATTTTGTCAAGTTGTACGCTGGCTATGTTTATTTTTAGGAGTCATTGAAGAAATCCTATTGACTTCTCCAGAAATTGGAGGCGTATGTAAAGGATAGAAATCTAGGAGGCTCCACCATAATATTCTTTTTAGGATTCAAATGGCTTATAAGATGATCACAAATTTCTATAAATGACAATTCAGTTGGTTTTTTAGGTGCCGAAAGTATTGAAAGAAGTGTGTAGTAGATGTTTTTTCTAACCCTTTGATTCTGAGGTAATTTTTAAAACGTTCTAAATATTGTTGTACATTTTCAGTTTTGGAATTGAAAGTGTCGAAAGGAGTGACTGAAATGGGGTTTTGTTGCTTACCTTCATGAAGTTGGAGCATCGTTTTGATAATGTTTTCGTTGCTAGCGGTCATTGCAGCGACGAGAGCCGAAAATTGGTCCTTGTCCATGGTTTTACCTCGTCGCCAACTCTGTTATGTCAAATTTATGGTTGTAATGAAACAAACACATATGATTGATAACTGAACATTTTATTTAGAATACTATTAAAATAGAACAGGTTGTAACAAATATCATATGGTTATCGTAAAGTGTAATCGAGCGTGCCGCCAATCGATTGCGGTTATGATAATACTCGAGATATAATATACTCAGTACTAGGTAGTGGACAAGCAACGAGTAAAGTAAACTGATTTATGGTTTGCGAATAGTCTATAACCATTCGTTTCTTGTGGTTTTCTTCAGTTGTGATCAGAACGTGTGGTCGCCAAGGATAATGGCTTTCTTCAGCCAGAAATTTATCAAGGAACAAGCCTAATAAAAGCAACTACACCGTTTGAGGGGTTAAATGTACATTTCAAAAAATCCTTGCCAACTCAAACAAAGAAAAGTATTTATTGGCGATCATAGATCATTGATGACTGTAAGTACTGTAATAGAAAAGTTTTGTGATCTATTTAGCCTATTCGGTACACCATCATTCATCCATTCATTTAAGGATTCTACATTTATGTCGTACGGACTAAAAACATTTCTCCATTCTAGAGGAATAGCTACGAGTCGCACAACACCGTATAACCTCCAAGCCACCGGCCAGACAGAACAGTTGAACAGAAGACTTTGACAAACCATATCTCTCAGCTTGAAAGGTGGAAATTTACAACTCTCTCAATGGGAGAGAGTCCTAAATGACTCCTCGCACTATGTAAGATCTTTGTTGTGCACTGCTACGAATGTTACACCGCACACTACTTTTTTATTCCTAGCAGAAAATCGTCAAATGGATTGTTACGGTTTGGTTTCAATAACAAAGTACATTTGATGAATACAGTTTTTATTGTAACTTCACACAATGGTTATCTAAAGCATATGACATTTATTTATTAATAAATAGGTTTCCAAATGGTTACCTACTATATCAGGGCTACAACAGTCCTACTCTCCCCCCCCCCCCCCCAATAATTCTTTATTTTCTTTATTTTGGCCTTTAAGAGGCACTTTAATATGTTAAATAGTCGTTTAGGTAATCTGGTCGCCTTTTCTATTGGATCTTCTGAGCTGTGCTTCACGATCTAGTTCTATTGAAGATTCTGGTTCTGCTGTTGCTTCTGGTACAGGTTGTGGTTCTGGTGTTGCTTCTGGTAATTTTCTTGATCCTGGCTGATGAAAATCATATTCGTGACTCTTTATCTTGTTGTGATGCTACTCTAGTAAGATTTCTTCGAATGTGACCTTTTTAGCTTCAAATCGTTTATGTTGATCTATGTGTCGCCTTATTTTTCTCCCTTCATCAAGATGTAACTATGTAATGAAGACCTTCCAACTTTTCAGTGATGCTTCCTGGTCTCCATTCCATCTTGTTGATAAAAAATATTTACCCCCACTCGGAGAGATCTGATCCATGGCACAATTAATTGATCGAATTTTTGCTCGTGACACGGTCGTAAGGCGTCTAACCTGGCTCTAATTTGCCGGTTCAGGTATTTTTCAGCTGGTGATGTTCCATCGACCAGTGGCGTTGCCCTATAATGAAGAAGTATTTTTACTAACTTTTGTTTCATGGGTGTTTTCCGCGCTCATTGTTGTTTTTAGTTAGTTTTTTAGTGTTTGTACATTGCGCTCAGCCAAGCTGTTTGTGGCTGGGTGCCCCGGTGCAATAAATTTTTTCTTTATGCCATTTTCCCGGCAATAATTCCGGAAGGTTTCGTTAGTGAAGAGAGATGCGTTTTCGGATGCTAAAACAAATGGATAGCTCTGTATACACTTCACATTGATTATCCATACCAACATATACTCCGGGAAAAGTATTCTTGAAACGATACATTAGACAAAGTAAGTACGATCCATTAGTTGACGAAGTCGATCTTTCGGAAGCTGGTCCGAATTATGCCCTAGAGCGAACTTCAAAAACGGAAATGAAGCTACTGTAACCCTCCGCCACCTAGCTCCTAGTGGGGATGGTGAACGTTTACTTGGAACACCGGATTTTAATAGCCCAAACCCAAGCAAGAATACTCCGATTGGGCAAGATTCTACGACTATAAGAGAAGAGGACAGGTAGCAAATAGTAGAAACTCCAGAAACCAAAACACAAGAAATCATTCATGATCAAAAATTATCAGAAAAGGAAAATAATGTCCTAGTAGTAACTTCACCTTGAAGATCCCGTCGTCAAAGACATGCTCCACAGCATCTGAAGGACTTTTATTGTAAATAAAGGGGAGGAGAATGTGCTGAATAATAATTAATTAATAATTAATTATAATTAATATTAGTATATGAACTGCATTGTATGTTAATAATATTTAATGTAATATATATTTACTTAATTGTTAGATTATGTTATCTACATCATATAATGTTTTATCTAAATCTCTAATCTAGTTGTCTCTAATTTTGTACGACCAAATAATGTGGTACTGTTCTAAGATGAATAAAACTTCTTATAGTAAAAAGGTCTTTATTTTATAACAGCTATGTTCATGTTTTGAGATCTTTGGAAGCCAGAGGAGTTTCGGACGATCTTAGGAAAACAATAGAAGGCCTATTGTATAGCAACTCGATAAGAATTAATCTTGGGGACAACAAAACCAATCCTATCCATGTTTCGAGAGGTGTACCATAGGATGGGCCACTTTCGCCGGCACACTTTAATCTAATTATTGATTCCCTATATATATAGGTATGCGATCCAAAAATCGCACAAGAATATGGTTACAAACTATCAGATAATCCCGATCCTGTTATACTAACTGGTTTGGAAATGATCAAGCGGTGACCATTCAGTGTTGAAGCCGGAGAGAGATAGAGAGATTAACTGTGCTCGAAAAATGTTTGATGAGTTGGAGTTATCATCTATAAACCCCCAAAAAAGTTCTGGGATCATATTGAAAAGATTTTGGCAAAGTCGAAATTTTGCCTGGATACAGGGGAGGAAATTCAAACTATTGAAGAAGTTGGCACCATCAATTACATGCGGGGTCGGTTTTCGGGTGAATTGGAATTGCTAAGGTTGCTAAGGTAAATCGCGACATAGATAAACTTGTTCATTCGAGTCTCCTCAAGCCAAACCAGAAGATCAACATAGTTAATAGGTATGTTTTCCCCTCCCTATTATATCCTGTACAGACAGCGCCATTGACAAAATTGTGTCCATCTACAGTTGAGCAGCAACTCGAAATTTTTCGTGTTTTTTCATTCTTGCTATATTTATGTCTGAAAGGGAGCAACTGTCAAACATTGTTCCACATTGTTTGGTGGAAAACGCAGAAAAAGAAATGCGTGGATAATAACTAGAAGAATCGACAGGGTTGTTCGAGAAGTCTAGCCTCCTCCTTTCGTTATTGGGTGTACACAACAATTCCTGCAAATCGGCACAGACCTGCAAAATTATTTCCAAAGGAATGGCGACTGATAAGTGCGTCCTAAAGACCGCCTAACTAAATTTTTCGAGGTCATGAAGAAAACTGGCAGGACCTTTAGACCAGGGCTGCAGATTGAAGCTAAAAAGATGATTTCAGATATTACCCTGCATTACGAATTAATAAATCTCTTATCTGAAACTCCACTTCAACCCCTACCTCCTCTTCAATCGAACCTGATCCTCATAAAACAGAGACAACAAATATAGTTACGATAGCTTTTTTTATTCCCCCTCCTTTGCGATTTCTGGCATACGGGGTGTCATCAGCAGTGGCGTGTTACGCATGTCACTACCGCCAATAAAACTCAGCTTTATTTATTTATTTTTTAAACTAGTTATTTATTATTGTCATACATAATTTAAGGAATTATCATACATAATTAAGGGATCAATATTTGGGGATTCTATGTTGTAGCCCGGTGCGCGGCTACACACCGTTTACTGATGGACTGCTGATGGACCTGCACCTTTGTGTCCTTCCTGATTAGTGTAGTCAGAGCTGGTTTTGACTTGCCGCCCTGAGCCTTCTCTTTGCACTGCCCAGAGCTGCCCCAGCTTCTTCCTGCGGTTCCTCCTCAGTCTATCTCAGCGGCGACAGCCTCCACTTCTTAGGTGGACGGTCCCTACCAAGAGTGAAATGTGTGGGACCCACGACCTCACTCCAACTTCCTATATATTCCATGAAGAAGAGGTAATTCCCCTCCTGTACCAACTTTGGGAAATCGGCCTCGTCGAAGGTCCACAGTCCGGTTTTCCTTGCTCGATGTCCATCCCTGGCGGCACAAGATATTACTGCGTGCTCGGCTTTATCAGACACACCGCAGGTGGGGCACCTGGGATCGATATTCTTGCCATGCTTAACGCAGCTTCTCCAGAAAGCCCCCCTGGCCTGTCAGAAACTGTGAGGATCAGTAATCGGGATGGACCCACTTCGCCGCTAGTCTGGAGTAGACGGTATGAAAAAGTTCTCAAGGGTGCTACACCCTTTTCACAAGTGACCCACCGTCTGTTCCACCCATCCAGTGAGTCCTCCCTCAACACCTTCTTCAACCTCCCAGGCTCCTCACCTATTCTCTGTTGCAGTCTCTCCGGAAGTGCATCAAGCCCCTTGCCTCTTAACATCGAATTTGATGGGATCCAAGGTCATCTCTCCGACCAATACCTGCACCGCCTCGTGCGACACGGTTCTGTACGTCTAAGCAGTGCCAGTATCTGGATGGTCGTCAGGTTCTTCTTCTGCGTTTGTGTGAGATAACGACTCCAGGCAGGGGATGCATACCTCAGGATGCCCAGGACGACTCCTTTACGGTTCTAGTAACCGGATACCTTAGGCCCCAGAATGCAACCCCTATTCTCGATAGTCCAATCAGGGAGCAGGTCACCCTATCTCGGAGGTACCCGAGGTCTGGGGGGACGTCGAAACTTTTCTTTAATTTCACCCAAAGGTATGTCCTCCTACCTTTAGATTGATAGGATGAGCCCTATTTGTTTAGCCTCTCAGAAACATTGCCTGGGTCTTGGTAGCGGCTATGCTTAGCTTTCGCCTCTCACACCATTCTGCTAGCTTACTGGTACATCTCTCTGAATCTCCGATTTGTCTGGCTCTGCTGTTCGCGGAAATAATAAACTCTAGGTCGTCGACATAAGCCTTCCCTAGAAATCCCTCCGCCTCCAGCTCTTCCAATAACTGATCAAATACTAGTTTCCATGGAGCCCTGTGGACAGCCCCTCTCAAGCCTTCTCTCAACCTCGTAGAAGCAACCACGCACCTTGACCCTCCTATCACTGAGATAACTACTAACGAGGGAGTACAGGTTGCTGGAGGCATCAAATGCCTGCAGCCGCTGGAATACGAAAGGCCACCATACAGTGTCGAAAGCAGAGGATGTGTCGAATAATATAATGAAAACGTACTTCCCTGCCCTCTCTTCAGCGTCCCTCCGCAACCCCATCAGTCCATCCGATGTCCCCTTTCCTCTGGTCGACCCAAATTGTCGTGGGTGGCTCGCCGCTTGGAGTACTGGCCTTAAGCTAGTAATGATTAGGAGTTCCAGGACCTTACTGATAACAGGTAGGAGATTTTTTGATGGTTCTTCCTTATTCTTACCTCTCCCTTTGTATATAAATCGCTGGTCAGCGATCGTCCTCTGTCTCGGGAACTGACCTCTGTCCAAACATTGATTGAAAAGATTGCCGCGTCGACACCATCAATTCTGGGGATTCGTACTGTCCTCTGTTTGTCTAACGCCATGCGAAGATCCCAAATGTCCCATGGCGGGCATCCGTTCCAGGCGGATATTCGGTGGTACGCCTAACCATTCTATCGTCCTACTGGGACGGGTCTATTGGCATTCTATCGCAACGGAGATAGTTGCGATAGCATGTCAATAGAGCAAGGACCACAACATTCCTCTTCAGAATGACGTATTTGAAGTGTTTGATGACCCTAAAGCTTTTATTGAATTTTTAACAAACTTATGTTTACCGTTTGTTTTATTGGTTTCCCCAATAAATTAAAACTTGTTGATGGTTTTATTTTTATTACAAAGTTTTATATTTCATAAATATATATAGGACTGAGAAGAAGGGGTACAAGTTATATTTTTGTCAAACTCTAGTAATGGGCGAGAATGCACAGCTGTTAGTAAAATTTGGTGACTGCCAATTTTATCTATCATCTGTTGAAATTGAAATATAGCTCGTAGAAAGTCAGCGGTTCAAACACATTGAAAATCTGTTACGTTATTTTCTTTTATGTCTTTTATGTAATCCAAACACGCTTCATTTCACAGAAGACCTCCACCCATGACAAGGCCGCATTAGGTTCAGCAACCATTGAGATTCATAACCTACCTAGAAGGGCTCATTTCTGTTGCTAGTTTTGGTGGGAAGTTAAAAAATACGAAAAAAAGTTCTTTTTATTTCAAGTTATTTTTTAGGAATATGGGGTCTCAGCTGTCCAATCTTTACTCGCTCTTTAATAATAAAATGTTAAATATTTAAAAACATTCTATGACTAAAAACATCTACTCTAATGGGCAATATAAGGAGAAAGCACAAAAATTATTACAATCCGCAAGATCAAAGATCAAAGTTGTTAATTAGTTTAGAAAGGGAATCAAGTTAGTTTTGAATCAAGACTTGTAGGTTAATGAAAGCCCAACTCAGAGTCATGTCTTACAACATTAGGATTTCCATCTTTTGTGGTCCGGGATCCATCATCCATTGTGAGGGTAACACAGCACCACCCAGCTAAATTGAAAAATCATTAATATTGTTACTGATTCGTCTTTATCGCTTTAGCTCCGCTGGAGTTTTAAATACAAATTTCAAAAGTACTTACTGGATATGAAAATCTAGATGACTGGATATGAAAGTGAGAACCCAGATAGGTCAAGCTTCATTTAATTTTTATTAATTACATAACTGTACGGACATGAAAAAAAACGTTTTGAATAAGCTTGAAAATTGTACTCCGGATATATGTTTAGAAAAATTGCTTTTAGGCCTATTAAGTAACTAAAGCCATGTTTAAATAATTATCTTAACAGCAACGGACCTCTGAATGCTTATAGATTTGTTATGTATTCTTGAATATAAATATAGAATACTTCTAATATTGTAAATAAAATGACACCACTTTTGAACACATGATATTTGGGACTTTTGCAGATTAGCCCCGCCAGTTATTTTTTAATAGTAACCTGTTATTTTGCGTGATTAAAGAAACACACATCGCACCCGTCGTGGAATACTGTAATATCTCAAAAAAGTAGTATTTTAGGAAATGGAGTTTAAAGTTTTTATTTTTTTCGTTTGGATCTCTAGTAGTTAATGTTTGATATATGGAAAGATTGGCTGTGTATATGTCTTTCTTCATTATAGTTCTTTCGGTTCCCTTTTCAAAATGACTCTATGTGGTCAGTTATTAGACATGAAAAAAACATTTTGTTCAAAATTTCGTGGTTGTTACAGTTTTGAATGGATAGTTTTGTTTCTGTTTTTATTTGGTTCCTGTGTTCCAAGGAACTTCTTACTATTTTTCCTAAGTTGTTATTTTAAACAACTGCTGTAAAAGAACAAGGTAATAGGTATGCAAACAAAATACTTTTCGTAAGAACTATATATTTCAACGAAATGACAACAAAAAGTAGTAAGTAATGGCCAAAGTGACTTTTTTTTTTCCTTAAAAATGCTAAAGTCAGCCATACTAATACAACAATAATTATCAATTACAATAAGTTATCATTATTTTGCAATGAATAGGTATGATAATGATAATAATAGATTTTTTTTTTAATTGGAAAAAAAACTTATATATAAAATAAAACTTCAGCGTTCAACATTTTAGTTAAATGAATTATAAGTCAAAATATGCTGGTTTGATATAATAAATGCTTACCAAGTACATGAGGTCCCGTTTCTTGTTTGCAGCAATCATAATCATGTACTACTTTTTCTGCTGACTAACGCAATTTTCAGTATAAAAAATAAAATTGATATCTTGAGATGTAATCGTAGCTTTTTTCTCAATGTACTGAAAACACAGGTTGCTATTTCTATTGCTCCTCGGTGACCTCCTTCGTGCCATACATTACAAACTGCTTCGTTACTTTTCCAATCGAAGATTGATAAATTACTGGTTGATAATTTTGAACTGTAATAGAAGACTGACACCTCGCCCTTTGGTGTGAGGAGAGCTGCTTGTAGCTCATAAGTAGAAACAATTGAAATCATGTCCTGGTCATTCTTATCCATCTCTTTTTCTTTCCACGATAACTCTTTTTCTTTGAGAGCTATAGGACTTCATATTCATAGGAATTTTCTTTTTTGTTAGTGTTTTCATAAGCTATTAATTAAAAACTTCAAAAAAAGTTGTACGCTTTGCATCTTTGCTTCAAGAGTGAGAGTGACTTGAAACAGTCTTCCACGGACGCACCTGGCGTAACACCTCCCATCCAAAACTGTACCGCTATCCTTTGACTAACCAATGAACTATACATTGTATGGCCTTCCCTTTCTGAATCCTCCACACCTATCTGAATATTCTACGACGGGTGTTACTTGATATCGAAAGCTTTAAGGTGCATTTAGACGACCGGACCAGACCGGATAAAACGGGTCGTGTAAACGCTCAAACACTACCAGATATGGGCGTGGCTACTTGAACGGATAAGTAGCCACGCCCATATCTGGTAGTGTATGAGCGTTTACACGACCCGTTTTCTTCGGTCAGGTCTGGTCTGGTCCGGTCGTCTAAATGCACCTTTAATTATAATTAACCTAATTCACATTTTTTAAGGTTATTAACATGACCAAAACTCTTTGATATCTGGTAATATTGTCTTAAACAAATCTTTGTTAAAAGATGTTTATACAATAGAAGAATAACATCATTGATTAGAATGTAACTGATACTTTTCTCTAACAGATACTTTTCCTGTTTAAAAATAACTAGCGGGCTAATCTTTAAAAGACCTTTTAAAATAAACAAAATAAGGCATTTTAGGACTGTGAAATAGTTATAACCTCACATATATAAAGTTTAGCAATTAAGATACCTATTTGTAAAGAATAACTAACAAAGC
The DNA here is from genome assembly GCA_948150685.1 of Rhaphigaster nebulosa. Taxonomy (NCBI): domain Eukaryota; kingdom Metazoa; phylum Arthropoda; class Insecta; order Hemiptera; family Pentatomidae; genus Rhaphigaster; species Rhaphigaster nebulosa. The sequence goes on from OX411308.1 coordinate 63,941,251, forward strand.
CTACTTGATACTAGCGAATTTTAACATTCATTTTCGGAGCGAGGTTTTACCCCTAAGAGATTGTTCTTTCTGTTATATATAGAGAAAAAGACTCACATCGTTCACATTTTTACCTGCTAGCTGTTCAGAAGAAAAAAATCAATTGAGGTGCATCATTCCAAATTGAGCGATGAAACTACATTATCGGCTAGTGTTCTCAGCGATATTTGCCAAGTCGCTAAAAAGATTGGTCTTCTGCATGATAAGGAACTAATCCCTGTTTTGATAACCATTCCCTGCAGCAGGGCAGCACTGATTCTTCCACTTACGATAAGTCCCAAGAGCCAAGATCTCATCATACCTACTTACTCATATCATTAATTATAGTAGAATTGTTCATTTTCATTTTTATGTCAGTAATTGTGTTTCATGATGATTTGTTAAATAAAAACATATTATTATTTTATATAATTTACTTACATTGTAAATTTTACCATGTGCCTAATAAAACTACGGCAGATTGGTTGCGGGCCGTAGTTTGGACACCCCAAATAGGTTCCACCAAAACATGCTAAATTTATTCATAAGAGATCCAATCAACAAATTAAATATTAAAAACTGGTATCTCATCCTGGGAACGGCCCTCTACGCACGGTATCGCCAATGCTGTGGTATTCCATCAATCCATCACTTGATTCTCATATTTCAGAATCATCTTTGCCTGCTTCGTAATAAGAAAATTTTAATGATTTTATCTTGTTCAGATTTCGTTTTAAAGTTATCATTCGTCATATTTCCATTGGTCGTAAAACATTCATCATCATCTGTTTTAAATTATGAAACATCTACTTCCTTCAATTCTCGATTCTGCTTATTTCACTATTTTTACGTTTCTCTGATTTCCTATGCCTTTTTTCAAAAAACTCTTTTTTTCAGAATAAGGTATCAATAATCTTTGAGAGCTCAAATGAAAAGTCAACCTGGTTTTGAAATGTTAATGTTTAGTCTGTTTGACGTTGTTTATTAGCTTTTCTACATAATTTAGTATTTTGAAAATAATAATAATAATAATAAAAGGCTTAGCGAACCCGGAGGTTCGATGCCGATACCACTAATCGCTGTCTACAAATCTCGGTCCACCGACTACCTTCCAAACCCAAATTCATTAGATCACTCTTAATACTATCCTCCCACCTACGTTTCGGTCTGCCCCTCGGACGTTTACCAGTCAGCTCAGCGTTTATTAACTTTTTAGGAATTCGTTCGTTACTGAGCCCAACAACTTTGCAAGCCCATTTCAACCGTAGCGATGATATCACTTCGATTATATTAACAGGGTGCATGCTCCGCAATTCCGCGTTGTGTAATCTCCTAAACTCTCCGGTTGACTCATCCTTTTTCGGACCAAATCTTTTACGCAGTACCTTATTCTCGAATACCTTAAGGCGTTGTTCGTCCTTCAAAGTTAGCGGCCACGTTTCACACCCATACAGAACTGTAGGCAAGATAATAGTTTTGTATATTCTAAGTTTTAAGTTTCTGGACAAAATGCGCGACCTAAGTAATGTTGACACCGAAAAATAACAAGCATTTCCCGCCTTTAACCGCGCCTTTATTTCCTCTTGAATTTCGTTTTTTCTAGTAATCACAGACCCCAAATACTTAAATTTCTCAACGTGTTCAAACCTATTTTCTCCTATATCTATATCCTCAAAATCGCCTCTGTTTCTATTGCTAACCATATATTTCGTCTTATCCGTATTTATTTTGAGGCCAACCTCTTTCCCAGCTGTCATCAACGTTGCTGTATTCAGTTTTATAGTTTCCGCGTCCTCACTTAATAATACCAAATCATCCGCAAACCCCAGCACGGATATTCTACCACCCAGATCTAAACCCCTTTCGGTAAGCATTACCTTTCTAATGACATACTCTAATGCTAAATTAAATAGGACAGGTGAAAGGGAATCGCCTTGTTTTAACCCCGAGCGAACTTCAAATTTCTCCGAAAAATAATTACCTATTCTAACTTTATTGAATGTTTCGGTCATGCACATCCCTACTAGATTTACTAACTTCTTCGGTATTCCCTGCTCAATCAAAATGTTATACAGTCTCCGGCGATCAATGGAATCATAAGCCTTTTTGAAATCCACAAAAAGCTGATGAACTACACCGTTGAATTCTAATTTTTTTTCTAATATTTGCCGTAAGGAGAATATTTGATCGATAGTTGATCGGTTCCGTCTAAAACCACATTGGTAGTCTCCGATAATTTCCTCGGCATATTCCGTGATTCGACTAGTTAGGATCAACGAGAATATTTTATAACATACCGGGAGGAGTGATATTCCGCGATAGTTATTACACTCCGTCCTCGGACCTTTTTTGTGAATCGGAATAAGTATAGATTCTTTCCATTCTTCGGGCATTTTTTCATTTTCCCAGATCTTTTTAACCAAAAAATGTATTTTAGAAACTCCAGCTTCACCGCACGCTTTTATTATTTCACTGGAAATGTTGTCGATTCCCGCTGCTTTATGAGATTTTAATTTTCCGATGGCTATTTCGACTTCCTCCTTACTCGGTTCTTCAATTAACGGTTCAGCACTCTGATATTCAGAAGGAGGAGATTGATTATTATTTCCCGTATTCAAAATACTTTCAAAGTGTTTTTTAAATGTATTCACAATGTCCCCCGGATCGGCCAAGATATTGTTATTTTCATCTCTAATTCCATTCATTGCTGGTTCAAACTGTTTACGCGATCTGTTTATAACCTTGTACATGTCTCTTACGTTGTTTTCAATTCTATTAGTTTCTATCTCTATTATTTTGTTTTTAAGATATTCTCGTTTTTTATTTTTGAGGAATTTGGACGTTTCATTCATCAAGGCCCGGAAATTAGCAACATTGTTATCGCTTGGATTATTCAAAGCTTTTAGTTTCGCGGCTCTTCTTTTTTCGCACAAGTTTAGACAATCTTTATCGAACCACGGTTTATTCTTTTTATTGTCCCTTTTTCCAAGACACAGATTACTTACCTCTTTAATATTATCCCTAATTCCGATCCATAGCTTGTCTACATCTTCGCGATCCTCATCTAAAGATTCCAAGGCTTCAAACCTATTCTTGATTTCTACCGCGAATTGATTCCTAATTGAAGGGTTTTTCAATTTATCTAGATCAAAATTTTCGGAACAAATACGGCTTTCTTTCCTTTTTTTTATATTAAGTTTTTGTCGAAGTTTCGCGATTACTAATTCATGATCTGACCCACATTCTGCCCCACGATAAGACCTCACGTTAATTATACTATTTTGCCATCTTTGTTGTATCAAAACATGATCAATTTGATTGCGTGTTTGTGAATCCGGCGATGTCCACGTATACTTATGAATATCCCTATGTTTAAACGTAGTACTTTTGATTGTTAGGTTTTTCGAGATAGCAAAGTTTATTAGACGGATCCCATTATCATTGCTTTGTTCGTGCAAACTTTCTTTACCGATCATCGGATAGTATACTTCTTCCTTTCCCACCTTTGCGTTTGCGTCCCCTAATATTATTTTCATGCAGTTTCGAGGTAGTTTATCATATACCCACTCTAGTTTATCATAAAATTCGCATTTAACTTCATCATCACTGTCTTCGGTAGGGGAATGTATGTTTATCAGCGCGATTTTAAACCACCGCCCCTGAAATATGGCCACAGATATCCTATCACTAAAAAATTTTACGTCCCTCAATGCGGAGAGCAATCTATTCCTTATTAGAAATCCAGTACCTAAACAATAATTACCGCTCCCACCGTACCAAATAGAATAGTTCCCTTCTGTTAATGAACCCTCCCCTGGCCACCGAACCTCTTGCAGTGCCACGATATCTACATTGTATCTCTTAACCTCGTTTGCCACCGATTTTAACCCACCCGCTGTATTCAAACTTCTTACGTTCCACGTCCCTATACCTAAATCTCTAATTTTCAACTTGCGCCATGAATCCCCTGAAGCAGTCCCCACCCGCAGACCCGAACGGGGGATTAGTTTACTTCCGGATAATGAGCGTTTTACCTCAGAGAGATCCATGACTTTTTGTGGTATTTTGTGAACTAAAAATATGTGAGTAGGGCGTTCAAACCTCCGTCACACCCTCCAGCAAGCCTGGAGGGGCGCTCTCATTGTTGGTCAGCGAGTCCATCGGACTTAGCCGGGAGGAACTTCCAAGGAATTTCCACCGACCATCCCCACATCCGCCACCCGTGGGACGCTCCCCTACGCGGTAATGAGATCCGCGCGAGGAGTATTTTGAAAATGGATCTGTTTAACCTTAGCAACAGTATTAATATCGTGGCTTATCACGATACCCTTTTTAAGGTCCTCCGGAACCGTTTTCCTATAATTACCTTAAACTTTTCTCTGTATTTTTTTATTAACTCATCTCTGTTTGCTTTAAAAAATCATCAGTTTACGCTTCCTTAGTAAATTCAGTTTTGGTTTTTCGGTAAGCTTCTGCGTAAAGTAAATGATTGCATTTACGTTCTCACCGAACATAGTGACAACTATGATTGTGTCTTATTTTGTCCAGACTCCGAGTTTCCATTCTTTGTATCTGACTATCATCCCGATATTCCGAAAAATTACAAAAATGCTTAAGCAAAATAAGCAAATCTGGAGCAGGTGCGGTTGTCAGTTCCATGAACTGAATAAATGCCCAGCTAGAAACTAAGTTTGTCGGAAAAGTGGACATTTTGTGGCTTGGGTGGACATTTTAAAGCCCAGTGCAAATTAAAGGGGTGTGTGAATAAATTAGGTGCGTCTTCATTTGATTCAGAAGATAACTGCATGATAACCTTCGGGTCATTCAATCAGTCTTGTTTCGACCCCCCTCAGCCACGATCTCCGTCCAACTTAATGGCCACCCTTTCACTATGGAATTTGTTTCAGGGGTTAGAGTTTTCACTACTAATGAGCACTGGTGGCTGAAGGCTGACGGGCTGTCGTAAGAAACCCATGAGGGCTTTAGGAATGATCGATGTTAATGTTAAACATCGATGTACTTGCCTTAAGCTGTAGTGGCTATAGAAGAAAAGGATCTTCTTTTTTTGTCTTACCGTGGGTTGTACTATTTGGAATGAAGGAGTAAGAATAGCGAAGGTGGGCAAATACAATGAAGATCAATTTAGACTTGTACCAAGGCCAATGTAAAAAACTTACCAAATAATACCAAGATCTTTTTCAAGACGAACTCAGTCAGACCTATCAAAACTGCGGTGGCACAAATTCATCATAAAGAAAAATCCACGTCAATAGCTTACCAGGCCAGAAGGGTTCCATTAAGCCTAAGAAATCCAATAGAAAATGAACTATCCCGACTGAAAAAAGAAGGAATCATTCAAAAACTTGACCCTTATAAAACACCAATTATTTGGTCGACATCCACAGTTATGGTGAAAAAGGGACAGAATACGAATTTGTGGAGATTTCGAGAATGCCGATCTCCAGATTGTGGTGCCGATCTCCAGACGAGGATTCCCGGGTCAGTTAGTACTTTATGTATATTTAACCATTTTTTATTAATACTTGCAATGAGATTCGGTTGATTATTGTACATAAACAATATTATACTTTAGAGGTAGTTATTATGAAAAATCAGCATTAATCCCTCTCAGACTATTTCAATGAAGATAAGACTTTACTGATATTAAAGAGCATTTAGTTGTATATTGATAAAACGAGTTAGTGCCTTTTTCGAGAAAATTGTAAAAATGCGTAATATATAAATAAATAAATCGATAATATAAAATGGTGCTTCCGGTAAGTCGATTGTAACGAAAAAGTTGCTCTAAAATCCCAGTCATATATCTACCTTACATACGTAATTTCAGTTTCTTACAATTTTTCGTTTTTGAACTAGACTTACCACATACATACACTCAAACCATTTTGCAAAACCTGGTTATTTGGACTCAGAGAACCTTAAATTTCAGTTGAAAACTCCGATTCGAAATTGTTCACGATCGCAATACTTTTCTTTACTATGTATTTCATATATTCAGACACTGGCATTGGTGGGGGAACGAGTCCGGCAAGTGGGCCTTATAATCCTTTTTGACAACCCCTAAGGCTGCCTTTACGTCACCGCCGCGTACTAAACAGAGAGGGAGTGCCAAGATTCATTTTGCAGTATCGTAATAAATATTAACCGACCCTGAAGGGGAATCAAACCCACAACGTTCCGAGCCGGGCACTCTGGGATCCCCATCCCAACTTACTCGGCCGTCACGTCCTCTCATATATAGGCAAGCAAAAGTAAAAATAAAATCAAGTTTTATTTGCGTCATATAACATCACTTGTCTCATATTCTTCTTGTGATGATATAGATTCTGAAGAAGATTCATATGAATGATTGTTTAACATATCGGAGACAACTAAGTGAAGCTTTTGGTATTTAATCACTCTCATCATCGCTTTTTTTACTTCATCGTAGGCAACTTTTTTCTGTTTTTTAAATTTTTTATACCAGTTTTCCTGTTTTATTGAAGTTTTGCGTTCCTCCTCGTAGTCTTCAGTAAGCTGCCAAATAGGGCTTCTCAATATTGAATCTATAAGCCATTCAACGCAATCGAAAATTGAATGTGACATGTTTTTTACAAATCCCAAAATCAATGCATTATCTAATTTACTGTATGTGATAGCATTTTGATAAATTGTGTACATCCCTTTTAAAATTTGTTCGTATAAGGAGTCATACGGATTAGGCAAATCAGCATTTTTAAATTTATCGTATAGCGATTCGAGATTATACAGGGCCGTGAGATGTTTAATTCTCTCCAAAATCGAGGTTTTTTTTATTTCATTCTTTTTTTTTTCCATCTTTTTCCTTTCTTTTTTATTTTTTATTTTTCTCGAATGAGCACCCATCCTTTCCAATAACTTCGTTCTGTGAGTTACTTCTGCCTGATCCCTTAAAGAAGTTTCTCGCTTTTCAATGGTTGGAATCTCTGCATTTCCAAAATAAGTAGTAAGATCAGAAAGTATCTGATTCACATCTATATCAGGATATGCCATTTGTGCCAATCTCGCAAAACGGACAGACACTTTTAGTCTTTTTTCATGTGTCCCTAACTTGCGTTTGCGATATTTCTCCTGCCTGGGCTCGTAGAAATGAAATTGATGGTTGAGAGCTCCATCTTCTGGAAGTGGATATTCTCTTTGAAGCCAGCGCTTGAGATGTCGCTTGAGTCTTTGGCTGATGTGCTCCTTGCTACTAGCCACCGGTCGACCGACAGTCGAAGAGGACTCATATCCGTCGTTAAACTGATCTAAAGAACGAATTACAAATTCCTTCCATTCCCAAACCTCTGGCTTTGGTTCAAATTTTGTTTTTTTTGTTTTTAATTTTAATTTTCTGGATTGTCTCCTTTCTCTGTGGAATATTTCTTTCCTCCATCTAATGATTTCCATCTCCTTAGTAGTAAATATATTCTTCGCTTCCAATTTATACATTCGTTCCATACTTAACCTGCCCTTTAACTCTTTCTTTTCCTCTTCTTTAAATCTATTCAGATAACCATAAATTATTTTATAATCCTGCGGTGTTGCTGGTTTTTCCAGGTTGAAATAGCTTGGGATTACAGATTTTATGTCTCTTAGTGTTTCCGGACCAGTCATCATTTTTTTTAACCTGGAAATCGTTTCCTTTTCCAAAAGCCATTCTCTTTGGTTTACTTTCTCAGAACGATTCTCTTCCTCTCTCTTTTTCCTTTCGTAAATTAATTTTTTCTCGTGTTCATGAAATATACTTAGTCTTCTATACTTGTATAAATGCATTGCCTTCGTTAATTGCGCTTCATTGTATAATTCAAGTAATGTTTCGACTACATCAAGCACTAAATTACAAGTATTTTTTATTTTTCTCTTACGTTTTTTAATCTTAATACCTGATTTTTCTGACAACCTCAAGCTTGAAATTTTTTCTACTAAAGCTGTATCTGATCTGACGAAACTTACGGCAGATACTCTTTGAGTCTGTCTGGGGTCAATTGCTTTATTGCTCATTGTGTGGAAATAAGTATGTGTATACCTATCTTCTTTAAAATTGGCTTCTCAATTTCATTAGCTTAATTAAACACCAATCGCGTTCAACGGTTAAAAGATTTCTTTTACGATGTTGAACACATGTTTAATTAATGAATATACAAATGAGTGTTTTGTTCCTTTTATCATTTAAACATTAATAGTAATCAAATTTAATTTTTTTTTAAATAAATGCTCCGACTACGGAAATAACTTTTATATCTTATAACCCTATTCGTCCTAAGGGACGGAATGTACCAGCATATCTACTTAAGCGCATTGGTGGGTTGTTAATGAAGTTGACGTCCATGAATTAAAGTTCTTAAATTAAACATGAAGGAAACTTGCTATCGTATTCGGGTGCCTTCCACACCCTGGAAAGGCACCTCATGAAAATTATGATTCTTCTTTACTTAATACATTCATTTACTTTCTGTTTGTTTACGTGAACAGATGCAAGGAGCATTCTGTATTTTGATATGCACAGATGAATGGGGCATAGCTTGTAGTGGAATGCACCCGACTAGAACAAGGTTCAATATTCATGGGCATCAACTTCACTAAAAGCCCACCAATGCGCTTAAGTAGATATGCATGTACATTCCGCCCCTTAGGACGAAAAGGGTTGTAAGATATAAAAGTTATTTCCGTGGTCGATGTTTTTATTTTTTATCAAATTAAATTTTGTTTTTAGTTTTTTCAAGTATTGCCTATTTATAATTTATTACAACCTAAAGGTAATATGTAGTATGTCTGTATTGAAACTACTGCATCTATTTCTTCCGGCTCTCTTCTATTTTAGTCGGACCCAACTACAGTCGGTCCTCTGCGGAGCCATCAGCCTATCATTTATAAAATACATATGTGAACATGTCGTTAGTTACGATCAATCTAAATTTTGAAAATCTAAATAAACTTTAACTGTGACGTTAATACACTTGTGGGGATGTATCATACTTGTACCGTAATTTTCACTCTAGGGTAGTATTCATCGTTCGTAGTACAAACTTAGCCTTGCAGGAACAAAATGCAATTAATTAGTACCAATGTTTATCAAATCATAGTTCTGAACAAATAACTTGGAAATAAGTAAAGGAATACTTTCAAAATTAAACAAAATGAGTGATCATGGAATAATAATAAACATTTGTGTTAAAATAAATCTTCTAGTAGTGTTTCTAGAATATTAGAATATTCTAAACAAAAATCAGATACTATAAATAATAAATATAATAATAACGAAAATAACCATAAATTATATTCTGAAAAATATTTTTGGATAACCTAATATGAAAGAATTAACTAGAAAAATTGAAAATACATTCAAAAAATATGATTTGACCGAAATAAAATTTGGTAAAAAGCAATAGTACAAAAAACAAAATTGTAATGCAAAAAATACTAAATCTAATTAAGCAACCAGGTTATCACACAACATAAATAAAAAACAAACAAGAATTTGATTTAAAAAATGTTAGAAAACATTATAAATAAAAGAAGAAAAGAATATATATATATATATATATATATATATATATATATATATATATATATATATATATATATATATATATATATATATTACAAAATCAGTAAATCAGCAAACCAATGTTGATAATTTAAATACTTTTTACGCTAGGGAAATTGACAAAGTTAAAATATAAAACGGTAACAATATTATAATAATAACCGATTCATCTCCAATCTCCACCCTCCATTTGAATTTAAAAAATTAATGCACCCCTCTACTTAAATATCCCCACGCCTCATGTTTAACAGTCACGCTACAATAGACAGGATGGACTGATTAATTCCTGATATCCCTAGTAGGACATAAGGTCGTTATGAATGTTCGTCATCTATCTCTGTCCGCAGCCAGTTCTCCTATTTTTTCGCATCGGATTCCAGCACGTTCTGCATCAGCCTCTATGGACCTCCTCCAAGTTATCCTGGGTCGACCAACTCTACGGCAGCCCTCATGGTTCTAGTAGAGTGCTTCTCTTGGAATGTTGTCCCTTGAACGGCATAAGGTGTGCCCTATCCATTTCCACTTCCTTTGGCGGATTTCGGCACCCCTCTGTCCTGTTCTTCGCCAGAGCTCCTCAGTGTTAATCAATCTAGGCCACCACACTATTGAAATATTCCTAAAACACTTGTTAAGAAAGGTTTGAAACTTCATAGTTTTGGTGACCTTCCAGGTTTCAGATCCATACAGTAGGATGGCCTAAACATTTGTATTAAAAATATGGATTTTTGTCCCAAGGCAGATTTCACTTAATTACTAGATCCTCTTCAGTTCGGCAAATGACCCTCTGGCTTTGCGGATTCGATTTACAACATCCGGTTCTGTGCCCCCATCTGGCGCCACCATGCCACCCAGGTACTGAAATGACCCGACTGTCTCTAATTCTTCTTCATTCCCAAGTAATATAGGAATAACGGATCTCGAGTTAACCTTCATCACTTTGGTTTTCCTTTTATTTATCTCTAACCTATTATTTTTTGCATTTATTTCCAGGTCTGCCGACTTCCTCAAAATATCTATATACCTGTGTGCTAAAAGATAGATGTCATCTGCATAATCTATGTCTTCCAAACGTCCAGTGAGCCCCCATTGGATTCCCCTGCTTGCTGCTTTCATTACTTCGTCCAAAACCAACAGAAACAATTATGCCACACTATATACAATACAAATGATTCGTAGATGGCCTTAATAATAGATATTATTTTATCTGGCACTTCTTTCTCAACAAGAGTTTCCCACATCTTGGTCCTGTCAACACTGTCAAATGCTTTCAGGAAGTCGACAAAAACAACTCTGCAATTCTCCGGACTGTTCCACAATTATCCGTAGTGAGTTAATCAGGTCGACACAAGATCTTCCAGGTCTGGATCCGTGCTTTATGGTTCTCTTCTCATGTCTCTCTCTCTAGTTCTGGTCCAATTCTATTAAGAACGCTCCTCGACAATTTTACTGGGGATTGAGAGCAATGTAATTCTCCTCCAATTACCACAGTCGGCAAGTTCTCCCTTCTTTGACACCTTCATCAAGATTCCATGGTTCCAGTCTCCTAGCAACCTCTCGTAGTTCCATATGATTTCCAGTAATGGCACCAATTACCGAGCTATACCCTCAGGCCAGGCCTTCAGTATTTCCGCTTCAATTTGGTCAATCCCGGAGGCCTTCAATCCGTCGATATGCAAGATCCAAACCTAGCGAAAATAGGTCTTTATCATCCGCGCAAACTCATTTTGGACTTTTCCCAATCATTTTCCTGAATTCGTATCTATTATATAACAGGTATCTATTATTATTTTTGTTTTTTAGTTTTATTTATTTTATTTATTTTTTTTGTTTTGCGTTTCAGAAGTAGGTACTATGAACAATGAACAAATTCAGAAAAATGATTGGGAAAAGTCCAAAATGAGATTGCGCGGATGATAAAGATCCGTCTTCGCTAGGTATGGATCTTGTATACCGACAGGAATATAAACATAGATGATAGTATTTGCTCTGTTGGTTAAGATCGTAAATGAAGGGAGGGGATAGAGGAGCAGCAGTCGTTGTCTGTCATCGTCACCTACTCCTTTTTCGTTTTGTCTGAATTTGGAGTCTGTTTTAAGAGTAAATGTTAGAAAAATAGAAATTTATTTTGTTGTCCGAGTACAAAGTAAATTTTAAACCTTACAGCTCGGGTAAGATCCAGTGCTACTTTAAGCTTGGCACAGTGGGCTTAATTTATTGCTTGAAATTACTCCCGTTTATCAATTAATGATCTGATTGAGTTCTGGCATTACAATTTTGGATCATCGACGTGCTAAAATACATCTGTGTAGTAAACATTAATTTGTTTCAGTAGTATATGATATTATATATATTTAAAGGACGAAGTGTCTGCAAAGTTTGAACGACAATAAGTCATATCCAACAATTGACGTATTATAATTCACTGTCGCCCGCAGACCGAGAGAGTGTGTTAATTAATCTGCTATGTACCTTAATCGGTGTAAATATTATATGTATATTAATCGGATGCCTCTTCTTCTTAACTGCAAAGTATTTTACGAGATAATTGTTTGTGATTTTTTTTCACCTTTAGTTTGAATGCCACCCTCTAGAAACAAGTTTTTAATTGCGGTCCAACCCTTTAGGAAATATCCAACAAAATGAATCAAAAATAATAAAATTCTTGATTAAGTAAAGTTTCCTCGACTTTTGAGTTTTCTTTTTATTATTTTTTTTTATCATTGTGAACAGTTTAGAAAATAATTGTTATCTTTCCATTGGTTTTACATAATACTCTACAATAATAAACCTAACAATTGAAATTTTGGCTAATTTTCAGATAAATAACTTTGGATCATTCCACTATGCACTAGTGTGCTACTTCTGGGCAACCCTTTATATTTTTAAAACAAATAGATGTAAATGATACTGTATTAATTCTATGCATTACTTAAATATATTTTATTCTGTCTATATTTTCGCAGATAAACGCAAGGACTGAACTCGCCCTGCGGTACAACGATATTTCACCGTTAGAGAATCATCACTGTTCAATAGCGTTCAGAATTCTTGAACTGGATGAATCCAATATTTTCAAAAATTTGGACAAGGATACATATAAGCATGTTCGTGAAGGTATAATCAGGTATGTTCATTTTTTTTTTTTTTTTTTTTTTTTTTTTTTAGTTTTAACATCTTTGTTAAAGAAACGATAAATATTATGTATTTCTGTCCCATAGTTACTGATATATCATAATTATTTTTAACATCATGACTTCTTCTCAGGAGAATTTTGTTGGTTTGCGGTAGGGTTGGAACATCGAAAGAAAAATATCGATATTCGATATTTTGATATATCGCGAAACCAAATATCGATATCCACCGATAATTGGTAGAAAAATATCAATATCCACCGATAATTGGTAGAAAAATATCAATATACCGAAAGGAAATGGACGAAAAAACAAAGAAACCGTGCATTAAATGAGTATAACGTTATGAAATTTATGAGAAGGTTATGCAATAATATAATTATTATTTATAGAACAATATTTTTATATTGTTTTACTTTGGTAAAAAAAATAAGTATTATAATACATTTTTATCTTGAAAGTTTTTTGCCATATTTCATATATTATATTATTCTTCAAATTTTAACAAAATAAAACCTTGTTTTATTTTTCTAAAAAAAAATTGTATTTTATGAAGTTTCCGTGCTTACATTGAGCATTCTCAAAACTTTTATCTAAAATTGCAATTGCAAAAATTATCTAAAATTGCAACACTTATGGTGTTGTTCTCTTTTTTTTTCTTTTTTTTTGTAATTCTTCTAGATCTTATTTTTGTTTTAAATTTGCTATTTTCATTACAATTATTAGTTCTTTCATTATATATCTATTTTATTTATTATGGCTATGTACTGATTTTAAATTCCATATCGATTTTGAAATTGAGCACTTCTTTATTACTATTAGGATTTTTGGAATTTGTCTTATACTGCTTTAATCTTGTTTTCAAATTTGGGGACATTTCTCCTATATAATACTTTTCATTGTATTCTTTGCAGTGTAGAAAGGTAGAGTATTCTTACAGATAAAATATAAAATAGCATCATTGATTTCTCTTCGTCGTTCGCCTCCCTCTTCAAATGATGCGATATTTTGGAAACTACTTCTTATGTCAGAAGCTTTTAACGGAGGAACTGTTTCATTTGCTTCTGATTTAGAAGTAAATGGTGTTGCAGAAACACCTGACCCTGATGGAGACGAAAAAACGTGTGAATGAGAAGCTTTGAGGTGTGACCGTAGGTTTGTTGTGTTTCCCGATGTCCGAAATATTTTGTGACAATATTTGCACTCCGCACTTTTACTGTCTCTCGATTTAAAATGTTTCCATACTTCACTTTTTGGCGGCGACATTTTAGTTTCTGTTTCATTTTAATCACCACATTAACAGCAACAACAACAATGAACAACAGGTAACTGACCGTTAGTGACGCCTATGCGTTATAACAGTAAGGAAGAAAGACAGCGTCCTAGATTGATTAAATAATTAAGCTGTAATGTAAAGTACAACTGGCGATAAAATTAAGATTATGATGAATAAAGGAAATTTCTAATTAAAATAAAACAATAAAGTTTAAAATATCAATATCACCGATATATCGGTGTAAAATATTGATATCATCGATATATCGGGTTTTAGGATATCGATATAATAAATCGGTTTTTCAAATCCAATATATCGATATATCGCGTTTCGATTTTCCAACCCAATTTTGCGGATTGAGTGTCTAGGGTTGATCTGCTCAACATTTGGGTCACGATGTTTACCAAATGAGAGATGACCCAGACGGCTTACCTCAGCCTTTTCCGATGTAGTTGGTCATACTCTCAAGAACGGGCGCAGCGTGTTGTTTCCAAGCAGAAGGTTTTTCTTCTAAGCTTTTACGTGAGGTATCCCATTATTTTCCTGACGGCTTGAAGGTCAGAATGAATCTGGTTAAGTATTTCTTCGCGCGACAGGAAGTGGAGTTTCTGGTCCAAATTTTGATTTGGACATCACATATCTACGGCCCCATGTTAAACTTACGAATCTGAAAATTTTGATTTTTTTGGTTTTGTAATTTTTCCATAGTATTTCGGTTGATACAGCCTTTAGTAAAGTTACTAATCTGTTAAAGTGTTAGAAAGTGCTGAAATCGCAATTGCATTTTTACTAAAAACATCTGAAAGTCTGAAGCTTCCATGTTAAAGTAACGAATATGCGTATTATTATAAAAGTAACACAATAAATACGCAGAGAGCATTGCGTAATGCGATATTGTCTGACTATCGCAGCTAGATTTACACGTAAGGCTGAGGTGTGCCCAATATAAAATACTCACAAGCATCATAGTGGCTGAAGTGATCAAGGTTATATTCTAGTATTATCACTTCCCAGGAAGTCAAGTATTCCAGTTTTTCGTTCCGCCAAATATTTTGCCATTAAATGCTGGTCAAAGGTTTATCTGTTTTTAATTTTATAATGAGACAATCTGCGAACATAATGCACGACTTTTTTTAATATATTTTTTCACAGATTTCATTAAAAATATTTTTGAAGGGATCAGAGAACTGTAGACGTTTTTTTCAGCTACATTCTTCAGATATATTGCTATTAAATAGAATTTTTTTAATGTTAATATTCAGATTGTTTTAAGTAATTCTTTTTTTTAGGTTTATTTAAATTTTTACGTGTCGAAATTAAAAAAAAAAAAATTGTATGGTCCATTATTGAAATAATAATTGAACCACATAGGCTGTACTGATTTCTTTGGCTAGATTATTTTTGTCAGAGAGAATGGATTATAAGGCCGGGCGCACATTGAATAGCAGAGCAGGGCAGCACAGCTGAGCTGTTTTGGTGACTCGTGTTAGAGCGCGTGAGATGGCATGAATTGGGAGGCAGCCCTGCGTCGCAAGTGACCTATGTGGTAACCAAGTTATAGAAACTGTGATTTTCTCAGCGTTCTCCGCTCAGCGTTTCATTGTATGTCTGGCCTAGGAACTTTAATCATTCAATTCAAGTTGATAAGAAAGAATGTAGATGTACATTGTAGATAACAGTTGAAAGCAAGCTCTGGTAGAGATTCCCATGATGCATACTCCTAGTGAATAGACATAGTGTCAGGGAAGCATTCCTCCTCATCTTCCTCTCCCCTTCTCCCTCCCCAAATTAACTTTAAATAAATTATAATGTAATTAGAAGATTAGTTAAAACCAAAAAATTGTCGAAAAAAATCGCAATAATACATATTTTAGGGAAGGCCCGGCAGTCAATACGCGTAGGAAGGTCCTAACGGAATTCCTTTTGTTCTTCCCCTTCCCCAAAAAAAGTTCGAAGCACGCTACGCCTATGTCCAAGTGAAATTGTGGATATGGTGTTAATTCTTGGGAAGTGTAATGAAAATTATAGCATGGCAGCTACACGTTATACTGAAAAATATCCTGTCACTATGCCCGTGCTTAATGCACTGAGAAATGGAATTTTGCCACAGGAGGATAACTGAAGTAGAGCATATGCATGGCTTCTTTAACAGAATATTTTTCAGTGATGAAGCAACGTTCGGCAGTGATGGATTGTCAAACCGTCCAATTCCCATGATTTTGGGCATTCCTTCTCTCCCCCAATGGGCCCGGCAAAATCCTCACTGAGTGAGGACAAGTAGACAGGTATACTTAGCACCGATGGTCAGTAAATATGTAATATGGCACTTTCGGAAACTATATCATGGGTCCTCATTTCATTCTGGACAAATTGACAGGAGAAATGTATACCAACTTTATTTGGAATATTCTTACTACAATGTTGGAAGACGTACCGTTAGAGGTGAGGTGATTCCAACGATACTCAAGAAATGTAGTAGGAGAAACTTTTCTAGACCGCTGTACAGAGCAAGGTGCCTCTGTCATGGCATCCAAGTTTTAAAGCAAAGGACCTATGCTCGACAGCAAACTTCGCCACATCAATTTCGAGGAAACCAAACCAAAAATTTATCGGAGAGTGAGTTCAGAAATAGTTCAAAGAAAAAAAGTCTTCGATTGGACGAAGATTAGAACTAAGTTTGATAAACAGCAATGGAATTTTTGAAGATATCATGCAGGGGGCGTATGCAGAATTTTTTTTCGGAATAGGGAGGGGATTTAATAAGAAGACAAATAATCACCTAAATTCTCGCCAAATCTGGCGTAAGTTTTAATGATAAGCATAAAAATTGAATAAAAAAATATTGTTCAAATCACCTAAACTATTACTCAAAATACAAATCTTCTGCTGGTGAGTATGAAAATTATATTTGTTCGTACATTTCGTAGGGAGGAGGGTATATCCTCCTGATTCCCCCTTGCGTACGCCACTGATATCATGTAAACCTGTGAGTAATGTATGTACTTAAACGTTTACACAAAATAATAAAAGAACATTTTTTCGTATCTAAGCCACCTTTACATTTCCTGTTGTGTAGTCTTTTAATTATACTACATATCTTGTTGCCCAAAAGGCCCAAAAAGCCACAAATTCAAACTTCCTCTTGTTTTTCTTTATTTCGATTAATCGATTAGTAAACATCTAAATAAACATAATACTACGAATTTCTCAAAATATCTGAATATTTACATTAAAAAATTTCTATTTACTAGCGAAATCTCTGAAGAATGTGGATTAAAATGGGGCCTTCTGGGAGCACGGGCCACGTGGATTTTGTCTCTTCCCCCCAGTCCCTCCCTGACTAGGTTGGAATATCGAAACGCGATATATCGATATATCGGATTTGAAAAACCGATATATTATATCGTTATCCTAACACTCGATATATCGATGATATCGATATTTTACACCGATATATCGGTGATGTTGATATTATAAACTTTATTATTTTATTTTAATTATAAATTGCCTTTATTCTTTATCATGTTTTTAATGTTATCCGTGAGCTGTACTTAACATTATAGCTTAATTATTTAATCAATCTAGGACGCTGTCTTTGAGCTGTTGTAACTTCCTTACTGTTTTAACTCATAGGCGTCACTAACGGTCACTAACCTGTTGTTCATTGCTGTTGTTAGTGTGGTGATTAAAGTGAAAATAGAAACTAAAATGTCGCCACCAAAAAGTGAAGTGTGGAAACATTTTAAATGGAGAGACAGTAAAAATGCGGAGTGCGAATATTGTCACAAAATATTTCGGACATCGGGAAACAGAACAAACCTGCAGTCACAGCTCGAATATTTCCATTCGCACGGTTTTTCGTCTCCATCAGGGTCAGGTTTCTCTGCAACACCATCTACTTCTAAATGAAGCAAATGAAATAATTCCTCCGTCAAAAACTTTTGACATAAGAGTTTCCAAAATATCGCATCATTTGAAGAGGGAGACGAACGACGAAGAAAAATTAAAGAATTTAATGCTTTTCTAAGGCAGGTGGGGGTTCCAGAAACCACATTTACACAATTTAATGATCTAATTTAATCTCTGTTTGCATCGGTTCCAGAAGGGAGCCGATCAATCAAACTATATTTTAACATAAAAGGGTAGAGACCGCAGACCCCCCTGCTATGGTCAATTACCTTGGGATATTATAAATACCATTGGAGTCCTTTCCAAGGGTGTCGTATTCACCATTTCAGTTAATTAACTAGATGATGGCATGCAGAGTAAATAGAATGTTAGATTTTGTTACAGACCTTACTCCATCAGGGTCAGGTTTCTCTGCAACACCATCTACTTCTAAATGAAGCAAATGAAATAATTCCTCCGTCAAAAGCTTTTGACATCAGAGTTTCCAAAATATCGCATCATTTGAAGAGGGAGACGAACGACGAAGAAAAATTAATGAATTTAATGCTTTTATAAGGCAGGTGGGGGTTCCAGAAACCACATTTACACAATTTAATGATCTAATTTAATCTCTATTTGCATCGGTTCCAGAAGGGAGCCGATCAATCAAACTATATTTTAACATAAAAGGGTAGAGACCGCAGACTCCCCTGCTATGGTCAATTAGCTTGGGATATTATAAATACCATTGGAATCCTTTCCAAGGGTGTCGTATTCACCATTTCACTTAATTAACTAGATGATGGCATGCAGGTTAAATAGAATGTTAGATTTTGTTACAGACCTTACTCCATCAGGGTCAGGTTTTTCTGCAACACCATCTACTTCTAAATGAAGCAAATGAAATAATTCCTCCGTCAAAAACTTTTGACATAAGAGTTTCCAAAATATCGCATCATTTGAAGAGGGAGACGAACGACGAAGAAAAATTAAAGAATTTAATGCTTTTCTAAGGCAGGTGGGGGTTCCAGAAACCACATTTACACAATTTAATGATCTAATTTAATCTCTATTTGCATCGGTTCCAGAAGGGAGCCGATCAATCAAACTATATTTTAACATAAAAGGGTAGAGACCGCAGACCTCCCTGCTATGTTCAATTACCTTGGGATATTATAAATACCATTGGAGTCCTTTCCAAGGGTGTCGTATTCACCATTTCACTTAATTAACTAGATGATGGCATGCAGGGTAAATAGAATGTTAGATTTTGTTACAGATCTTACTTTATTTACGTTACGTTATTATTTACACTATTGGCTTAATAATTTCTAATCTAAATTACTCTCATTGTAAAAATCTACTGACTGTAACATGTGTATTTGAGAATACTGGGAGAACTCTTGCTTATTTAAAATATTAATCGGATGCCACATAATATTATACATTGATGTACACAATGAATCAAAGGACTAGCACTTATCTTATTGTTGCTCTATGGTCTAGGTCTCTCTCCTGTCTCGATGTGCTGCTCAACTGTACCCTCTGCGAACCTCCGTCTTCTGGCTTCTCCCAAGAACTACACTACTCTACATTTTCCCTAGAACTCTCCTTTATTTCTCTTTTTCCCGTCTCTTATGCCGTTTTCCCCTTCTCCTTCTTGAAAAGAACAATTTTTCCCCACTCTCCTTTTGGAACATTTATTGGTTGTCACTGTAAGAATATTTTCAAAGGACTTGTAACTTTGGGCGGCAGATTTTATTACACCATGTCGACCTGGCCTATCTCTAGGTTTATGGTGCTCTTACTTTCGTTTATCTTAAGCGGCCTATTGGCGGTCTTGAATTGCACTCCCCCCCCCCCCCCGTTCCAGGTAGACACTCATTATTTAATGTATTCCTTATTTAATTACTATTACGAATCTTAATTATTCCCTTCAATCCCAGTATTCTCATTACATAACAGATGCTATTTTATATTTTATCTGTAAGGATACTCTGCCATTCTACACAGTTGAAAAGGAAGGTTTTCTCAGCTTGGTTAAAATTCTAGCCCCTTTATATAAGATACCTTCTAGAAATACATTAAAAAATTATTGAATGAAAAATACTCAGAACTGCGCTCTCTTATTCAAAAACATTTGAATGAAGTAAATTCAGTGACATTGACATGTGACATATGAACGGAGTCCCACCAGATGAAAAGTTTAATTGGTGTCACTTCATTTTATTATAGAAACAAATGATGAAATATCCTCAGTGTTCCTGGAACTTCGAGAACTCACAGACAGGCATACATTCCAATACATATCTCATGTTTTGGAAGATGTGTGCCGAAGTTTTAACATCTCAAATGAAAAAGTAACAAGTGACCAGTTAAGAAAAGCCACTGAAGGTGGCACTAATGCAAGCTAATTTCAAATGTTCCTACCAGATGGAACAGCAAATATTACATGGTCCAACGTTTCCTAGAACTTCGGCCTCATAGCAGCGTTATATTGATTGAACACACAAGTGCTCCAGATATGTTGACGGCACGGGATGTTGAAGAATAGGAATCGAGGTATATTAGGTAAATACTAACAACTAGTTTTAAATTTTATTGTTTCAACATTTCACAGGATGTCATATGCATAGTTAATCATAGGTCTACTCGCAATTGTACTTTATTATGAAATAGAATCCAGGTCTTTTCTCCTTACACTTCAAATAAACTCAAGAGTTTATGATTACCAAAACAAAAAATAATATGGATCAGTCACTCACCAAATTGAAATAAAATAGGCAATACTATAAATGTAAATAAATTGTTGCAGATAATCATTGGTTAAAATATAGCACATGTTAATTTATAAATATAATGGCGTAAATATGAGAATAAGTAATATTTAGTTGCCAAACAATAATTGACAAACAAGATTGAAACACATATACTGTTAATTAATTTTATGTAAAGACAAACAGGTAATAAAGTAAATGGTGATTGTACTAAAATATATATCAGATGAGTTACGTGGTTTATATAAATGTTTTGAGAATGCTCAATGTATGCATGGAAACTTTATGAAATACAATTTTTTTTAAGAAAAATAAAACAAGGTTTTTTTTTTTAATTTGTTGAATATTATAATATATGAAATATGGCAAAAAGCCTTCAAGATAAAAATGTATTATAATACTTATTTTTTTTTACCAATGTATTATTCTTTTCTATCTTTTTTTATAATGATTCATGGATAATAAAAATATTGTTCTATAAATAATAATTATATTATTTCATAACCTTCATCACGTTTTAACGTTATACTCATGCACGGTTTCTTTGCTTTTTCATCCATTTCCTTTCGATATATCGAAATTTTTCTACCGATTATAGGTGGATATCGATATCTGGTTTTGCGATATATCGAATATCGATATTTTTCTTTCGATGTTCCAACCCTATCCCTGACGCCGGGCCTGCACATAGAACCCAAGAGCTCTTCATGGGTTGTAGAGGATTGTACAGGTTAAGATGTTATCTTTCCTTAACGAAAGCGGCCCCGTTTCGCATAGGGCCGGAACAAGGATTTTGCCAAGAGGGACAAGCTTAAGTTTGCTGTCCATTCTTTCTCCCTCTCCCAATGAAAATCTACTGTTTTATAACAGTATTTCATATTTCGAAATAAACATCATAATCTCATAGTTAAATTAATTTTGTCTCCTGAATTTGGAGGAAAACACTAAAAAGCAGAAACGAATATTTTTTACTTAACCTAAAAATAAAATTTCGCACGAAATTTTCAGCCCACTAAATTCTATCGCGTGGGGCAAGAGTCCTCCTTGTCCCCTCTTGTTTCTTTTTAAGTATTTTGCTGCTTAACTGGTCGAATGATCAGTTTGGACCTTAACCCTTCGCCGTGCGCTATGCCGTCCGTTGGACGACAATCACACATTTTCGTCACTGTCAAGAAAAGGAAAATTCCGTTGAATTTTCGGGGTAGAATTATTCTACCAGCAACTCTTCCTCTACAAAGAGAGAGAGAGAGGGTTACATGTCCTTAATGAGCCTTTCAGTGTTAAACTGTGAGTTGAAGAGATAAAAGTGTGACCTACCCTCCGTTATACGCCTAGCACCTGATGGAGTCACAAATTTTCAATAGAATGCAAGTACGAAGTTGAGTTGATTTTTCTTCACTTTTTAATTTATTATTATTATATTTAATATACTATTTAGTTAACCATGTACATCTTGATAAAATATAAATGATTATATGTATTAATGATTGTTTGTTGTATAGAACATAGCCTCAATAATATAGAATAGCCTAAAAATAATATAAAATAATATAAAATAGCCTAATATAACTTCGCAATATAAAACATAATGCATATTATAAAAGTAAAATATAATCACACAATTAGCATATAATTTAATTAATATATATATTTTTAATATTTAATACATAATATTATATTATTTAAATAATATATATTTTTGCAATTACTGTACAATTGTAGTATTATTATAAAATATAAAATAAAAGCCTAATATAACCTAATATTATATAAATGATTTAGTGATGTTAAATTAGTTAAATTATTAGTAGAAAGAATACATATTTTGTTTTTGAACAGATTTTTTAAATAAATCTTTTTATAAACTTTTTTTTAAAATAACATAATAAATAGTATACTCTTTTAAATCTGACCAATAAAACCATCACTCAACATCTTCAGGGACGATACTCGTAAACAGAGCAAAAGTTGCATGCCGTCCAGTTAACAGAATACAGTTAGCGCCTGGTCATGTTATGAAAACCTTAGCGCTCGATGGAGGGTTAATGCGCCGAAATAATTGACAATGCAATGTTTGGCTGAAGCTTCACCCAGTTATCTGGCTTATTAGCTCGTTATCAAGTGGTTGCTGGAAACGGCAATTAATCCAAAGTGGATCTCTGTTTACGTTTGTCATTGTTTTCAACAATTAGGTTGTCGCTGTGGAGATCATTCGAGTGGTGTTTAAGTTCCCAATTAGCCAAATGTTTGCTCTAAATATTTGCCTCTTGTTGGTCAGGATTTTATCCCGATTATCTTTTTAGATTATACTTAAAATTTTCTTTTCTGAATTCGTTTTTATTTTGTTTTAAATCTAGAGCTAGAAAATATGGGTTATGTCCAAATATGTACGTCATGAAAAATGGTCACTGAATCGATATCTTAAGTAAAATTGAGTAGCCTAATAACGGTATTAGATTAACAGGGATTAACTGCTAAATTTTTAAATCTCATTGCTTCATATCAAGGAGAGAGGGGGGAGGGGAGGGAGAAAGGGAGCACTTGTCCCGGGCGGCAGATTTTAGGGGGTGTGGCATTTCGAGCGAAATTTTATTTTATTATTTTATTTATGCACAATTTAAATTAATACAAAAGAGCAAATTTCCAACTTACGGATTTATGTTTGGTATCATCCAATTGTATCCTCTCAATTTTAATAATATTAATTATCATGGATCTAAATACGAAATGTAAAAAAAAACTGTCAAAAAGTGATGCAATTCAATATTTCTCGTTTGAAATGGAAAACACGAGACAATAAGACGATTGTTTGACAATGTTGCGCATTGTTTCATAGTGTGAAGTCTCCAGTTATTCTCTTTGAGCTTCCTCCACCCGAATTATTTTATATTATTTTATTATCATTGCATGATCTACGCAGAAAATGTTATTATTTATTTGAGATTTTCACATGGTACCTTTTTTTTTTTTTGCGGGAAATGACTAATCCCGAATATAAAATCCTATTAAGAAAAAAATATTTATCGGAAAGCTGGTCCAAAAGTATAACTTTCGTAGTTTTAATATAACTGTAACCGTAACTGCTTGAAATTTTTGCAAAAGATCCTTTTGCAAAAATTTCAATTATCCACCAACACCCCTTTCTCCTCTTTTCAGCCCATAATTAGGACCGCGCAAACAGCGAACGCGACAAGGTTAGCCATCTGTAACAACTTATAGTTAAAACAATTTTTTATTTATTTTTTGCAAAACCGACATCATATTCAAGTTAAAACACATTTTAACACATTAAAAACATTATAGAACCAATTTTAAAGTTCGAACGTTTTAATTTTTTATTTCCGTTTATGAGAAACAATTTTTTTTTAACTGAACTGAATTAGGGAGATCATTTCTACTATTTAATTATGAGTAAAAGAAGACCTCTTGGAAAAATTCGAAACTTCATAATGAAAAATGTTGAAAAAAGAGTCCATTAGTAGATGTGGGAAACCCCTTAATATCTTGGCAGTAATTGATGAGTTAACAGCATCTGCCTCAATCTGTAGCTAAGGAGAGCTAATGTGCAGGACAGGATGTCGCGGGATGTTCATTTTTTTTAATTATTTTTTTTTATCGATTCTATAAAACTTTTAGAAGATAAGTTCAAACTCAAAGTTCTGTTACCAAAAAACTGGTAGGTGTCCACACTCTACATCGATTTGAAGGGATGTATTGTAGCGATTTTCATTCCTAAATTTGTTCTGGTCTCCCATTTTTTTTAGAGTACATATCAAATCCAAGGTGGCGATGTTTGATGTATGTAACCCCATGGGTGCTGGAAATATGGAACTGGGTTCCACTGTTTCTCTCTCCAGAACAGCTTCAGGAATCACTCTAGAAAAGCAAAAAAAAAAAAAAGCTGGAAGAGAAACTACTGATAAT
The DNA here is from genome assembly GCA_948150685.1 of Rhaphigaster nebulosa. Lineage (NCBI taxonomy): Eukaryota > Metazoa > Arthropoda > Insecta > Hemiptera > Pentatomidae > Rhaphigaster > Rhaphigaster nebulosa. The sequence goes on from OX411308.1 coordinate 63,965,833, forward strand.
ATGGAGATAGCTGTTCCATTGACATCTAGGAGTACCACTGGTTGAAGAGAATAAAGAGGTAGAATAGGAAATGAAGCATGGTTCATATAACAAAATTAATTTTTGGCTTTAAACCATTGTTCTATCTTGATTTTTCTTGCTAACAATTTTTTAAAGTATTATAATAATATATAATAATTGTATAATAAAAACCTTAAAGGGGTTCCATATTACCCGCACCTCAGAGGCACCAATTTGACTTTTTTGATAAAATTGAATTTGGCTCATTTGTTGGTCCGAGGAGTGAAAATTGGAAATTGGTAGTGTATGATTAATATATAAATCTATTAACTATCTTAAGGGACAATACAATTTTTTGAAATTGCACTGGTAAGTCAAAAACAAAGTGGGATTCTATATAGTCCCTACCATGTCCTACTATCAAATGTAAAAAAAATACAACATTCATATTCGTCACTTTGAAATGCACTAGACAAGGCACGTAGTGTGGCAAAGTCTTGAAAACCTAATCCCCAAAAGACACAAGGAATCAAAACTTAAGGATTAGGAATTCAATAATAGGCGTGCAATGCATGCCTCACCTAGTTTTTAAAGTGACAAATATGAAAACCACATTTTTTTACATTAGAGAGTTGGTCATGGTACCACCTCTTAACAATTTATATATATTTAAATTCATTTAAATAATAAATTGTTATTTATTTATACATATATAAATTAAATTTATATTAGTAAATCCTCAACATTTCGTTGGAAAAGCTATTTTAAAAATTATGTGTAAGAGGAATATAAGAGTTTAACTGACCCTGTAGTTATTAATTTTATGGATTGGGATTGGGCCAAATCAGGCACTGCTTCCATAAACTATGAGGAGATTATAAACATTTTTGCTGCAAAAAAAGATCGGAAAGTAAAATTTGAATGCCATGTTCATTTTAATATTTTATTATTTTTTGTTTGATTGTTTTTTTATACCTTGATTCTATCAATAAAATGTGTTATGTTATGTGTTATTTATTTCGAAATATATTACCTAAAATACAATTATAAAATAGTTGATTTTTTTATTGGGGAGGTGGGTATGAAAGTAGGGCGGCAAAATTAAGGTTGCCCTCCCTGAAAAAAATCCTAGATCTGACCCTGTTGTGAAAAACCATCTTAAATGTAAAGATTGGAAACGCATTAGTTTTAAGCAAATGCAGAAAGATCATTGCATCACAGGCCTGTAGAGATGTGCTGAAACCGCTTAAGTTTGGAACAGTTTCCCTTAAAGGATCCAGGTCCAAACTGGTCCAAGTCTAATTAGCCTGTTGTACCTCCTTTTCTTTGGACACACTTAAATGGTAGGCTAATTGGAAGCATTAGAACTGTCATTTTTATGGGTTGCACTCCATGTAGTTGGTAATAATAAAGAAGTGTTTAACATAACCTTAAGAACAAATTTATCAATAAATTAAATGAAAATTTATAAGAATAGCTGCTACCCCATAAACACTAAAAAGCTATGAGATATTTACTAATCCATCTCTTGTTCAAATTTCAATTCTCCAAAGAACAAAGGTAGTCGCAGTATTTTATTAATTGTTTGCATGATTTATGTTGGATTTCCAGGGAATTTAATTGTTTATTACATGGCATATTTTGTCCTTTTTTAATGTATAAAAAATTAGTTTTAATTTTTAGCTAATGCTCCAACTATAGCACATGCAGTTGTATTGATAATTGTCTTGTAGGTAAATTTATCTTGTTTTTCTACAGTCAGTAACTTAGGTTACTTAAATATATTGTATTAACCTTTAAACCACAAGGTGCGGGTCGGATACGACCCAGGAGGTGAATTTCCTTTGTTAGCCCCTCTAAGGACAATGCATAAATAGCAAAATAGATGATAAAGGAGAACTACTCCTCCTTCTGGATCGTATCTCGACCTTCTGGTTTAAGGGTTAAAAAACTATTTATAATTTTATCAAATTACAGATGTATTTTAGCCACTGACATGGCTCGACATAATGAAATATTAAGTCAGTTCAAAGATGCCATGATCAGCGGATTCGATTTTAACAACAGGACACACACTAACTTGGTACGTAATCATTATTCTAAACATTTTTCAAAATCATTATTTTTAGATAATTAATTATGATTATTTGTTTTTAGTTATGTATGGTTTTAATAAAAGTAGCAGACATTTCTAATGAAGCTAGGCCAATGGATGTTGCTGAGCCCTGGTTGGACCGACTACTTCAGGTTAGTTATTTTTTTAAACATACACCCAAGCATGAGCCTATAAACCTTTGCATATCTTTATCCAGTTGTAATTTTTTTTTACATTGATACATATTTTAATGTAAGTAGAATAACAGCACTCATCATTGGATAGTGGATCCATGTGACCAAGCAAGCATAACTTGAAAATTCCACTGATATTATCTTTTTCAGGCTGAGTTCTGTGCAGTTTTTCAAACTTAAATAAATCTTTGTAATTTGTTTCATTTCCATTAGCTTTAATATTTCAGGAATTCTTTACCCAAAGTGATGCTGAAAAAGAAGAAGGTTTACCAGTAACACCCTTTATGGACCGGGAGAAGATCACCAAACCTTCATCTCAGTGCAGCTTTATTGGATTTGTATTACTTCCTCTGTTTGAAGCACTATGTGATCTACTGACAGAGCTATCGGTAAAGTATTTTTATTAATTTTGTAGAATAAATTTATTATAAACTGCTTAATTTTTTTTGAAGTATTAGGGTCTTAAATGTTTCTCTTTGAACACATCATTGATCTAAATTTCTTAATAGTCACACAACATAAGTTATATCAATTAAGTTCGATTTCATAACCTGGATTATCATATATTCCCATTTAATCGATTTTTTTTTATTTTATTTTGATTTTTTAATTTATCGAACGTCTTCATACGTCATAATATCTTCGTGTAATTTTCTCTTTAGATTATTAAACTTGTATTTGCCTATTGGATAACAGTTTAATGACCTTTGACTAGCCCCTTTGGCCTATGACAAACACATACTCCAATACTATGATGTCTCGCAGCCTGTTCTCCGGCATGATGGTTCTTGGGCAAAATCAGATAGCCAAAAACCTGAAATATGTGCTTCCCATTTAGAAGAAACATTTCTACTTCACTCTGATGATATCAACGACCGACTTACCGATGAACTTGTTTTACATCAAATAAATATACCCTTACCGATGGCACTACCGCCAAAATCAATTCATCCACACGAAGTTTGTAATTTTATTAAGAATTCACCAAACAACAAGGCCCCGGGATATGACTTAAGTTCAAATTTTATTCTGAAGAACTTACATTGGAAAGCAATTCTCTTTTTAACTAATATCTACAACTCTATTGTTAGAATAACATATTTCCCGGCTGTGTGGAAATATTCTGAAGTTGTTATGATATTAAAAACCAATAAACCTTCAGACTGTCTAAATTCCTATTGTTCTATTTGACTTCTTCCTCTCTTTTCAAAATTATTTGAAAAAATTCTTCTTCATCGTCTAAATTCTTCTGACATATTGAAAGCTATTCCAAGTGATGACTTGATTATTAAACTGATGAGTTTGGCTTCAGAAAACATCATTCAACCATACAACAATGTCATCGATTATTAGACTACATTTCCAATGCTTTAGAGCAAAAAAATTGTTCTGGTGTTTTCTTCTATATCAGTCAAGCTATTGATAAGGATTACTTTCCAGGCTGAAAATTTTGCTTCCTTCTACTTACTATTTAATATTACTTTCTTTTTTGACAGACAGACATTTTACAGTAAAAGTAGGTAACGATTTATCGGGTATAAGATGTGTCACAGCAGGAGTTCCACAGAACAGTGTACTGGGATCATTGCTATTCAATATCTTTACATCAGACTTACCTGAGCATGATCATACTTTATCAGCTGCATTTGCTAATGGCACAGAGCTCTTCACATTCCACAAAACTCCATAATTTTGCACTGCAAAACCACCTTGATGGACCCCACCAAAACGAAATCCCTGCTGCACCACTGACTGACATGGAGGACCCATATCAGACTTAAAAGAAAAAAACTAAACAAACGATTTGGACTATTATCTAGGATACTTGAGAGATGCTCCAAATTATCCTTAACTAACAGACTTAAAGTCTAAAGCAAAGTACTAATTAAACCTTTATGGACATAGGGGATAGAGCTGTGGGACTATACCAAGACTTCAAACATCCAAAGAATTCAGTCGTTCCAGTCAAAAGCATTGAGAAAAATAGTGGACTCGCCATTCTATGTGACAAATGACTTGCTGCACAAGGACTTGGACATCCTAACAATTTCAGATACTTCTATAGAATACTACAATATCCACCACAAACCCATACAACCCCCGACTTTGAGGTGGTATCCTAGAAAATTGTTAAGTTGATAGTAATAAACTGGATGAGCGTAGATTTTCTTATAGCAAAAATAATTTGCAGATGACAAATTAATTATTGCCAAACTATGTAAATAAATACTTTCTTAATTATTCTTTTTTTTTTTTTTTTTTTTTTTTTTTTGAGGGCTCAATTTACAATTCATAACACTGGGAATCCAAAAAAATAGCATTTTTATAAAAAGTTCAATTTTTGCGACCTTCTTTACTCCTCATTCTCCTAAATTAAGAAAACATTTTTGATGAAACTTAAGAAACGTATAGGGATTTGTTGAGAGATGTGATAAACACAATTTTTTTTTTAAATAAATCTTTCTGAGTGGAAATGTAAGTAGTTGAAGAACAGTCTGTTTTTAACATTAATTTAATTAAATATGTACCCCTCTTAAGAGACTGTAGTAGCTTAATAAATAAGCTGTATAACTTATTTGTACAGATAAAATTGAATATTTTTTTATGGTTTTTGATTAACTGCTAACTGAGGTTTTATTTATAATAATAACTCTTTTATTTTCCTATTAAAATTGCTTTGATATAGCTTATGTTACAAATGAAAAAAAAAGCTGAAACAATAAATTTAGATCAGATTCTTGATATTCGTAATTTTTTATTGATACTGTTTTTCGGATTGTTTTGCGATAGTATATGTCTAACCAAAGGATGAATATGGGGTTCCAATCCAGAGCCAATTGATGCAAAAATAACTACGGGGAGATCATTATAGACAAGATTAAAATGATGGATAAGTTGGCTGAATATTTTGGTGACCTTGCAGGTGAACCGGAGATCATCGAAGATACCAGAGTTCAACAAGCAAGTCTCGCTGGAGGAAGAAGTGGTTGCTCCCCTAAATCTTACTGAGGTCAAGGATGCAATTTGTCGCCTAAAGAACAACAAGGTTGCAGGAGAAGATACGCTGGTTGCAGAGTTTTTCAAGCATGGATGGGACCACCTGCATGCAGAGCTACACTATTGTTTCAATGATTTGGGACAAGGAGAGGATGCCAGAGGAATGGATTGGTACATTCGTCAAATGTAATCTGCCCAGTTTTCAAGAAGGGGGACAAACTACTGTGTGAAAACAATCGGGGAATATCGCTACTAGCTTTAGCTTATACAATTTTCTCAAACGCCCTAGCAGAAAAGATTAACGTATACGCTGAACACATTGTTGGTGATTACCAATGCAGTTTCAAGCGAGGACGGGGACTTCTGACCACATCTTCACAGTGAGGCAAACAATGGAGACAAGTTAAGAACACAATATAGGTCTTCACATATTGTTCATTGATTTCCGATAGGCCTTTGGCTACGTGAACTGGGCTGAATTAATGGTAGCACTTCGGGAATCAGAAATTCCTGATAAAATAGTTAGGCTCGTCTATGACCTTAGGTGGGAGTCGTGCAAGAATGTTGTTCAATGGAAAACTGTCCAGAGAATTCTCAGTATGCTCTAGAGTGCGGCAAGAGGACGCTTTATCTGCGATCTTATTGAACCTGGTACGGCACTGTGTGGTTCAGAAAATGAACGTGAGTGATAATATTGTGAACAAATTGAAGCAGACTGTTCAATCAACCCAAGAATGATATCTATATCATTGCTCGAAACAGGCGTGCCTTGGAAGAGATGTTCAAACAGGTCAAGAATGAGGGAGAGAAAATAAGGCTAGTGGTGAATGGCAAGAAGACCAAATGCATGTATACGGCACGATATGGGGAGCAATCGTTCACGGAGAATATAACTATGCAAGGTCACACGTTCCAGAGAGTGCATTTATTGGATTGACCTAAATGATGAAAATAAAATGATAAACGAAATTGAGCAGAGAAACATGGCTGGGAACCGAGAATATTGTGCTAACTTTTGGTATGTTTCATTCGTCAGTTCTGTCCAGGACCATCAAAGTAAGGTATTATAAAACTTAGACGCCCAATAGTGACAATGCCAAAGCATGCGTCCTTAATACGGCTTCCACCAAGATGCTACTTGTTTTTGAGAGAAAAATTTTAAGGAAAATATTTTGACCTGTCAAATTTGTGGTAATCTGGAGGACAATAATTAACGCTGAACTAAAAGAGTTATACCAACATGAAAACATTGTTCAGTTTATCAAGGCTCGCAGAATTGACTGACTGGCACATGTACAGTGCACACAAGCGGAAAGAATGCCAAGTAGGCTTCTGCATGCAAACATTTTAGGTACCAGAAGAAAGAGACGGTTAAAGGTACATTAGATGAAAGATGTGGTCTTCCACCTTCAGAAGGTGTATGCTAGTAACTTTAGGCAAAAGGTGATGGATAAAACTGGCTGGCGGAGGATTGTAAGGGAAGCCAAGGCCCATCCCGGGCTGTAAAGCTATAAAAAAAAAAATATATATATATATATATATTTCTAACCACAAAACGAGAATATGGATTAGATTAATTACTTTAAATGTTACTTAAAGCAAATATGCAATTCAATTATAATTGTAGCTATCTGAATCATGATATCATTACATCAGCTGCAAACATCTCATCTCACATTAACAGGGACATATGTAAAATAAAAAAACATTTAATTATTTGTACTAACGTTTTTATATTAATCAAAAGTGTGGTATTGACACTTTTAACAAGTACTAGATCAATTTTGAAAACTGGATTGAACAAAAATGTGTGTTTACAGTGAAATTTGTCTATAGGCAATGATGGTTGACCCCGTCAGATCGGCTTTAGAACATTACCGTCGCCTCAATGAAGCACATCATAAAGGATCATTAGCTGGGGATTTAGCTCCTCCATCACCTACTAAACATGTGTTGAAATCACAATCTAGTTACAGTGTTCGGAAGCCTAGCATTTCCTTCTCACAGGTAAGATTTTTGTCACCTTAGAATTGAATTATTTCTATAGATTTGGAAGATTTGACTGTTTTTACATTTACTAATATATATCTTAAGACATAGCTCTCCTAAGCTTAAAAGCTAAGCATAAATCAAATAGAAATTTTTATTTTAAAAACTGCTTCACAAAAGTGTTGCACTTCAAGAAAATTCATTTATATGTTTTTTGTGGAATTATTTTTATTTTTTTTCAGCAATAAAAGAAAACAATGAAATGAAAATTTATTTATTAAAAAATAAAATAAATAAACAAGATTTTTTTTTAAGAAAATAAACTTTCAATGGAAGATATTACCTTATCTCACTTGAATGACTGCTTCATCTTCTACTGTCATTAGTGCATACTACGCAATTTCCTACTGTCTCCACCAAAGCTATTCTTTGCTCAAATTATCAGAATCATTAATTCTTCACATATCTACTAATTTCATTCCAAAGATTAAAGTTCTAGTGAATTTAATTCAGAGTTTAGCAATAAGCAAGCCACCTTAAACTAATTTATGAATTATTAAAATATTTATACCTGCTTTTAAACAGTTTGATGATTCAAATCCACACTTGGAAATATTATATTATGCACTAACAAAATGTCAGTAAGCTGACAGAGAACTTTTCTGTAGAAAATAGATTCCTAAAATCTTGCATCATTCTTCCACAAGTACTTTCCTATCATGACCAGTTTCATATATGGTATATATTTATAATAGAACTTGGCCTATAAACATACTTGCGGGCATCATTGCCTCCAATGATACCTGCTGAATTTTAAGGCTGGTTGGTATAGGGAAGGAATAAAAAAATAATAAGAAAAGCACACTGTAGAATAGGATTGGCCAACTTTTTGCATGCCATACACCAATTTTTTCACAGAAGAGTTCAGATGAACCATATAACTCGAGCACTTTTTGTACCTTCTTATTTTGTTCATAATTAGGGATTGGAAATAAGAGGTAAGGATAGGATCTGCTGTGATTAGGAGAGAAAAAGGAAGAACTTAATTTCGCAATTAAATAAATTAATTTGCACCAGCTTCTTAAACCACCAATCTACAATAGTCAGAAATAATTTTTTGTCTGAGAAGTTGATCACTTCATGATGATGCTACAACTGCCAGACAGTCTCGTTTGTTGAAAACTCTGGATTATAGTTGTTGGTACTGAGAGCCAGATCAGCTTGGATTTATTGGACCTTTATGCTTGTTGCAAATAAAGAATTTTTAGAAACCAGTAAAATGCCATTTACCAATTTTTACTTTAAGCCTCTTCTTTATCTTTTATGTTTACTTTTCATCAGAAATCCCTTCCACCATCATCAGCAACCATAAGAAGATGGCAACACAAGGTATTACAGTCCTTGACTAATACCTGCAATTAGCTAATTACCCTACAGATCAATATCCAATTCCACATCTTTTTTTATTTATTTGGTGTTTAACGCACTTTCCTACTCCTATTAAGGCAGACAGGATGGGTTGTACCAACAGGATATGAACATATTCTAACCGGAGTGGAAAGGTCAAGATTTATTCTCTCATCAATTTACAAACCCTTTAACTCAATTTCCATTGTCAGCTTAGAGTCATAAAGCCTTAAAATTTTCCTGAACATGCATTCCTTACTCATATTTCTCAAATACACTAACTCATATTTCTAAAATTCACAAAATTCTTATTAAAAAAATCATGTTATTTCATTTAATGATCATAATTTTGAATTCCAAGAATTAGTCCAAGACGTAGTCTCTTCAAAATTAAAACTTAAAATGTACTGCATAGGTATCCTGTTCAGGACAATCCATTTTAATTTATTAGTTGAATGGAAAGATAATGTAAGTTTTTTTTTTTTCCAATGGTATATCCTATGGTATTTCCTATCTACAAGGTTCATCTGAACTCTTCTGTGAAATTTTACAATCTTACTAAACTAAACAATAATTTACAAGCAAATTTTCATGTATTAACAATTTTAATTCAAATTTGTACATTATCCCAATATTTCTATAACAAAGTTAATAAAAAAAGTTACTACTGACATACCAAGCAGTAGTTGCCATTGGATGAAAAAGAATAGAACAAGAGATCCCCTAACTTTCTGTATCTTACTGCAGATTTGCTAATTTTTCTATCTGTATAGGTGTTAATATAAATATGAAGTTTAATAAAGTATATGTAACTAGTATGACTAATACCATCAGTTAGGAAATTCTTATTTTTAATTTTGTTTTCTGATGTTGAATAGGCTGTTTTCAATTCTTCATCCCACTATCATCTACTTATTTTAATTCTGTTTAAAATCCTGTATTATGATTCTATATGGTTTCGACCTATGAGCTATAAATAGAAACTACAGCAGGACCCCACTTATCTCTCCTTGTTCGGGCCCGGACATCGTCTGTTAAGTGGGAGAGCCGGTTAATCCCATGTGTATAAAAGAAAACCAAACTTTAATATTAATATATATTAATAATATTTATTAATAACTTTAATATTAATTAAACTTGTATATTTGTTAGAATTTAAAATACAATTAATCTCTATGTCATATGTATATTGATATCCAAACAAACAAGTTAAAACAGTAATAATAACATTCTTTGATCCCTGAGCGATTCCAAAATTTATGTAATTGACAATGTTATTAGCATGTTACTAAAAAAAGTAACAAAATTAATAAATTTTATCAGTAAAGTTATGAACGAAAATGTTATTAAAATTTTCAATGAATTGGTGTAAACCAAACCAAATTTTATTAGCAAAAGTTATTGACTTTTTTAGAGCTAATATTTGAAAAAATGTTAGTAACATGGTATAATATCCACCTTAAGTGTCAAAGACTGGTTTCAATGAAACTTTGCATATTTTTAAACCAATGAAAAATAATTGACGAAATATTTGTTTTAATCAGCAAAGGTCCATTTTGAAGCGGATAAACAACTCCTTAAAAATAATAAGTTAACATACTTAGTGAAATAAGTTTAAAATTTTATGAAGTAAAATAGATTAAGGGATTTGTTGAGAGTCGCTGAAGCAAAAGCTAAAAGTTCTTTTTGATAAAAATATGTTTAAAATAAGAATAAAGCGGTATGGACTGCAGTTTTCCTAATCAATGAAAATTAATTAATTAAAAATAATTGAAGATATCCAACTTCGGTTTGCACCATTCTTTTTAACTTTTAGTCCCTTTTAAAATGATGTGCATAAACATAGAGGTCATCTGTGCATATGTGAGTCGAGCATTGTGTACCTCAAGCATTTTTCTCTCAGACCAATCGTTTCCTTAATGCGTTAGGGTTGTCTTAAAATGAAAACTCTGTACAGATATCAAGAATTTTACTTGTGGTTTATGTTAACTAAATCCACATGAAAATGAAAAAGCACATAGTTACAAATATGTCTCTGAGAAATTGTAAAGTTGTAAAATCTCTACTCTGAAATGTATAAAAGTAAAGGATGTCTAATCAATTTTAGCAAGCACCGTAAGACTGGGTTACTTTGTGACAGGTTGGGAAACTTAGTTACAAAAACTTGTTTTTCGTATTTTTAATTTTCCACCTAAAATTAGCAAAAGAAATGATACCTTGTAAGTAGTATATGAGCCTCAAGGGTTGCTGAACCAAATGAGACCTTGTCATGGGTGGTTGTCTTCCGTGAAATGAAGCAGGTAACCTCATTTAAATATGTAACTTCTACAGTTTATCAAAAACTCTATAAACTTTGTTATAGTGTGTCAACCACAATTATCCAGTTGCCATATATGTATACAAGTATGTTTGTTGTCTTATAACTATTTGAGATCATAATGATGCATTACCTGTTATCAAATATTGTTTTTCAAGTAAGAAATTATTAAAAACATAAAAAATGCCCAAAATGAAAGGTAACTTTGTGGCAAGCATCTAATTCATGAATTGCTTATCAGTAGCTCATTTTCAAAAGCAATGGCAGCACCTCCACCAAGAAAAAGGGCACAGAGCAGCGGAAATGAAAAACAACTCAGGTGGAGAGGAAACCAGTTGATGGCAACATCACTTCTCAATCATTCTCACCTCAGCTTCTTCTGTGCAATCCACGTCCTGGAACAAGTTCCTCTAAAAGAAGAACTGTTCCTAAAGATGACACCAACAGCTGTTCTCACTTTTCCATCCCTTGTGAAGAAACTGATTACGATTTCAATCTTCCAAGTGAAGAATTGTATTTTGGAAAAGCCATAAACATTCCAGAATCTGGACCTTTTGGCATAGTGCAGCTTAAACAAATAATAGCACTGCAAACACCCCACAAAATAAACTAGGAAGAAATTGTATGGTGACCTATAGCACCTGCCTGTAAGATGAATTTTTTAGGTTTCTAGGCAAGTGGCTTAATATTTCTGAAGATGTTCAATATGAAGTGTTTTAGTGATAAAAGTAAATTTTTCTTTATTTTCAATCGAAATTATTTCTGTCACCAAGTTATCCTACTGATGGGGTAAATTTGTGACAAACAAAAAAATTGTTGGCTCCTCACGTGTTCAAATTAAATCCATAAAATAAATAACAGAAAAGTAAAAGTAATTATCTTGTGCACCAAAAATCATGAAAACCTCTAATGTTATAACAAAGTAAGTAACCCCTATCATACAGTTTATTAAAAAAATTCAATAACTTCTCAATTATTAAATAAAAGAGAGCCGTTAAGCGATCAATTAAAAAATGGCTTTTATTTTCAATGCCAAAATAATGACAAGAGCCTTCAAAGGCTATTATTTTAAAATAATTGTCATGTGCAAAATTCATCACTTAAGCAAGTGAAAGTAGACAACTAGGATCTACGTTAAGCTATAATAATACTAAAAAAAATTATTAAAACAATTTTTTTTGTGTGTAATTAATCATTGTTAGCATTATTATAGCTATAGGTTGATTAAGTTATAAATTGCGAAATCAAAAGCAAAGCCCATGTGAAGATGTAAGATAAGATAGTTTCACATCAGGTAGCAGATTCTCCTGTACAAAGGAGGGGAAACAGAGGTGACTTATTGGTATTAAGAAAAATATATATTAAATAATTGACTTACAATTAAAAGTTTATTTTCCTAGGAACATACCTAATAATTGATAAATTGTAATTATTCAAAGATTTCAAACAAGAGGAAGAATTATTTGTAAGAAGTTTAGTAAAAATAATAATACTGACAGCAATCAGGAAGTCAAAAAAATTGAAAATATTGAAGCATAATATTTTGAAATTATGTCAACAAGAATAATTTTCTCAGATATTCCTTTAACTATAATGGTTAAACCATATTAATAGATATATAGCAAGTCTTTCCATCTGCCAATCAAACATATTATCCTGACAATGTCAAATGATCAAACAAAATTTTCATATTCATCACTTTGAAAATGAACTTGGCGAGGCACACATTGTGGCAAAGTCTCCCATTCCTAACCATTGAGTTGGCTCTTGATGTCCCCTAATTCATTTTTAAAATGGCAAATATGAAAATTACGTTTTTCATTTGACTGTTTGACATTTTGAAAATTATGTAATAAACGAACAAAAGTAGAATAATATAAAAACTCATTTACAAATACATATTTTATTAAAGAAATGATTAACAAAAATAATATATATATAAATACAAACTGGGTCTTTTTCACTAGCTAGTCACAGTTTCATCTGAGCCAGAAGCCAGAATTGATTCTGTAAAAAAGCTAGGAAACCAATAGTAATATTCTAATTCAGATTGTTTATCAATCCATGCAATTCCTTCCTGGACCAACAACTCAAGTACTTTTTTCGCTCTATGGTGTTCCCACTTTAAAGTAGAATTTAGTTCTGAAATAGTAATATAACTTTTCCCTAAATTTGAAGTTGTCTGTAAAACAACACTTTGATCCATACTGAGTTCTCCAGGAACTGATTGTATTAAGTATTTACCTTTCCCTAAATTTATTACTTTGAATCCATTCCCTAAAACTGACAATTTCTTTGCGGCTCTTAGGACATCATCAGTACTTATGTCTTGATTTTGTTTTTTCCCTCTAGACTTGATAAGTCTTTCTCTTAATTCATCTAGAAATATTAATCCGCCATTACTAGCAGTTGTTGCAAGGCATACTTCTACAATCTGAATGCTTAGTTCATAGTAAAAATCTCCAATATTTAATACTGACCAAAACCCCTTGTTAGAAGCCAAGGGATCCACGCCGATTGAAGCACACATTTCTTGAAACTGTCTTCGGAAAGCTGAATTCTTTTTTATTTCATTACGATACTTGGAAGCAAATTCTTCTAAATTATCGCGAAATACTTCTAACTGCTTAGTCATCTGTTCGAACTGGTTTTCTTGTAATTCATTTCCTTTATCTTTGTACCGCTCCTGCTCCAATTTCTGTTTCTGGATGGCCCCAACCCCTGCCCTTCGACGCATTTTCAATGTAAGAAATGAATTTTCATAATTATGTCGTATACGCACACTACTTTACTTCACAGTTGACAGTGGGTAGGTTACAATAAGGTAGCCCATAGGTGGAGCGTTGACATCGATGTTTCCTTTACATCGATGTTTTGCTTTGATGTAATCCTCTCCATGTGTGAGCCAAGGCTCGTTAGAGGGAATCTCGGAGGCCTTTTCCTTTAGGATTTCCTCTAGCTGTATGGCGGCCTTTAATAAAAGTATAATAATAAAAATTAAAAAATGTTGTACTTCTTAGTATTTCTTTTTCAAACATTGTGTAATTGGGTGCTAGGAAGATAGAAGAGTAACTCTTCTATCCTCCTAGGGTTGTGTGCCATTTACCCAAAATGATGGTGTACAGAAACAATTATCTTCTTCAATCAATATATTAACTGAACTGATTATTTTTTCTCTGGTTAATCAACACTGCAAAATAGTCACAAATACCTTACTTATATGGGAGGGTTAAAAGTCAAAGTTAAAAGAAGAGTGTAAGTGGATTAATCTTATTTTGAGAAACAATAAGTTTTACTAGAATTATTGTGATAAATTCTACAGTCCCAACTTAAGGGTTAAAAGTCAGAATGGTGTAAGTGGATTAATCAAACTAATTGCTATTGCCAATGACCTGGAAGCCAGGCTTAATGCCATAGCATCAATAATTTGCATAAAATATAATGATTGTGCATATAGCCCGATTTTTAGGTTGTTGGCAATGGAAATTTGCTTGCTTTTTCGAATCAAATTCATTAGGCACTTTTTCAATTCCATTATTGATGTTCATTTAAGTTACGTTATTACAAACAATATTTCATAATAAACTACTCATATTGATATTATCAAGCATTGTTAACCTTATTTTAGCTTTAGGTTGATTTCGAAAAGAATTGTATAGTCTAAAACAAGTAATGGAGGAATAGCACTTGTAAAACAAATTATTTATGTCAAAACAAAATCATGCTCAATTACCAATATCAAGCGTGTCTTGTCTGTTACTGTTGTTATGGACTTCAAAAATTATTTTAGTTACTCAGTTCTTTCCCATCTACAATAAATTTCAGTATGAATGCAATGTTTATACTTATTACTGCCAATAAAACCTACAAAGATTTTTACAAAAACCATGTTGCAATGTCTATTAATTCAGCCCAACAGAGAATTTACATTTTATAATTATGTAATAATTTATATCAAGATAAATAAATGTAAACTTTTTAAAATAAATAATAAGACTTGATAAAATATAACTTCATGAAACTTTGATTCTAGTACTTAAACAAAAATGGAATGATCATCAGCAGATGAACCTGTGATTAAATGTTTGCAGTCTATTAATGTTTTCTAATGTGCTCTTAGATTCCTAGCAATAAAAAGAATTGTTTGAATATCATCCCGAAACTGATGAAAATTATACAAATGGGCCATTGATTAGTTATTTTCTGGTACCATTCCATTACTGCCTGTTATTAATACTTTATTTAGGAGTCTCTCCTTAATAATAAACTGGCGATTAAAAAACAATTATATTAATATTAAATTAACAATAACAATTTAATTAAATTACTTGTTATTAGTTATTATGTTGTTTTGAAGTTACTTAATGAACTAATTAGGTAGTCGATCTCACTTCAATAAAATATTTCTTTATTTCATTTTTTTAGCATCCTGACCTTGATAAAGAAGAGGAAGGAGCAGGCTTAGAAGATATCAGCACAGATGAAGAAGAAACTGTAACAGAAGTTGCTATTAGTGAAAAAACACTCAAATTTAAAATTTCAACAGAAAGTACCAGGTTTGCTTAAAATATTATTTCTATATTTTTAATTTGGAGGGAAGTCTTCAGAAATTTCTATATTTATTAGTAAACATGACTTCCTTTACTTGATTTATCTTTACCCACAATCATATCATTTCATTTAAAACGTTTCGGAGTCTTATCCCCAACATCAGAATATCATATTTTTCTGCAATACCTTTTTATTTATAATTGATTAATATTTTATTACTTAATTATATTGTTTTATCTATTACAAAGATAACATAAATTACAGTAAAATGTAAATTTCACTCTATACATTTCTATCTTACAATATTGTCATAGACTGATAAATAAAATTATAATGTTCACTATTCATTTTTACTTCCTTCTATGCAGTAAAGGAAGTATTGTGATCGCGAAAATTTTTGGTTTTCAGATTTCAACGGAAATATCCATTTTGGCCTCCCTTGAATTCATTTTGACTAGTTTCGTCGTGACGTCTGTACGTATGTTCATTCCTACATTTGTTCGTGTGTATCTGCCATAATTCCAAAATGGTTAGCCATAGAAAATTAAAATTTTGTATTTGGGATCATTGTAAAATGTAGTTGTTAACTTCCCTTTTTGGTCACTACATGACCACCAGAAGTGGTACTTTACTTGAAGGTCAAACTTTCATAAAAAATAATGTAATATGTCTCAAATTTGGTAAATAAGACTTTTATATCAATATAAATAATATGCTTGATTTTGATCAAAATTGGTGAGCCGGAAGGGGTGCTTTACTTGAAGGTCATAATAAATTTACATCAAAAATTATATTAAAATTAAATACAGAGATCATATGGTTCGGTGATAAAAGTTACAAACACGATTTTTCCCACTCTTATTAAACAATTTTATTACTTATTTTAAGTATTAAAATTGAGTGTAAAATACTTATTTTCCTTCCCATTTGTGAGCTTAACAAGCCTGCACCAGGAGAATAAGATATAAGTTAAGCTTAAGTAAGCGATTATTCTTAAAACAAGTAATAAAATTGTGTGTAAAATATTTGTTTTCCTCCGCATTTGTGAATTAAAAAAGTCTGCAGCTTCAAGCTGTGCCCTGTAGTTTCACCCGCTTAAATGTGGATTATACATGTTTGTTTCATACGCTTGATGAGCTACATGATCAACTGAATAACACTCGAAAGTTATATGGAAAAACAAAAGGACCAATCGTTAAATAATAACCGACTTGACAAAAAGTGTCTTCAGTTTGAGGAATTTATACTAACAAATTTTTATTACGAACACTGTAAGTTTTAAACTATTTAAAGAAAACTTACCGTTTTACCACGATACTTACAGTATCGTGTACACGATATTGTTAGTCCTTCCTCCCTGTAATATAAGTACATACCGGTTTTTTCCACAATCTAATATAATGGCAACATAGTTGTCTGTGGAGAAAACAGTCTTCCCTTAAGTCGACTACTCCTATATACTTAAAAGTTTGAGCTTGCACTTTATTTATAGTGATTGTAAACGATATCTTAATGGGAAATAGTATTCTAATAAAACTATATGGCAAATCCCTGGGCATCTTTGGAATGCGAGGTATGAGTATCATTCGCCCAACTGTTGGTCCAGTCAAAAATATAGCAATTGTTACATTACTTTGAAGAAATTATATTTGGAGGGCTTATCCCAAGGACAATTGAAAAAAAATCAAAATATATCTTTATTTATTCCACTCCATTTCAGTAAAAAAGTAGATATATTTTTTTTTTTACTTCACTTTACTTTAAGCTACTGTAAAATTCCATGGTTATGAAAACAACTAACCTACGAAAGCTTTCCAGATTGATTAACGTTTATAGTTACATCTCAGTTCCTATGGGTTGCAGCGTGATGTTATAAAACCTAAAATCCGCTCTATGACGTCCTCTTTAATTTAAAAAAACACATGACAAATGGATAAGTAGTTTCGGAGCCAACCTGTAATAAAGATTTCCATTTTTGCTTTTATATATATATATATATATATATATATATATATATATATATATATATATGTGTGTGTGTGTATATATATATATATATATATATATATATATATATATATATATATATATATATATATACATATATAGATTAAAAACAGAGATCATATGGTTCGGTGATGAAGGTTACAAACGCAATTCCCACTCTAATTAAACAATTTTATTACTTGTTTTAAGTATTAAAATTGAGTAAAATACTTGTTTTTCTCCCCATTTGCAAGCTAAACAAGCCTGCACCAGAAGAACAAGATATAAGTTAAGCAGGTTCTTCCGTTTAAAATGTCAATTTCCAATACTTTATATAGTGACATAGACAATTCTAATATTGTCATGGAACACAAAGAAATCTCTTAGAAACTTGTTTCTTACCGAAAGAAACCGACATATAATAATGGAATGAGTGTCGTTTTTGAGATACTGCTATCTTGGGAAACTAAGTTCCAAATTCAGGATCACTTTTTGAGCCACCGCTTTATAGTTTTATAGGCGTTCAAGGAAGTCATGTGGTGTCCACATCAGATATTTATAGGAGTATTCTACTTCTTTTATCCATCTCTTCCCTGTCACAACTAGGTATTGCCCTTTGCAATTATTTATTATAAGGATTATCCTTATAATAAGTTACTATTATCCTACTACCCTTACTATTATCAGTATTTTTAATCATATTATCATTTTATTTTATTTCAATAATATATATAATGACGTATATATAATAACATAAATAATTTGTTCAACACTACTAATATTTTTGTCTGTATTGTAAAATTGATTTCAAATATATTTCCATAGTAGTAGTGGGAGGAAATCTGATCCTGGGTCCAGAAAGGGGTCTCGGGAGAGAGGTCCTGCAAGCCTGACAGATGAGGAGTGCCCCTGCCGCAAGGAAAGATCAATGAGTGAGGCTGCAAGGTCTCCTGGTCTGGTGAGACGACTGAGAACGCTCGGTGAGAGGCTTAGGTCAGCTTCAGAATCTCCAAAATGTGCCCCACCTTCACCTGCTAGTCTTAAATGCCCTTCTGCACCTCCACCACAAACTGAGAGGAGAGCATCAACATTACCCAAGGTATTTACTCACTTTTTATTGAAATATCAAAACTAATAGTTATATCAATGTATGTTGATAGTTTTCTATCTAAAAACTAACTGTTGTTATTGCTCATTATATACTCTGCCATTAGTGCAGTTTAATTGAATTCCTTCTTTGTTACATTTAGAAAAATGTAAATTTAGATATTTTAAATGGATTAATTAGCAATTAATTTAACATTGTTGAGGAGATTTTTGTGGGTTTATTATTGAATGGAAATAAATGCCAAATCTGTTTAATATAAATTAATTTTGTTTCACTTTGTTATTGTGAAAATCTTTGGATAAAATTTTTTGAAATTTCAGCCCTGTTTCTAATAATTTTTAGAAATGGTTCTATAATGGAGATATCTAATATTTTTTCTAGCAATTCTCCATGATTCCCAACATTTGTATGCTGATTCCAAATCTACTTTCATTTCTACTATCTCTCAACTTTTCCTATTATTTTAGGTTATTCTAAGATATATCAACAACTGAGAAAGAGAAACATTTTTTTCAGAACTTGTCCATCTTAAGCCCCTTCCTTGATTATTTATCCTTTACAATCAATAAACGTCATATGACTGTTGCTTAACTGTATGATATTATGTTACAATGATTGACAAAACACATTCTAACACTTCTTTTGCCTAAATAACTTTGAAAATTTGACTTTAAATGGGTTCATTCCTGCCCTTTTCTAATCTTCACTCTGAGCTACAGTGTCTTAGTTTATCAAGCAACTTTCAGTATTTTCTTGGATCTTTCCTTTTCCAAGTAATTCATTCAGGAATGCCTCTCTGTTTGCAAGCTTTACTATGAATCCAACTACCAGT
The DNA here is from genome assembly GCA_948150685.1 of Rhaphigaster nebulosa. Lineage (NCBI taxonomy): Eukaryota > Metazoa > Arthropoda > Insecta > Hemiptera > Pentatomidae > Rhaphigaster > Rhaphigaster nebulosa. Next base: position 63,985,309 of record OX411308.1, read on the forward strand.
CTTCTTCTTAATTACCAGACCCTATACTCAGATCTCTGTGTTATTTCCCACGGAGTGTCATTCCTTAATTTTTGATCAATGATCTACAATAATTCAAGTAGGTATAATAATTATTGATCAATCCTCTGTTAATAATTATTGATTATGTATTTATTCATATACTTCTACCAACTGATACTTCTAATGAACTTTCTTTTCTAATGGTTTATTCTCTTCTGATCAATGCTACCCAATTTTTTTTTTCTCTTGTTTAATGTAGATATAATTTTCTTAATATTTTTTGTTTATTTATGCATACTTTCTTTTTACTGTTCTTATTTCATTCTTTATTTGATTAGGTATTTTTTTTAAGTTGTATTTTTTTAATTTGTTCCACTTATTAATACTCATCTCACTAAATATTTTAACAGCCACATCCCCAACTCTGTTAGTTTTAAATTTATTTGCCCTAAAGCTTTAAAATAGATATTTCAATTTCGCAGGTAAACCGAAAAAGATTTGCTTCTGAAGCAAGGAAAGGCTGGCGAGGACTTTTAAAGAAACGTGAGGAGGGTGCAGGAAAATCTAATGGTCTTTCTCAGGATCCTATTGGTAAATGAGTTTTTTCCTGAAATTATTTATGATAAACATATTTTTGACAAAAATGTAATTAGGGATCGTGCTCCTAATAGAAGATTGTGGAATATGTTTAAAATGTGTTTTAAATTAAGGATAATTCTCTTAGAAATATTGAAATTATAGCACAGATGTTGTTATTTTCATCTTGTATACTTTAAGGCATTCCTGCAAGTATTACTTTTTTTCTAATTTTGATTTGAAAATTTAGAGTTTCAGATTAAAGAAAGGATAATTGGATAGAAAATTTGTTGTCACGTATAAATTTTTTGAATTCAATGATACTGAGAAAATATCCTTGGAAATGACAAAATTTATGTTATTCATTTAAATATGAATGAATTTTCTTATCATATAGACATCAAGCCATGCTTGACTTGACTTCTCCATTATATATGCTCCCCGTATGCTTGAACTTCCACTTCCAGGAAGCCCAATTTTCATGAAAATCTTGAGTGTCCATCCTTGACAAAGCAATGCCCAGCTTTCTTTCCAACTTAGATGTAATCATGTTAAACTCCATAAATAAATCCACTTACCCATCATTTACTGTATAAGTAGTATATTTTTTGTTAGAGTTTCCTCTCCTTAACTTACAGAGCTTCCTCCGGTAACCTTGTGGGGAACCAGGCTCCTCTGTAAATTAATTCCATTTCTTTATATTAAAAAAAAAAAAAATTATGTACCTTAAAAGCTGTTTTTTCTTTGAAGAAAAAATAAAGGAATATGAATAAAATAAAGGAATATGTTATCATATTATATAATACTTTTTAATGTTTAAATAAGTTTTTGTGTTTTAAATATGTGTTAATATACATTATATTTTAAATAGGTGCTAGTTAATTATTAATTATTAATTAGTGTATAGTTTTTAATTGAATTGCATATATATAATGTATTTTTGTTTGTTTTGAGCTGAGTGAAGGCAATAAAGCTTTTTTATTATTATAATTTATTTATTTATTAATTCTATTACTAGAACTAAAATCATATGAGCCGTAATTACAACAAAAATCACACTTCCCTTATATTTCTTACAAAACTAAAATTAAATTCATATTACAAAATAAAAAAAAAAAAAAAAAAAAAAGCATCCAGAATAAACAATATTCTATCTGAACTAAGCAAAGATGTGCAGGGAAGATGACTTGAGTGCTTAAAGTGAAGATATTTCATTGTAGAAAAGATCTGAAGAAAATAAAAAAGGCCTGAAAATGGGAGGAATCCCTGCCAACTCCAATTCACTGATAGGAGACCAAGAATGGATTGTAATAATCATTGAGGAATCTTTCTCTTTCCGATAAGTTTAAAATATTTAAGATTACTGCAAACATTAAGGAGCCTTCAGATGACCTGCATCGTTGGTAGAGAGCGACATTGAACTCTTCTGTAGGCAGGTTCATGGAGAGGGGGAGAGAGCTAAAATTTGTGAAAAAAAAAAACATGAGTTTTTCAAGAAAATATGATTTTCGCTAGCAAATATTTTTCATTATATTATTTTTTTTAGTTGATTGAGTTTTACACACTTTGTCCTCCAATTATGCAATAAAGTTAGGGTTATCCTATAGCTATTTATTTATTTAGAACCTTATGATTTCCATTATTGTATTAAAAACATTTTAGAAATGTTATTAGAAATATTTAACTAAGCTTGAATAAATTTTATTAATATAATTAGTTCTTAATTTCCAGTAGGAGACAGTGAAGATAGCGGAGTTAATAACAACCGTAAAAAAAATCGGACTGTTGAAGGCTCTCCTCAACGTCAGCACTGGGTACAAAACTTAGTTTCATCTCTGCGTGGTAAAAAATCTTAAAAAAAAAAAAAAAAAAACTAGTTTTAATTTTATTATTCATATTGGAACTGTTCTGCCTCATTCCACTTTTTTATTAGCCATACATTTTAATATAGGGCTTGTAAATCGAGACTACATATTTTTGGATTATGCACTTGGAGATTCTTTGAATCCAATTTCTTATTGTTTCTTAACCATGAACATCTGTTTTTCAAAATAATTTTTGAAAATATGAATATTTAATAAAAATACTAATTCAACAGATTTCCACTACTATTTTGCTACAAAATCTTCCAGAATTTAAATTATTTCTTTAAACACCATTATTTTCCCATTTAATAAATAATATTTCATATTGAGAATTGTGATCAGTAAGAAATGAAATTATTGGCTCGAGTCGATTTCGTTTTGCAAGCCCTGTACATTTTTGGAATATTTGTTTATTCCTATCACTTATTTTACTTTGTTCTACTCTTTATATTAAATAGTGAGAAGTTGTTAAATTTTCCAAGAAGTTGTACATTTTTTCAGAGACCCATAAGAAAATTTTTTTCTTATATAAAGATCATCTATCATTAAATTATTGTTTTAAATTTTTAAGTATATTTTTGTTATCATAACATAAAGATGTTAATATATTTGTAAAAGGAGTTAAGAAAACTTCTAAAAAAAAAGGAAAAGGAAAAAAAAGAAACTTTTATTTACAATAGTAATTGTATTTAAAAATATTTATTAATATTAATAACATTTAAGCATTTTAAATTATTTTTAAATGGAGTTATATATTAATCATTTGACTAAATCTTTTGTAATAACTTTTGACAAGTGTTTAATGTTTATCATAATTTTTTTCATTGTTAAATGTTTATCATCCATTTTAATGTCGGGTGGTGTTTAATATATTTATATTTACATATACAAACATATATTTATATGCATGTGCATGTATATACGTCAGATATATATCTGTACTACTTAATGATCAAATTTGTTCTAATTATTTATTTATTTAATTTAATCAAATAAGTCAGACCAATGAAGATACACCCAAGACTGAGATCTTAATCAAACATTTAGTTTGTATCAAAATTTCACTTAAAAGATCAAATTTTAATGCGCCAAAATTCCTATGAGTAATTTAGTTTAGTTATTATATTTCAGTATATATTGGTAGCACTGATTATATATGTTTAAGTATGAAAACTAGCTGGGATAGTTTTAAGTGGCCATTAAAGTAATAAAAAATAAGTTTTTGATGTTGTTTCTTGTATATTTTTAATAGTGACTATGATTGATAAATCGACACTTATAGTAAAACAAAAATAGCTGTTTAGTTTGTATTGGGTTGTCAAGTGTTTACTCAGGCATCTTGGTCTTATTTGTACTTTTTCTCTCCAATTTATGAGTAATTATTTTGGATTATCTGCACTCTCACTATATAAATTAATATGTACTTTACTGGTTAATGTTATTGATACTATTGATTAAATTTTAATTTGTTTCTAATATTTATTATCACTAAGTGGACCCTCAGGTGATTAATATACAGTGTCAATACTTTGAAAACAAAAAGCATTTATATCCCCATTAATATTATTGACAAATAAGTTTTAGATTCAAATTGAACTTTAACTATGTTCAATTTAAAAGCAAATTCTTATGCATCTATAATTTTTAAATTATCAGTGGAAAAGCCAAAGAATAAGTAGAATATTCAAATTTTTTTTTTAATTTGGCTCCTGTTATGTTGTTTAGTTGGTTCCTCGGCTTCTCTGTTTAGTTGTTTTCAATTTTCTGTTACTCCTGCCTTATTCTGAGAGAATCATTTTTTTTTTTCTTCGAGCAGTCACATCATTTTAATGCATTTGAAAACATTTGGTATCTTTTCATATTCTTCTGTAGTGCTAATATGTTTACGTGCTTGTTCTTAATATTACAACGAGCTCTTGGTTGTTTTGAATAAAATGTATTCTTTCTTATATATTATTCTCAGGATGATGCTGCAGTATTTTCTGGGTACAAACTGAAATATTCTAAATATGGCTTATATCGATATTGTCAATAAAATAATAAACTTGGAAATATTACACTCCCTCTGAAACCTTATCTTATGAGCATTCAATGCTTATAACTCAATAACCTTTATAATAATGTGATTTTCTGAGGGTCCCATTACAGCAAGGGTTCTTAGCCTTAGAAGAGGCTCTTTACACAGAACAATATTTATTACTACGTAAATTTTCATTATCTAGTTAAATTATACCTAGGTTAATAAGAGAATGTTTGGATAGTCTTTGGGTATCCCTAGCTGGCCTATTCACCAATTATTTTCAGGATCTGTTTCATGTTCTAAACATACAACATAAACCTACATCACCTTATAAATCATATTTGACAAAAATTGTGGGATTCCTTTTCAATCGTATGACTCATGGAAGTAGGGGAAGTTTTAGTGGGGACAACTCAAGAGAGATTATCCATTGTTTAATCTCTCTGGATATAGGGCTAATTGAAATCCAAGATGTTTTTTTTTTCAAGTTAACTTCTGTGAAATTTTACGAACAAATAATTATTTAAAATTATGTCCTAATGATGCCGGATATAAAGAAACTAAAAAATACAAGGAATAATTTTTATTGAAATTTACTTCTTTTTGTTCAAAGAAAGAAGGGGCTAGTGCGCAATCGTCCTAAATTTGTAAGAACAGCGCTGTTGGGAGTTTGAATTCTAAACACTGATGTATCATAAATTAGTTACGAGAGTTCACTAAGAATAATTTTAACGGGTTGTAAAGATATCAATTCCTACCAATTGATTATGTTGGATTTTTCAACTTCTGCTGTTCAGATTTGTCAGTATTAATCCACCACTAGGCCTTATTTTATTATTAAGTGGACCTTCAGAAGCTGTTCTTCAAAACTCTTGTGATTTACATTTTTTCCTTGATAGTTTTCTAATTTTTTAAGTGCTAGTCAAAGTTGCTCCGGCAAAACATGATAGTAGGGGTACTTGCAGATCTCTGTTATGGGACTAGTACGTGTGGTGTAAACTTGCCCCTACTATCATGCTTTGCCAGGGCAACTCCGAAGTCCGGATTAGCACACTGAAATTAAACTAGTTTTTTCCAATACATTTATTCAATTATGTTCCACATTCCTCTTTCATTACTGTCACTGAAGGTTTAAAATGTGAATCTCAGACAAGTTTTAACTTTTATCGATCATTACAGTAGTATGGAATAATCCTATGGAAACAAACTATTTTGCAGTTGCTACATATCTGCTATTGCTTGAATAATTAGTCTTCCAGATACCATGTACGCACTTACCCTTTAAGACAGAATCAAATGTGTAATAAGCACTACTAAATTAAATTATCAATCTCATCAAAATGGACTTGGTTGAAATGTGGACTTGAATGCAACATTTAAGCATAATCATCTAAAGAACATTTTTTTAAAAAAAAGAGGAAAAATGTAGCTTCAAAAATAAACATGCCCCACATTATTTTATACATAGTATGTAAAATATCACTAGTTGCATTACATTAGTAAAAAAAAATTGTAAATAGTATGGATTTTGTCTTCATAAGATATTTGATCATGGACCCCTTGAAAATTTTCCATAGACTCCCAGTAGAACCTTCGACCCCAGGTTAAGAACCCATGCTAATATAGATTCAAGTTAATGGTGTTATAATCATTATAAAATTGTCAACAAAAGTGTGAAACCACGTGCCTATAATGCTTCAAGTTAGGGTTATTTTATTATTCTTTTTTTGCATAAATTTTATGCATAACAATTAATCGTTAATTTTTTACTCGATAGTAAATCACTGATTAGTGCATAAAAATTTTTTTTTTTTAAATTTAATTTTTTTAACGTGTTTTTGTCTCTTCTGAAAAGTAGGGATTCGACATTTATGTGGTTTCACAATTTTTCCGAAGATATGCTTAGTAATAAGAAAAAAAATTAGTAATAGTCTGACATGTTTTGTTTTGGTAGTAGAAAAAAAAAAAAGAATTGTATAGTTATATTAAAATAAATCACAGGTGTATGTTTAATATCTAAAATTATATTAAAGCTTTATAGTGTAACATCAAAACTATTCTTTAAGATGTGGAATTGCTTGACTACCCAATACATTAAATGGGCCATTTTGTCTTCCTTACCAGAAATTGGAGATAAAACATACACCTGCCTTGTTTGCATTTATACTAGCATTAATATGCTGAAGTATTTTTTTGCTCTGATTTCACAAATTGAATTTCTAGTCCTTCATCAGAGCTTTGTACATATTATGTATATGTCTCTTCTTTAGACAATCCTTTCCGAATTCCGTCTTCCTCTTCTTGTAAAGGCCACCAAATGGAGGATGTGGATTATTAAATCACATATTTTCCTATTGTATTATATGCACTTTCTATTTATAAGCAATGCATTAGTTCTGTAGTCCTTATTATATTTTTTGTGATATAGCTATCATATAATTATATAATTATCAGTAAGATACTCTTTGACTATGAGATAATTTTAAATTTAAATTATCTAATTCAAATTATATATGTTGATTATAAATATTTTTTATACTTAACATATTATATTAAAATGAAAAATAAGGATTTGCTTATTCATTGAGCAGTAATATTATTATTAATAATTGTTATTGTTATTACTTAGTGATCACAAAGTTTTAACTTTTGAATATGATCATCTTATTAGTTTACTGTTAATTAACAAATCAAAAAAAGATTTAAGAATTGAAATTTTATTGATAAAATCTTAATTACCAATAAAGCTGTCTTCATGACCAATTGCTTATTTGCATCGCACTGGCGTTAAACAAATGCTTGACTAATGAAATAATAAAATCATAAAAATTAAATCTCAATATTTTGGAGAAAGATCATGTTTAATATAAACTTGAAAAATTATATATTTTTCAAAGTTGCTCTTTATTTTCATGGTTGTATTGTATCGATATTGCCTTATTTATTAAGCTATGCTATTACACCAAAACGTATTTCATAAAATTACATTTTTGAAATTACTTTTGAATGTCTATATCTTTCCAACAAGGTTTCTTGAAAAATAATTATTCATTTTCATTTTAAAAACTGTACAGATTATATATTTAATTACATCTGTACATACATGTTCAATAAAAGCCTGCATTAATATAATGTATATGTAATATGCATGTGGATAAACAAAAAAAATGAAGCAATTTTTTCTTACTTTTGCACAAATTAGCATTTGTCTTTATTTTGTATGTTTCAAAGTTTTTTCTTGGAGTGATCGATTTCGTCCAGAGATATATTAACTTCTTCAGAAGCATTTCATCTTTTATAGTTTTGACTGCCGAATGCTTGCAAAGCTCGTTTTCTAGACGGTTTTTATGTAAATTCATCTTTATGGTTGTCATCATCATCTTTGTGCTCATCTTGATCAAGGTAGTCTTCCATTCTTTCCTGAAATTCTATTGTCTTCCGGAATATCTGCTTATCTTATTTGCATAATTACATACCTATTTAGTTTAAAGTTTTTATTTAATGTATGGAAATATTTTTTTTTTCCTAATAAAAATTGAAGTTTCCAGAAAAAAAATGTTATATCTATAGATTTTCATGGAAGTATATAGGGATTCAACTGTATTATTATCAGCTTAGTTGAGTTCTTAATTAATTTTAAAATATTTCAATTGATCATAAGGCATCTTTGTGAAATTTTAACTATTTTTAATATACATTGCTTTCAATTTTTTTTTTTTTTTTTTTTTTTTTAAGAAATCAGATTAACTCAAGTGTTTAGCAATAAATTTATGCAATTTTGCAAATATGAAGTCTTGATAGCTATCAAAATCAACAACAAACATGATCTAAAAACTGTTAGTCGTGATACAGTTATAATCTTGGACAATTATTGTTGTGTAATTAATGATGCTGATTTCAACATTGGAAGCATTGCAAGTGAGATATTTGTGGATAAATTTGAAGTTAATGAACAGTTAGTGTTACTTGATGCGATGGAATTGTTGTTTTGTATATATATTCAGAGGATCACTGAAAAAAGAGTCTTATTGTTCTGTATTTTGGCCTAACTTTCGGGTGTTTTTAAGATTGAATAAATGCTAAGTTTATTTGAATTTTATTTTTTTATTTGAAGTTGTCCGATAAATATGAATAAAATTTAAAAAATTGTATTGTACAGTTATTTCTTTTTATCTATTAAACCGTATATTTTTCTGTTGTAAGACTTTTATAATATATACATTCGTGCTGGTATTTTTCATCTCAAGATTAATTGTACTTCTTTTAAGTATTATTAGTAATTGTACGTTCGCAATAGACTTCAAATTGCAATTCTAAAAGATATACTACAATGCAATTTTACAAGAAACGAATAGTGGTATACTTTTTAAAATGAATTGAACAAAAAGTGAGAAAGGGGCTTGATAATTATATGAAAAATATGTTACTGCCAATTTAATTATCAGATACTAGATGTTCTGATTAATACAATAAATTATCTGATGTATGGCTTTAATAAATACTCCATGTTTCATGAATTTGTAATAAATGTTATCTGAATGTTGTGAAACTATTCCCACTTGTCTTTTCCTGTCTCTGATTAGAATACATTACTAGTAATTGTAGTTAACAGAGGATTAATATACCCTAAGGTTGACTTTTCTCTAAAAGGGAATTATGTTATTCTAACTCATCTTAATTGTAAAAAACTAGATATCATTAAATAGCACAAGTTCATTTTGAAAAAAAATTAAAATGTGCGCAGTTGATTCTCAAATTAGGGATGTAATAAACATTTTAAAATATTTCTAAACAATGTTGTAAATTAAATAGATCAATTTTTTTTAGATCCTTTTATTTAAAACTATTGATATTTATGTATATGAAAATTGTCTTACACTCATTTATTTTACAAAAATAACCTTGAAAATCATATTTTCACATTCTCTGCAGGCCTTTCCTTATATCAATATACCTAAGATTCTGTGCCTTTAATCTCATTGAAGTAAAATTAATTCTATGTTTAATTGAATCGGTACATTTGTATCTGAGTTATCCAGTAGAATTGATTCATGGAGATGAACTACAAAATGATTTTTTCTTGTTATTAGACAAACTAAGGGGAGTGATGTATTTCTTTAATTTTATTTTAGATCATCTTTATATGAAATTTTCTCATATAATGTTTACTACATCATTGTACATTTATAAATAGGAAACATAATATTCTTATAACTTAAACAAAAAGTGGTAACTACATTAAGACTGTGTGATTATTTGTCTTCTTTCATATTAAATCCAGACCAACTTTCAATCAAAAACAAGGACCAAAATATACTATAAACTTTTATTTGCTGTTACAAAACTTTTTTATTTTAATAACAGTGTTTCAAAATTTGTTTAAAATTAATTAATGAACAATAATATACTATTACAAGAAAAGCACTTTGCATTCACTTTTATCCATTTCTTCACAATAATGGAACACATTGTGGAAAACAATGTTTTCTGAATGACCAATAATCTAAAAACTAACAATAATTTTCTTCAGCACGTAGCAATAGTCCACCATTGCCACTATTGTTCATCTTCAGATTGTAGGAAATTCATCATGCTCCAACTATTGCTGGGATAAGGGTTTTACCTTTAAATAGTTTTAATTTTTTTGTAAGAACACTAAAAATCAGCTTGCAAATAAATTTATTTATAAATTAATTTCAAATTAATTTTTTATACCACAATTTTACAAATTTGGTCCATCGGACGCTAAAGAATTTTGTTGGCCAATTGTAGATTCGTGATTGTATAATTATTTGTAATATATTGGAAAATAAAAACAGTTATGATATTAATTAGTCTTTTTATATTTTAATTGGGATTTAAACTAATGTTTGGGTACTAAGTAGTTGCTTTACATATTTCAGTTATAGTCTACTAAATGTTTTTATGAAACTATTTGTGTAAGGAATAATTGTTTTTCTAATAAAAATATATTTCAACATTACAAAAAAAAGATCAAAAGAAATTTATTATTCAAACAAATATTTCCTGGTTTAATCGAGTTCTTAAATATGTGTTTATGGATTTAAGGTGAATTGTAATATATATAAATAAATGTAGGCTGATAAAATTTCACTGCACTTATTTATTTAGATGCAACGTTTCGGCCTTTAAGCCACCCTCAGGCATCTTTCAAAAAATGTGTTAAAGTGCATACAATGCAATACATTAAGTTCAATCTGGATCAAATCCAATTATACAAATTGGTCAAAACTTTAAAGAAATTAAAGATAAGGGAGGCACCTCAGTCATCATAGTACTGAGTACATGATGACTGAGGTGCTCCCTAATATTGTTTTGAAAGATTCCTGAGGATAGCTTAAAGGCTGAAACGTTGCATCTAAATAAATGAACTTGTGGTGAAATATTATCAGCTTGCATTTATTTAATTTATTTAAGTTCTTAAATGTAATGTAGTTTAAATATTATGGCTTTAAATTTCATTTTTGTTTTGATTTATTTCTAAACAAGAAATTATCATTTTGTAATTTTGTGTCCCTCTTTAGGGATCATTAAACTAACATGCTACTGGACCAGTATGACTATTTTATTGCATTATTTAAGAGATAAAAGATGTTATATGCTAATATAACTGTATTATATTAAAATAGAATGTAAGTTATTACTGTATTGTTTATCTAGTAGACAAGTTAGGTTTGATGTAAATGTGGATGGCCTTTTTTTCCCTTCTTCGTTTTGTATAAATTTGTTCTAGCCTCAAATTGGTAGGGGCTTTGCATACACAGAATGAATTTTATATTATGAGAAGGCTGTGCAAAAAAAAAAATATTTGAAACAGCTATCTTAGTTATTAATAAGCTATCACAAATTAATCAACAATTAAAAAAAAAAAAGATGGCTGTTTCAAAGACCTGCTTTTTACTATACTCTACCAAATTTGTTAATGGTAAATATGAGCCTGAAAGGTCTTTTATTAATGTGTATATTTCTAATATATGTATAATGCATTCTGGATTGAAAATGGGACAGTATTGCAGTATTAGTTTCCCCTCCTTGTTTCTGTTAATTTCCCCAGTCCCAAGACCCAGTTTAGTTATATTACTAATTAAATTGGGTGTTCAATGTACCATATCACAATGGATGTGTTAATGTATTGTGACCAAATATAAAAAAATATATGTGTATTTTCAAGTTTGTTAATATTTTATCCTTTAAGTACATAATCTGTTTGAAGACTGAGAAATAAAAAGCATTACCAGCCTTTGGTAGTTTCAATATAATTCTGAAATATAGCGTTTAAAGGAACATAAATTTTTAATATGACTGGTATTCCAGGAAATCCCTTTTAACTTAAAGGCTCTGTCCCAGCAAGGTAAGTGAAAGTGTCTCAGAATGATAAATGTCTGAGACACATTTTAAGTTCTGATCACACATCCTCTATTTTTTTCTTTATGTTATAAGAAAAGAGTATAAATCTCTTTCGTTCGAATCGATTGTCGGGAACCCGTGCCTATCGAGTTTGAAACGTTCGTGCTTCCCTGTCCGTACATGCAGATCCTTGCATATAGGGTCCTGTCTATCCACCTATGGTATATTCTTGTCCTCAATTTATCTTTAGTCACTATTTAGTCACTATTCATTGTGAGAGGCAAAATAAATGTCCTGTGATTTGAGTTGTTGAGATCCTAATTTTAGGCTATTGGAGTCATCAAATTGCCTTCTAACCAACAAGTATAATCGTACCATTTTACAATTACGAGAGGTAAAATTGACTCTGAGTGAAAGTTTAAATTTAGCTGTCACCTTGTGTTGGCTAAATATGAAATTATATTCCAAGTGATTTGATCTTGAAGAAATTGCTCATCGGTCCTCAGACTGGCATTTGAAATGACAATATAAATTTATTTGAAGTTTAAATAATTTATTTATTACCATCCATGCCAATGCATTGCGAATTGTGAAATCAGAAGAAGATAAAAAAATATAAAAATTTCCTAATTAGGTAAAACAGAGCCAAGCCGAAGAGTTGCCTTATATGAGTTTGTGGCGGACGCTGAGTGGTGGGAGCAGTCAGCGGCCGGGCAGTGGTGGGGAGCGCCGCCTCCCACTCCTGCCGGCCGGCTATAAATAGGCTTGCTCGCCTCACTCGCCTCTGTTTACCGCAAACAGCGGACAAAGAAAAACGTTACCTTAGAATACCAACAGGTAACAAAAGGTCAAAACCAATAGTGTACATATTTTATATTTTTATATCTTTATGTATTGTATTTATGATTAATAAAATAAAATTGGAGGGAGAGAAAAAAAAAAAAAAAAAAAAAAAAAAAAAAAAAAAACTCGCCTCTGCCCCGAACTCTTACGCCGGAGTCCTATTCCACGGACCACCCACCCCCACACCAACCCCCGCACCCGCACCCACACCCCCACCCACAACCCCCCAGCCGTCCACGGATACACCCGCATGGGTAGAGGGCCTACTCGCTATGATTAGTGACATGAAGGCCATGTTCCATACCGTCATGAGCACGCTTAACATCGTGCTCCAACAAGCTTTCGCAGCTAAAGTTAATGGATAGACATTCTATCCTTAACTATAACATAACAGGGCTCGTAAAGCGTAAGCTCGAGCTGGAATCCCTCCTGGCCTCTCATAGGCCATCAGTTGTCGCACTCACAGACACAAAACTTAACAAGCAAACGCGAATACACTTTCACGGTTATCACACTTACAGACTAGACTCACAAACCCCCGCACAAGGAGGCGTCGCACTTCTGGTGCGTTCTGACGTCCCCTCTAAACTTATAAACAACAGCACACTCAATGACGAAAAACACACAGCCGTCACTGTACAAGTAAAACTTAAACACACATACAAAATCACATGTATATACAGAAGACCGGGAGCACAACTTGACACTTTCAAAACACTCCTACGGGAAACCGAAACAGACAGACAACACATCATCGTAGGGGACCTAAACGCTAAACATCACACTTGGAACTGTACAAAGCCAAATGCGCTAGGTACTCACCTCACTAAAACAAAATACACAGTCATACACCCCAACGCCTACACATACAGACATCACTCAAATCCAGCGTACACATCTACACTAGATCTGTTACTCACACAACAATCACACAGATTCACAGATTGCACAACAATAGAATTCAGTGACAACGACCACATCCCCGCTATCTATCACCTCGGCCGTGACACAACAAGAATCCCACCAACAGAACACAAATACAACTTTACACAGGCAGACTGGAAACTATACAAGAACACAGTCTACAGTAACACGCCCAACATCACACCTCTCTCAAACACTCATGACATAAACAATGCCATAAACACCTTCCAAAACATCATACGCGATGCCGCATACACCTCGATACCCACGTTTAACCCCACTCCCATTTACCTACGCCAGCCACCTAAACACATACTCGCACTAATCAAACAGAGAAACAACATAAAAAACTGCTGGTATAGGACTAAAGACCCAACATACAGACCTATCATAAACAGTCTCACTAGACAAATCACCTCTCTAATGTCGCAGTGGAAAACATCCCTTTGGCACGATCAATTACGCCGGACCCATTACGACCCCAAAAACTTCTGGAAACTAGTCAGAAGCCATAACACCAAATCAAAATCGGTGAGAATACAACGAGGCGATGAGCTTCTCACTCCCGCAGATCAGGCTACCATACTTGCTGATTACTACGTCGATAGAGACTCAGCACGTACCACTACCATTTACAACCACAGTCTACTGACTGATACAACCCAAACTATTTTTTCCTCCTATAAAGAACTGACTGCAACTCTGAGAAACACGAGGGGAAACAAATCAACAGGAGAGGACAGTATACCCTATGTCCTACTCAAACAACTCCCCAGGAAAGCCCATATGTTTCTCCTCAACATTTTCAACTCATGCTCACGCCTGAGATACTACCCTACTCAGTGGAAACATGCTATAGTTGTTCCACTTCTCAAACCCAAAAAACGAGGAGCGGCACCGGAAGATTACCGGCCCATCAGTCTCCTCAACCACATCTCAAAAATATATGAGAAACTTATTCTTATCCACATCCGAAAACACTGCGACACACATGACATCATCCCCCCGGAACAAACCGGGTTCTCTCGCGGCGTTAGCTGCTATCATCACGTAGCAAAACTACAGTATGATACAGCTAAAAATCTCAATAAAAATCTTGCTACAGCAATGATCTCATTAGATTGCACACAGGCATTTGATTCTGTATCCCACTCCACCTTAATTGATCAACTCCGGCTTCACCGATTTCCGGACCAACTGGTCGACATTATTGGCTCATACCTCAGTGGCCGGACTTTTTCTGTCCGTGTCAAAACTGAGATCTCCACCCCGCGCCCAGTTACCTGTGGTGTTCCCCAGGGCTCGGTCCTTGCGCCAGTCCTTTTTAACATATACACAGCCCATATAGTAGGGCAAAAGATTGACGATGTACAAATCGCTGCATATGCGGATGACATTGCTATATATACAGCAAGCATGAATGCAGATCACGCCATGCGCAAGGCCGAAACAGTAGCCCAAAAAATCACAGACCAACTTAAAAACATTAATATCCACATAAACACACAAAAAACTGATGCAATCACATTTTCATACAAGAAAACACTCAAAAAACAGCCAAAACTGAATGGGCAAATCATACAGAATAAAAGACAGCTAACATACCTCGGTATGAAATTAGAATCACACCTATCATTTACAGCTCACACAAAACACAGGATACAGATAGCCAAAGCCACTACACACCAACTAAATCACTTACTCTACTCACCAGGGCTGTCACTCAGACTCAAGATCCTGATCTACAAAGCCATCCTTAGGCCTACACTGCTTCACGGTGCCCCCATCCTGCACTACCTATACCCCTCAGCCCTGAAGTCTCTCCAAACATACCAAAACAGCGTCCTACAAAAAATCACAAAACGAACATCTCTCGAAAGACGGAACATGGCACACATTCATAGTGAACTACAACTCGACACTGTTCAACAGCACATCACAAGGAGACACATAAAGTTCTTTGACAACATCCCTGCCTCATTCAACCCACTCTTCCGGGCCGTCACCCCATCCTCCCTTCCTGCCAGATGGCAGGGCCGAAAGGGACCACTCAACCCGGTCAACACCATACTTTAAGCCGCTTCTAAAGCACCCCCCACTCCCAATATCCTATCCCATCGCCCCGTCCTGCCTATTTCCTAGTCCCACCCCAGCACCACTCTCTTATATCCATCCTTTGTAAATATAACCATGTAAATATTGTAAATATTATCATTATTAATCTTGTATATAGCTTTTAGTAGTAGGTATTTTAATTAACAAATAACTAGAAGAGGACCCTCACCTCTAAATAATGAGAAAATTCCCTGACTGGGAAATATCATTCCAATTGTAAATAGCCATCAGACCTTCAAATACCAACAGGTAGTAAAAGGTAAAGTACATCAAGTTTATAATTTATCTAATTATTTGTTTTATTAATGTTCTGTTTTGTTTGAGGGATTGGAAAAAAAAAAAAAAAAAAAAAAAAAAAAAAAAAAAAAAAAAACTAAGCAGCATTCTCAGGGCTCTCCTGGGCCACTCCTGACCCAGGAGCGGCGCAGTGCCTTGACTGCTCTACCATCCGCGCCGCCCATCCTTCTCCTTCAGCCTACGGCCTTCTCGGTTGTAAGCTCCTAATAAAAAGCTGTTATTTTCTTACCTTGACTACCTTTTCTTTTTTACCTCATCCTTTCTTGAAGGCAGTGCGGTCTTAATCGGCCAAGTCTTCAACCCGCCAGTGAGGCTCTGATAGGCTAAGGCGAGGGTTCCTATCTCGGAAACGGTGCGGTCCTAATCGGCCTAGTTTCCAACTTACCGGTGAGGCTTTAATCAGCTGAGGTAAGGTGCTCCTCTCCTAAACCGAGACAGTGAGGCTCTAATCAGCCGAGTCTCAAACACGGCCGTGAGGTGCTCATCCACCGAGCCGTGGGAGCTACCTTCGGGTTACTCACCTCCTCCCTGAGCGGATTGTACGAGCACGCATAGTACCTGGGCCCTTCTGGTTCTAGAGGGAATTAGCAAACTCAGACCCAGAGTACACTGGTGACCCCGACGTGATCAACCGTCACCCGACGTGATTTTCACGACGTGATAACGCCGTCACCGCCTAGGGAAGCAACCCGCAAGGCTCACCTGTATCACCGGCCTTGCATACTTAGGAAGCATCATGATGTCCGACCCTCCTCAACCACAGGACGAAGATATGGACGCCGCAATTACAAGGCAACCGTTGTAAGACAAACCCGCTCGACTGCAACCAGGGACTTTTCCGCCTCCACGGTCATACACTCCGCATACTAAGGTCTCCGCGTGTAGAGGTGCCATTAGTCGCCTGCCAGCTTTCTGGAACCGAACCCGCATCTATGGTTCGCGCAGTTCGACCGCGTCTTCAACTCATCCATAATCTCCTCGTCTATCATGAAGCGGTACTATCCGTCTTACACATGGAGGTCCTTACACAGGAATCGAACATCATCATCATCATCAGCATCATTAGGAACCCCGGCAACACACTCTATGAGACCCTTGAGATCACCTGCTCAACAATTACGGCAACACGGAGCATAGGAGAATACAACAGCTTTTGGAAGGAGCAGAATAGGGCAATCAAAAACCCACACAACTCCTCATGCAACTGCAGATGCATGGAGTAACATCATCAGTGACACTATGGCTACGGAACCTTCCCCGCACGATGCAGGAAATTCTGGCAGCTACAAGACTGGTTGAATTATCAATCATCTTCGGCACAATGAAGATGACCCCAGTCTCACCACTGACATCATTGCCGCCAACACCTGAACCTCCAATAGCTGCAGCGAGCAAACAGCCGACACCTCGCGCACTCCAGCCTCCGCCAGAAAGACACCAGCCTGCCGTCAGCCTGATTAAATAGCACAAGTTCATTATTGAAAAAAAATTAAAATGTGCGCAGTTGATTCTCAAATTAGGGATGTAATAAACATTTTAAAATATTTCTAAACAATGCTGTAAATTAAATAGATCAATTTTTTGTAGACCATTTTATATAAAACTATTGATATTTATGTATATGAAAATTGTCTTACACTCATTTATTTTATAAAAATAACCTTGAAAATCATATTTTCACATCCTCTGCAGGCCTTTTCTTATATCAATATACCTAAGATTCTGTGCCTTTAATCTCATTGAAGTAAAATTAATTCTATGTTTAATTGAATCGGTACATTTGTAACTGAGTTACCCAGTAGAATTGATTCATGGAGATGAACTACAAAATGATTTTTCTTGTTATTAGACAAACTAAGGGGAGTGATATATTTCTTTAATTTTATTTTAGATCATCTTTATATGAAATTTTCTCATATAATTTTTACTACATCATTGTACATTTATAAAAACATCGCTGAGAGATGAAGTACTATTGTGGGCCGTACAATTATCAACAAACATTTGAAGATTTTCTTTTATTGAACATATTCGTTTGAAAAGATTTGATTGCATGCGCAGCTCGAATTACAGTCAGGTGTTAAAAATCTACACGTCCGTCATGCTCGTGTCAAGATTCTGGAGTTTTACCAGTAAATATAAGAGTAAGCAATATTTAATTACTAAACAATAATTAGTAGATAAGATTTATATTTAAATAATGTTAATTACTCCAGTGTAGAAACAAATTATGTTATTTCATAATCTTCTTCGCAGTTTAATATTATAATCATTTGATGCACTTGTTAAATTAAGATAAATAGCATACTGTTTGCTTTTTCATCCGGCGTTTTCATGTTGGCGGCGGCTAACAATTTGGATACAGGTTTTTTACAATTTTTGTAAAGAGAGATTAATAGAAAATAAAAGCGTAAACCGACCGAAATCGACTCCCCTCTCACTCACTCTCCTCCATTCTTAAAAAGATTAAGAGTTAACCAGATTTTTTATTTGGAAATTCGAATTATAAAACGTCTACAGTACTTGGAAGGCGAAAATAAAGAGGAATTATCGAGGGGACCTTATTGTTTTTGTACCGATAAAAGAGAGATTTTCAATGGACCAGAGAATCCATACGCATTGGCGGTATATGAATTATCGAGATTCTACTATAATATAGTTTAAAATGTCAAATCATCGATATACTGTTGTAAAATATCGATATAATTGATATATCGGATGTTAAGATATCGATAGAAAATATCGGTTTTTCAAATCCGATATATAGATATATTGCGTTTCGATATCCCAACCCTAATCACAACATCATGGTCCGGAAGCTGAGGCCAAAAAACGTTTCTGATTTCAAGAAAATTTTTGATCGTCTAGGCCGAAAGTACTTTCATGATAGATTATAAATATGAACGTCAGCCACTAATTATTCGGTTGCAATAAAAAAACATTTTTGTCACTTTTTCAGATTTTCCTCAGTAACTCGTTTCCAATACATTTTAGGTAAAACCTTGAAATTGTCAATGTTAAAGAACGTTAAATTTTCAGTAAGTTTTATATTCAAATCTGCAAAATGTCAAAAAACGCAAAAAGTTAGATATTCAGAGGTTTCAACTTAATAACTATTGGTCAGTGCAAAATACATAATAACCAATCTTGTAGAGGATTAAATTTACAACAAGATTCATACAAAATATTTGTAATTACCGTCAACAGAAATTTAATTTTTAATTTTAATTTTTGAAAGGAATATATTACGGCGTATCTACTATGGCCCAACATGGTGCAACATGGAGAAGGCGAACGAATGCGGAAGTGTATTCACTGTTAAGTGAGCCTGATGTTGCCAAAATGAATAAGCTCAGCAGGCTTCGTTGGGCAGGCCACGTCGCCAGGATGGGAGTTCACAAGATTCCAAGAAAACTCCTCGATGAGGACTTGCATGGAACCCGGCCGAGAGGCCGTCCAAAACTCAGATGGTCTGACGGTGTTGGAGAGGATTCAAGGACCATGCTTGGTGGAGGACAGCTGCACTTCACCGAACGAGCTGGCGGAAGCTGCTTGAGGAGGCCAGGACACAGTAGTGGGTTGTCGCGCCGATTGATTGACTCTCAACAGACGCCAAGAAATATTAAAATAACAATTTTTGAGAAAGTGAACCTTTTTCAGGTTTTCCTCAGTAACTCGTTGCCAGTGCATTTGAGGTAAATCTTTGACATAGCCAATTTTAAAGAATGTTAAATTTCCTGAGTTTTATATGTCATATTTTTTATAATTCGGAACAGCTGCTGAGATCCGGGACCGTAAACATCTGAAAAATGTCAATAAAACGCAAAAAGTTGGATATTCAGAGGTTTCGCCTTAATAATAATTTTTTATTGCAAAATGCACAATAACCAATCTTTTAGAGGATTACATTTTTTACAATATTCATACAAAATATTTGTAATTGCTCTCAGCAGATGCCAAATAATATTGAAATAACAATTTTAGAGAAAGGGAAATTGTTATTTCAATATTTCTCCAGCAACAGTTCTCTATACACCAACTCCTGAAAAACTAAGATAAGAAGGAGTTGGTGTATTCAATGAAAGACCTGGTAGATTCAAAATATCCTAAATAGTTAACTCTTCTTCAGATGATGAGTCGATGGGCGCAACAATCATTTGAGAACTGCCACTGGTTTAGCACGTCTTCCTTCAAATGCCTCAATAAAGTTCTTTCGCCAATTTACATTAACTTGTACTCTGGGTCTGAGTTTGTTAATTCCCTCTAGAACCAGAAGGGCCCAGGTACTATGCGTGCTCGTACAATCCGCTCAGGGAGGAGGTGAGTAACCCGAAGGTAGCTCCCACGGCTCGGTGGATGAGCACCTCACGGCCGTGTTTGAGACTCGGCTGATTAGAGCCTCACTGTCTCGGTTTAGGAGAGGAGCACCTTACCTCAGCTGATTAAAGCCTCACCGGTAAGTTGGAAACTAGGCCGATTAGGACCGCACCGTTTCCGAGATAGGAACCCTCGCCTTAGCCTGATATCAACCAACCGTAGAGGATACATCCAAAAGAAGACCATAGTAATTGTATTATATGTAAACAGAAAATTGTAATATATACTCCGTATTGTTGGGGGGGAATGGTGTGGCGGACGCTGAGTGGTGGGAGCAGTCAGCGGCCGGGCAGTGGTGGGGAGCGCCGCCTCCCACTCCTGCCGGCCGGCTATAAATAGGCTTGCTCGCCTCACTAAGCAGCATCATCGGCCGGAGGCACATCAAATTCTTTGATGGGCTGAAGGCCTGCGTAAACCCACTCTTTAGAGACATCGCCCCACCACCCAGGCCTGGGAGGTGGCAAGGCACTAAATTCCCCTTGGTCGACGTGGTAGCCGAGGGAGGGGGTCTGGGCTCTGCAGTCTGAACCCTAAATAATAAATATAAATATCTGCAGAATGGTCCCTCCCCATTCCGTCAAACTAATAAGGCAATAATGCCACAAAACAAAACCGCAAACAGCGGACAAAGGAAAACGTTACCTTAGAATACCAACAGGTAACAAAAGGTCAAAATCAATAGTGTACATATTTTATATTTTTATATCTTTATGTATTGTATTTATGATTAATAAAATAAAATTGGAGGGAGAGAAAAAAAAAAAAAAAAAAAAAAAAAAAAAGAAAAAAAAAAAAAAAAAAAAAAAAAAAAAAAAAAAAAAAAAAAAAACTAAGCAGCATTCTCAGGGCTCTCCTGGGCCACTCCTGACCCAGGGGCGGCGCAGTGCCTTGACTGCTCTACCATCCGCGCCGCCCATCCTTCTCCTTCAGCCTACGGCCTTCTCGGTTGTAAGCTCCTAATAAAAAGCTGTTATTTTCTTACCTTGACTACCTTTTCTTTTTTACCTCATCCTTTCTTGAAGGCAGTGCGGTCTTAATCGGCCAAGTCTTCAACCCGCCAGTGAGGCTCTGATAGGCTAAGGCGAGGGTTCCTATCTCGGAAACGGTGCGGTCCTAATCGGCCTAGTTTCCAACTTACCGGTGAGGCTTTAATCAGCTGAGGTAAGGTGCTCCTCTCCTAAACCGAGACAGTGAGGCTCTAATCAGCCGAGTCTCAAACACGGCCGTGAGGTGCTCATCCACCGAGCCGTGGGAGCTACCTTCGGGTTACTCACCTCCTCCCTGAGCGGATTGTACGAGCACGCATAGTACCTGGGCCCTTCTGGTTCTAGAGGGAATTAACAAACTCAGACCCAGAGTACAAGTTAATGTAAATTGGCGAAAGAACTTTATTGAGGCATTTGAAGGAAGACGTGCTAAACCAGTGGCAGTTCTCAAATGATTGTTGCGCCCATCGACTCATCATCTGAAGAAGAGTTAACTATTTAGGATATTTTGAATCTACCAGGTCTTTCATTGAATACACCAACTCCTTCTTATCTTAGTTTTTCAGGAGTTGGTGTATAGAGAACTGTTGCTGGAGAAATATTGAAATAACAATTTCCCTTTCTCTAAAATTGTTATTTCAATATTATTTGGCATCTGCTGAGAGCAATTACAAATATTTTGTATGAATATTGTAAAAAATGTAATCCTCTAAAAGATTGGTTATTGTGCATTTTGCAATAAAAAATTATTATTAAGGCGAAACCTCTGAATATCCAACTTTTTGCGTTTTATTGACATTTTTCAGATGTTTACGGTCCCGGATCTCAGCAGCTGTTCCGAATTATAAAAAATATGACATATAAAACTCAGGAAATTTAACATTCTTTAAAATTGGCTATGTCAAAGATTTACCTCAAATGCACTGGCAACGAGTTACTGAGGAAAACCTGAAAAAGGTTCACTTTCTCAAAAATTGTTATTTTAATATTTCTTGGCGTCTGTTGAGAGTCAATCAATCGGCGCGACAACCCACTACTGTGTCCTGGCCTCCTCAAGCAGCTTCCGCCAGCTCGTTCGGTGAAGTGCAGCTGTCCTCCACCAAGCATGGTCCTTGAATCCTCTCCAACACCGTCAGACCATCTGAGTTTTGGACGGCCTCTCGGCCGGGTTCCATGCAAGTCCTCATCGAGGAGTTTTCTTGGAATCTTGTGAACTCCCATCCTGGCGACGTGGCCTGCCCAACGAAGCCTGCTGAGCTTATTCATTTTGGCAACATCAGGCTCACTTAACAGTGAATACACTTCCGCATTCGTTCGCCTTCTCCATGTTGCACCATGTTGGGCCATAGTAGATACGCCGTAATATATTCCTTTCAAAAATTAAAATTAAAAATTAAATTTCTGTTGACGGTAATTACAAATATTTTGTATGAATCTTGTTGTAAATTTAATCCTCTACAAGATTGGTTATTATGTATTTTGCACTGACCAATAGTTATTAAGTTGAAACCTCTGAATATCTAACTTTTTGCGTTTTTTGACATTTTGCAGATTTGAATATAAAACTTACTGAAAATTTAACGTTCTTTAACATTGACAATTTCAAGGTTTTACCTAAAATGTATTGGAAACGAGTTACTGAGGAAAATCTGAAAAAGTGACAAAAATGTTTTTTTATTGCAACCGAATAATTAGTGGCTGACGTTCATATTTATAATCTATCATGAAAGTACTTTCGGCCTAGACGATCAAAAATTTTCTTGAAATCAGAAACGTTTTTTGGCCTCAGCTTCCGGACCATGATGTTGTGATTAGGGTTGGGATATCGAAACGCAATATATCTATATATCGGATTTGAAAAACCGATATTTTCTATCGATATCTTAACATCCGATATATCAATTATATCGATATTTTACAACAGTATATCGATGATTTGACATTTTAAACTATATTATAGTAGAATCTCGATAATTCATATACCGCCAATGCGTATGGATTCTCTGGTCCATTGAAAATCTCTCTTTTATCGGTACAAAAACAATAAGGTCCCCTCGATAATTCCTCTTTATTTTCGCCTTCCAAGTACTGTAGACGTTTTATAATTCGAATTTCCAAATAAAAAATCTGGTTAACTCTTAATCTTTTTAAGAATGGAGGAGAGTGAGTGAGAGGGGAGTCGATTTCGGTCGGTTTACGCTTTTATTTTCTATTAATCTCTCTTTACAAAAATTGTAAAAAACCTGTATCCAAATTGTTAGCCGCCGCCAACATGAAAACGCCGGATGAAAAAGCAAACAGTATGCTATTTATCTTAATTTAACAAGTGCATCAAATGATTATAATATTAAACTGCGAAGAAGATTATGAAATAACATAATTTGTTTCTACACTGGAGTAATTAACATTATTTAAATATAAATCTTATCTACTAATTATTGTTTAGTAATTAAATATTGCTTACTCTTATATTTACTGGTAAAACTCCAGAATCTTGACACGAGCATGACGGACGTGTAGATTTTTAACACCTGACTGTAATTCGAGCTGCGCATGCAATCAAATCTTTTCAAACGAATATGTTCAATAAAAGAAAATCTTCAAATGTTTGTTGATAATTGTACGGCCCACAATAGTACTTCATCTCTCAGCGATGTTTTTATAAATGTACAATGATGTAGTAAAAATTATATGAGAAAATTTCATATAAAGATGATCTAAAATAAAATTAAAGAAATATATCACTCCCCTTAGTTTGTCTAATAACAAGAAAAATCATTTTGTAGTTCATCTCCATGAATCAATTCTACTGGGTAACTCAGTTACAAATGTACCGATTCAATTAAACATAGAATTAATTTTACTTCAATGAGATTAAAGGCACAGAATCTTAGGTATATTGATATAAGAAAAGGCCTGCAGAGGATGTGAAAATATGATTTTCAAGGTTATTTTTATAAAATAAATGAGTGTAAGACAATTTTCATATACATAAATATCAATAGTTTTATATAAAATGGTCTACAAAAAATTGATCTATTTAATTTACAGCATTGTTTAGAAATATTTTAAAATGTTTATTACATCCCTAATTTGAGAATCAACTACGCACATTTTAATTTTTTTTCAATAATGAACTTGTGCTATTTAATGATATTAAATGATATGATAGTTTTTTATAATTAAGATGAGTTAGCATAGTTCTATCAAGATTCAATACAAAAAGATATACAGAGGTGCTGAATGTGGTTCGGACCATTACCTACTAAAATCTCCTTGTACTTTCTCTTGGATAAATACAGGCTAACAAACTAGCAGAAATGGTAAGATTTCAAATAAACCAAGAGGGAACAGACATAAGGTTGAATGATTACAGAAGAAAAGCATTTGAACATTATACCAGCAGAGAATAGGAAAAGGAATTTAACGGAAATAGCTCAATGACATCGACTTCCTGATGAGCTCGATGAAAAGGATAGCAAATGAGGTTCTCGGTGTAAGACCCAGATACGCTAGATGAGCAGAGTGGCTGACGGAAGATATATATAATAGAATCCAAAGAAAAAAGAAAGCCTACCTCAAGTGGCTCAGTGCAAGGAGTGACAAGGACCGAGACTCGTGTAGAAAGGAGAATAAGGAATTGAATACAGCAACAAGAAGAGCCAAGAATGAATGGTTGGAAAGGACATGTGCAAACATAAATAGTAGACAAGGATTCGTACAAGCATCTGAAACATGATCAGTGCTGAGAGGATTGAGGAAAGAGGAAAAACAAAACACAAAGCTAAATTTAATATTGGTCGGAATACTTCAGGTTGCTGTTGACGGAGAAGAGAGATGAATGTAGAGAAAGAGAATAGGATCCATTCACTGGCACTTCTCTATAGATTACACAAGAGGAACTGTGGGTAGAAATAAAGAAGTTAAATATTGGGAAAGTCTCCGGACCGGAAAGCGTGAGTGCTTAACTAATCAAATATGTGGGAAGCGAAGTGGCTGAACTACTAACGGATCTTATCAACGTAATCTTAAAGGGGGACCCTATACCAAAACAGATAAAGGGAATAAGGGTGCAAATGAAGAAAGACAACGATGATCGTCGATTTATCACACCAATATTCTAGAAAGGAGATAGAAAAGAATGTGGTAATTATAGAGGAATATGCGTGACAAATCTTATTATGAAACTGCTGGGTAGAACAGTCAAAAACATGTTGGAAAACAAACTTGCCCAAACCGAAGAACAATGTGGTTTTACAGCAGAGAGGCCCTGCATTGACCACATATTTACTCTCAGGCAGATGTTAGAAAAACAAACAAAAAAATCGAAGAAACTAGACTAGATTTTCGCAGATCTTGAAAGAACCTACGACAGAGTCCCACGGAAATGCTGTGGAAAGCTCTGGAACAAGCTATTATTGATGCTGACTTAGTGAGAGTCAATACTAAAATATTGACTCAATAAAAGAAATATAAGGAGATAATAAATGCAAAATAAAAATTGGCTCCTTGATGTAAGAGGAATTTGGAAACAGTAAAGGCCTTCTACAAGGATGCTGTATGTCACCGACTCTGTTCAAAATATATGTTTACAACTTTCTAAACAATCGGATGAAAATATGCGGCACAATGGGCATAGCAATGAAAGGTAGGCACTTGCGTCAGCTACTATTAGCAGATGACCAAGTGTTAATAGCGCAGGATAAATTTGACATTGGTTACATCTTTAGAAAAGTAACCGAGCAGTACGATCAATGGGGCCTGAATATTAATTACGAAAAAACAAAGTATTTGTCGACAGAAAATTATTAGATAAATGCCCCAGTTTTAGCAAAGCTGAGTAGGGTCCATCAATTCTGCTACCTTGGCCCAACGCTCGAAAGCAGTGGAAGAGCGAGAAAGCTATCGGTATGTTAAACCCACTGCTCTGGAACACTAGATAAAAATATTCTCCCCCACCTCTTTTTTTTTTCTAACTTGATTTTCTTTTTTTTTCCCTTTCTAACAATTTAATAATTATCCTTTTGATCTTTTAGTGGAGAGAGGCAAGATCCCCCTTAGTAAGCCAATATAAAAATAAAATATTAAAATTAATAGATTTTCTTTTTTCTTTGGATTCTATTATATATGTAAGGTTCCATAGCTACCTTGCCCATATGTGTCCACCATATGATTGAAACCTATTTATTGATTTTCTGAATTATCAATTGTTATTGTTTTTGCTTCACACTTACTGTAAATACGTGTAATTTAATTCTTTATGTTTTAATGAATAAACCACGTTCAAACGATCTTAGAAATTTAATTACAAGATCGCAGGTAAGAAGATGGAGCAGCTATTTGTGCAAGTTATAAAAAAGAGTGAGAAAGACTTTGTTATTCCTTGTATTCCTTGTATCCGCGGACAAGAAAATTTGGTATTTACTACCGAAAGACTTAATGGACTCCGAGTTACACACAGTCCTAACAGGTAAAATGGCCATAAAAAATGTAAATGGTTATGATAGGAACTGTAGCTGTTAAAATAGACGATGATATTCGGAAGGATTATTTTGATGAATTGTTGAATGTTTGTTTTCGGGAGTTACTATTAGAGGAATCGTTGCTGAAAAATGCATCTATAACTCGTCCAGTTGAACCTCCTCATCAGGCGGATCTAGAGGATCGAATTAGACAATTAGAGCGACAGTTAAAGTTAACAGACCAAAATGAAATGAAACTACATAAAGTTGAGCAAAAATTTGTTCTAGAAAAATTTGATAAAAAGCAATCAGATCCTACAGAGTGGTTACGGAGGTTTGAAGAAGAGTGTGACCGGTTCCAGATAAAATCTGGTTCTAAAAAATCGAGCATTGCGGTTTTTCTTGTTAATGATCCCACGACTGATTGGTGTGAAATAAATTTAAAGAAGATCGGTCAAAACGATTCTTGGGAAATTTGGAAGGGTTCTTTCCTGAATGTTTTCATTGATAAGGGATGGTCTCTAATTAAGAGAGCTTTTAACTATAAATATTTAGGCGGTTCTCTAGTTGATTATGCACTCGCGAAAGAGAGATTATGCATGGAAGTAGATCCTAAAGGAACTGAGATGTCCCGCATCAACCTAATCGTTTTTGGTCTGCCAAACGAAGCTCAGGAAGAGCTTGACAGAGAACAAATCAACTCAATAGATAAATTATATTAAGAACTGAGAAAATCAGAAGATGCCTTTAGTAGGAAAAAGAAGGAGGCACCTTCAAGTGCAAGTTTGGATAAAAAGTCTGTCTTACAGCCTAAAAAAAAATATGATGAGCAGAAGAATGATACTCAGCGAAAACCATGTTCTATTTGTGCAGAGCTAGGTTATAACAATCGTTATTACTTGGTATCTGAATGTAGCAACAGAAAAAGTACCACTGAAGGGCCAAAATCTAATTTGTCTGAATTTGAGGTGTGTAAAGTGGATGTTGGAACTGAAGCTTTAAACTAGAGAGCCGGGCGAAATTCGATTCGCTGATAATACTTAATGTAGTCGTGAATAACGATTTTAAGGCGAATGCAGTTTACGATTGTGGCTCCAATGTTACATTAATTAATCAACGAATGGCTGACTTGCTGAAGTTGAAATTAATAGAAAAAAAAGGAGTACTAAAAACTATCAGCGGACATAATTTCACTTTAGCCCGGGCCAAGATAACACTTCGAATTGGTAACATTACTGATTATATTACTTGTTACGTTGTCAAGAATAATAATTTCTCCTATGATATACTACTAGGTATGGATGCCATCAAGAAGTTCAAGCTGATACAAGATGGAAATCTTCAAATTTTGCAACGTACTTGTGACTCGAAGGAAGAACAGGTAGCTATGGAAACTTACACCTCCACCTCTGAAGTCGCTTGATGCGGGGTAAACGGCAACAGCTTACTAGAATGGAAGAAATTTGAAATCTTCTTTTTCTTGCCACAGGCAATTTTGTAAAAAGACTCGGAAATCTGTTTGAGTACTGGAAATGGTCCGATACGAACTGGATCCAGTTTATTGCTATTTAATTTATGACCATTGTCGATGTAGACCAAATCTCCAACTCTGAAAGTATGCTCACGTCGATTCTTATCCACACGATCTTTATTGATTTTGAAGATCTTCAATGAATTCTGGAAAGCAATATTGCGGTCTTCTTCAAGAGTGGATGGGCCGTCCTCATCAAGTGGAGATATTGTAGGTCTTTGGCCAAATAGTAGATACGATGGTGCAAAGAGGGTGGAACTATGGATGGTATCATTATACGCCTTAACACATTCTTGTGCCAGAGTTGGCCAGGCTTTGCTAGCTGATTCGTTTATCTTGCATCTTAGGCGATTCACTAATGTTTGATTTAGCCGCTCGTTTAGTTCATTAGATTCAGGATGGTCAATGCACGTGAAAACGATCTGAATCCCATTATTTTTCAAAAAGTTAAGGAAATTCGTTGAGTTTATACCTGTATATTGGTCAGCTAGTAACATTGAAACACTAGAATTCCTTATGATCAGCTTCAGCAAGTTGATAAAATCTTGGGTACTCTGACCTTTTGTTGTCGAAATCCAAGCATATCTGGTGAAATGGTCGACAAGGATGTGCATATATCTTTTGGAGGATCGGTTCCCTTTGAAACCTCCAACACTATCAAGGGACATGATTTGAAATGGTTCCGTCGCTGGCCCCAATTGCGAGAGAAGACCGATGGTACGACTTCGACGAGCTTTATTCTCAATACAAATATTGCAATTTTTACAGAACTTGTAAACCACTTTATCGAGACCCTTGAAGTAGTAATGAGGCCTGATAGTGTCAATCATGTGTGCAGGTCCTATGTTACCGTAATCAGCAAGATTCCCAGCTTGGTCCTTTAGTATAGCAGCTGGATCAATTAAATTCACTATCTTGACAGCATCCTCATTCTCGAAGTATTCAAGGACTGGATTTCTGGATAACAGATCCGCAAGAATATTTTCTTTTCCTTGTTTGTAAATAATATTGAAGTTAAATTGGGATAGATAGAGAATTAGATCACCAAGAATTTCAGCAGTTCTGGCTTTTGTTTTTAAATTTTCCAGTGGTTTGTGATCACTGCAGACTGTGAAGTGACGTCCAATCAGGTAATACTGCCAAAATTTAATTGCATCCTTGATTGCTTTGCATTCCAAATGAATGACATCAAGGCGTTTCTCTCTTTCTGAGAGCTTGCGTGAATAATTCGCGACCGGGTGTAAAACTCCATCTTCTTATGGCTGCTTTAGTGTTGCACCGATGCCCCTGTAGCTGGCATCAGTCTCTATGAAGACAGGTTTATGAATATCACAAATAGCCAGGATCAGTGAAGTGCATAAATAGTTTTTATCATATTGAAGGTTTGTTCGCATTCGTCTGACCATTCGAATTTTACATCCTCCTTCAGTAATCGATGTAGAGGTTCCAGTTTTTGACTGCTGTTCTCTATGAACTTTAAATAAAAGTTTATCGAACCTAAGATACTTCGCACGCCAGACTTATCTGATGGTCTTTGGAATTTCTGAATCGAGACTAGATTATCTTGAGCTGGTGAAACCTGATTCTTGGATATTCTGTATCCTAAATATTTTACAGATTTAGCCCCAAATAAACATTTGACAAGCTTCAATTTGAAACCCTCTGTGCTAATAAAACTTGCAAACTTCTCAATGTGTTGAACGTGATCTTCCCAATTCTTGGAATAAATCAAAATATCATCAATATAATTTATACAGAAATCGTCTAAGTTATTTCGCGGAATAATATTTGCCAATATCCTCTGGATAATAGCCGAAGCATTCTTAAGGCCAAATGGAAGAACTCTGAACATAAGCTTCCCATATTTTGTGACGAATGAAGTCTGAGGTGACATGTTCTTCTCTGATCAACCTTATTTCTGCTTCTTGCGAGCGCACCTTATTAATGTCATACTTGTCTTTAGCGAGCAAATGCTCGTATTTTCTTATTAGAAATAGAATCGTTTGTTTGTGCTCCTCATTGTCAATATGTTTTAAATCCACTTCATTTACATTAGAATTCTCACTGAGATTTATTTCCATCTGATCACAATGTGATCGAGAAAAGATACTGTTCTGATCATCATTAGCTATCTGTAAATTTATCATTTATTTATAAAAAAAAAAATTAAATAAAACATAAAATATAATATTAAAAAAAAAAATAAAACATTAATTATAAAAATAAACAAATTAAAATAAAAATATTAAAAATAAAATAAATAAAAATAATAATTAAATAAAAAGTGGTATTGAATAAAAAATAAATAAAATAAAATATTAAAATAACATAAAATAAAATTAAATAAATAAAAATTAATATAAAAAATAAAAAAATATAATAATAAATAAATACAATAAAATATTAAATAAAAAAATTAAAATAAAAAAGCAAATATTAAATAAAAAAATTAAAATAGAATAATTAATAAAATAAAATAAAAAATTAAATTAATATTAAAATAAAAAAAAAATTTAATTAAAAAATAAAAAAAAATAAAAAAATAAAATAAAATGTTAAAATAAAAATTAAAGAAAAAATTAAACTAAAACATTTTTTATGTTATATTAATTTTTATAATATTTTTTTATAAATTTTATTTTTTATTTAATTTTTTTTATTTTATATTTTAATTTATTAATTATTCTATTTTAATTTTTTTTATTTAATATTTGCTTTTTTATTTTATTGCGATTTAATTTATGTCCATTGTCGATGTAGAACAAATCTCCAACTCTGAAAGTATGCTCACGTCGATTCTTATCCACACGATCTTTATTGATTTTGAAGATCTTCAATGAATTCTGGAAAGCAATCTTGCGGTCTTCAAGAGTGGATGGGCCGTCCTCATCAAGTGGAGATATTGTAGGTCTTCGGCCAAATAGTAGATACGATGGTACAAAGCGGGTAGAACTATAAAAATAAAAATAAAATAAAAAAATAAAATAAAATAAATTAGTAAATTAAAAATTAAACTAATACATTTTTATGTTATGTTAATCTTTATAATATTTTTTTTTATTTTACTTTTTTATTTATTTTTTAATTTAATTTTTTTATTTAATTTTTTATTTTAATATTTATTTTATATTTTATTTTATTAATTTGTACTGCTCTGTTACTTTTTAAAGATGTAACCAATGTCAAATTTATCCTGCGCTATTAACACTTGGTCATCTGCGAATAGTAGCTGACGCAAGTGCCTATCTTTCATTGGTACGCCCATTTTGCGGCAAATTTTTGTTCAATTGTTTAGACAGTTGTAAATATATATTTTGAATAGAATCGGTGACATACAGCATCCTTGTAAAGGCGTTTACTGTTTCCAAATTCCTCTTACATCAAGGAGCCAATTTTTCAAAAATGTAATAGAAATAATTGAAAAAAATAAAATAAAAATTTAAAATCAATTTAAATAAAAAAATAATAAAATAAAAATATTAAATAATATAAAAAATAACTAAAAAAAATGAAATAAAAACTATAATTTAATAAAAAAAATTATTGAATAAAAAATAAAATAAAAATAAAATAAAAAATAAAATAAAAATAAAATAAAAAATAAAATAAAAATAATAAAAGTATTTAATAAAAAAAATTGAAAAATAAAATAAAAATATAAAATAAAAAATAAATAAAGAAATAAAAAATAATAAAATGAAAATATTAAATAATATAAAAAATTAAATAAAAAAAGTTAAATAAAGAATAATTAAAATTATAAAATAAAATTAAAATTAAAATAAAAACTATAATTAAATAAAAAAATTATTGTATAAAAATAAAATTAAAAAAATAAAATTAAAAATATTGAAATAAACATGATAATCAAAAATGATACAAAAATACAATTAAAAAAATAAAATAAAATATTTTAAAAAAATATTTAGAAAATAAAATAAATTAAAATAAACTTAATTAAATTAAAATTAAAATAAAAATATAAATTAAATAATTGAAAAATAAAACAAAAATATTGAATAAAATAATTTAATAAAAAACTAAATAAAAAATAAAATAAAATATTAAATAAAAATTAAAATAAGATACAAAATATAAAATAATATAAAAATAATATCATAAAAATGTTAAATGAAAAATGTAATAAAAATAATTTTAAAAAATAAAATAAAAATATAAATATAAAATAAAAATAAAATAAAGAAATGAAAAAATAATAAAATGAAAATATTAAATAATATCAAAAATAACTAAAAAAAAATAAATAAAGAATAATTAAAATAATAAAATAAAAATTAAAATAAAAATAAAATACAAAATATAAAATAAAAATAATAACAAAAATGCTAAATAAAAAAATGTAATAAAAATAATTTAAAAATATAAAATAAAAATTAGATAAAGAAATAAAAAAAATAAAATGTAAATATTAAATAATATAAAAAATAACTAAAAAAATTAAAATAAAAACTATAATTAAATAAAACAAATTATTGAATAAAAAATAAAGTAAATAAAATTAAATTAAAAATAAAGTAAAATTAAATAAAAAATCTTAAATAAAAATTAAATAAAAATAGAAATATTAAATAAAAGATTACATAAAAAATAATTTTAAAAATATAATAAAACAATAAAATAAAATATTAAATAAAACATGAAAATATAATAACACATTTAAAAAATGTATAAAAAAATGAAATAAAATATTAATAAAAATAAATTTAAAAAATGAAACAAAAAAATAAAATAAAAAAACGAAATTAAATAATGAAATAAAATAAATTAAAAAAATATAAAAATTAAAAATTAAATAGACATTTAAAGTTAAAAATTAAATGTCCATTTAATTTAAATTTAAATTTAATTTAAAAATAATTCTTCAATATATACAAAATAAACAAAATTAAATGAAAATTTTAAAAAAATAAATAACAAAATAATAATAATAAATTAATAAAATAAAATATAAAATAAAATAAATATTAAAAATAAAAAAATAATTAGACATTTAAAATTAAAAATTAAATGTCTATTTAATTTAAATCTAAATTTAATTTAAAAATAATTCTTCAATATATACAAAATAAACAAAATTTTAAATGAAAATTTAAAATAAATAACAAAATAATAATAATAAATTAATAAAATAAAACATAAAATAAAATAAATATTAAAAATAAAAAAATAAGATAAAAATTAAACTATAAATTTTTTTATTAAAAAAATAAACAAAAATAAATGAAAATTAAAATAAAAAATTAAATTAAAAAAATAATGATAATAAATTAAATAATTTTTATTTTTTTATTTCATTGTTTTTTAATTTTGTTTTTATTGATATTTTATTAATTTTTTTATTTCATTTTTTTAAATATTTTATTTTATTTTTGTTTTATTTTTTATTTGATTTTTAAAATTATTTTTTATTTAATAATTTAATTTTATTTCTTTTATTTCATTATTTAGTTTTTATTTTAATTTTAATTTAATTTTGTTTATTTTATTTCATTTTTCTAATTTGTTTTTATTGATATTTTATTTCATTTTTTTAAATATTTTATTTTATTTTTATTTTTTTTAATATTTCATTTTATTTATGTTTTTATTTTATTTATTTAGTTTATTTATTATTATTATTATTTTATTTTTTATTTTTATTTTTATGTAATTGTGTTTATTTTATTTTGTTATTTTAATATTTTTTATTAATATTTTATTTTACTTTTTTATTCAATACCTTTTTTTATTTAATTATTATTTTTATTTATGTTTTTAATTTTATTTTTTTAAATTTGTTATTTTAATTTGTTTATTTGGTAAACCTTTGGAATCGTTACTGACGACCTTGAAGAGGTCTAGATTCTCAGACCAGACTATACTTTCGCCCACTGCGCATAACTAGCATAACCCGAATGAGTTGGCCATGAATCAAATTAACCTTTTTCCTCTGTAGAGAGTCTTCTTAGCATTGCAATTCATCTTCGTAAAAAGGCTGGAAGTCTGGCATAACCCTAAACCAACGTTCCAACTGAGAAGGATCTGTCGGTTTGATGATTTAGTTGCGCATGCGCAGTGGGTGAAAGCATAGTCTGGTCTCTTAACGGTCGTTAGTAGCAATCCCAAAGGTTTACCGTTTATTTTTATAATTAATTTTTTTATTTTATTTTTTATTTAATATTTTTTAGTTTTATTTTTTAATTATTTTTTTTATTTATTTTTTATTTTTTAATTAATATTTAATTTTATTTTTTATTTAGTTACTCTTTTATTATTTATTTCATTTTATTATTTATTTTATTTTTATTTATTTTTTTATTTTATTTTTATTTTTTTTATTTTATATTTTTATTTCACTTTTTATTTAAAATTTTTATTTTTAATTTTTATTCAATTTTTTTTATTTAATTTTAATTTTAATTTTTTTTAATTATTTTTATTTTACTTTTTTTTTTAATTTATTTTTTAATTTTTATTTTTATTTAATTTTTGTATTTTCTTTTATTTTTTTATTATTTTTATTTTACTTTTTATTTAAAATTTTTATTTTTCAAATTTAATTTTTATTCAATTTTTTTATTTTATTTTTATTTTTATTTTTTTAATGTTTTTTTTTAATTTTATTTCATTTATTAATTGTATTTTTTATTCAATTGTTGTTTTTATTTCAATTTTTATTTATCTTTTTATTTTAATTTTTAAATTATTTTTTATTTAATGTTTTTGTTTTATTATTTCTTTATTTAATTTTTATTCTTTAATTTAATTTTTATTTAATATTTTATTTTATTTATTTTTTATTCAATACCTTTCTTTATTTAATTATTATTTTTATTTAAATTTTTATTTATCTTTCATTTATTTTTTATTTTAATATTTTATTCAATATTTTATTTTATTTTTATATGTAATTTTGTTTTTTAAATTTTAATATTTTATTTTATTTTGATACCAAGCTGTAGTTGGTATATAAGGAGCATGAACCTGATGGGCCAGGAATCTTCATTTCGGGGTCTTCTACCCCTAGAAAAATTGCCATAACTACGGCTTGATGTCAAAATAAAAAAAAATATTAAAATTAAAAAAAAAAGTTACATATAAAAATAAAAAAAAAAATTAAATGAAAAATAAAATAAAAAAATAAATAAATGTTAAAATAAAAAATAAATAAAAATTTAAATAAAAATATCTGATGTGGACAACACATGACTTCCTTGTACTACTATTAAACTATAAATCGTTGGCTCAAAAAGTGATCCTCAATTTGTTTACTAATTTCCGAAAATTGCTATATCTCAAAAACGAAATTAGGCGTCGGGACATCCATCTATTGACACACACATACTCTTGTTTCTGGAGGTTTCATTCCGTTATTAAATGTCGTTTTTTTTTCAGTAGGTAACTAGTTTCCAAGAGATTTCTTCGTGTTCCGTGACAACATTAAAACTGTCAATATCACTAGATAAAGCATTAGAAATCGACAGTTTCTAAATTTTAAGCGGAAGAACCCACTTAACTTATATCTTATTCTCCTGCTGCAGACTTGTTCATCGCACAAATGGGGAGGAAAACCAGTATTATATGCCCAGTATTAACACTTAAAATAAGTAATAAAAATGTTTAATTAGAGTATAAACAAAATCGCGTTGGTAACCTTTATTACCGAAACATATGATTTCTCCATTTAATTTTAATACAATTTTTGATGAAAGTCTAATATGACCTTCAAATAAAGTACCTCTTCCGGTTTTCCAATTTAGACCAAAATCTAGTATGGTATTTAAATCAATATATAAGTTCTAAATACCAAATTTGAGAAGTTTTTCAAAGTATTTTAATATAATTTTTGATGGAAATCAATTATGAACTTCAAGTAAAGTACCACTTCCGGTGATTAAGCAGTGACCAAAAAGGGAGGTTCACAACTAGATTTTACAACAATCCTAAATACAAAATTTCAACTTTCTACGGCTAACCGTTTTTGAGTTATGCGAAATACGAACGTACGTACAGACGCCACGACGAAACTAGTCAAAATGGATTCAGGGATGGTCAAAACGGATATTTCCGTCGAAATCTGAAAACCGAAAATTTTCGCGATTACAATACTTCCTTTACTTCGTACAAGGAAGTAAAAAGGTATTGAATAAAAAAAATAATAATAAAATAAAATAAAAGAAATTAAATAAACATTAAAAAATTAACTAAAAAAAATGAAAAAAAAAATAAATTAAATAAAAAATAAAATATTAAAATAAAAAGATAAAGAAAAGCTGAAATAAAAACAAAAATTAAATTAAAAAAAATATTGAATAAAAATAAAATAAATAAATAAAATAAAATTTAAAAAAAAACATTAAAAATAACATAAAAATAAAATAAAAATTAAATTAAATAAAAATAAAAATTTAAAAAATAAAAATATTAAATAAACAGTAAAATAAAAATAAAAAAATAAATAAAAATTAAAAATTAAAATAAAATAAAATAATTATTTATTTATTTATTTATTTATTTGGTTACAGTTTTAGGTGCCGTATACGACAACATAGGTTAGAGGCACCTTATTCTTGCAGTATATTAGACGAGTCTATAGAAATTATTTTCCTTTAGGAACTGAAGAAGATTCTTCCAATTTTCGGGTTGTAAAGCTGTGCGGTAGTCCTGGAGACCCCGCGATGTTCTTGAAGGAGAGAAGCGCGAACAATGTACTAGAATGTGTTCTAGGGTAAGCAAACTGCCGCAGCTGAGACATCTTGGTGGTGGTTTCCCTTCGAGAAGGTGTCCATGGGTCAGTCTGGTGTGTCCGATCCTGAGGCGGGTAATAATGGTTTGTTCTCGTCGGTTCCCTACTACGTGTGGCAACGGTCGAGAATCTTCGTAGATCTGCTTCAGCTTGTTATTGCTAGGAACCCTAGACCAGGAGTAGCGCCAGGCTTCTTTGCAAAGGTTCAAAACTGTCGTATAAAAATCTTGCAGCACCGTGTTGGTATTTGGTGTAGGATGCATGATACTTGCTTCTTTAGCGCTTGTGTCAGCCAGTTCGTTACCTATTATACCTACATGGCTCGGGACCCAAAGGAACTTTATTATTTTGTCGGTTTTGTTAATTAGTGTTTTAATGGAGAATACTAAGCTGTTTCTGGAAAATTGAAAATTTTGAATCGCCTTAAGGGCTGAATATGAATCACTGCAAATTAGGATTTGCCTATTGTTTATTTCACTAATTAAAAGTATAGACAAGTAAACGGCAAAGAGCTCGGAGGAGAATACGGAGTAGATGGGAGGAAGACTGTACCGGATAGTCTCCGTTGGTAACACTACAGAGCAGCCAACATGATCTTGTTGTTTTGACCCGTCCGTGTAAATACAGGTGTAGTCTTGATAACTAGAAAGGAGAGTTAAAAAGCTTTGTTTTAATAATTCTGGAGGACTTGTCGATTTAGGAAAGAATTTTAGAGAGAAATCATAGGTTGCTTTATTACTTATCCAAGGAGGTAGTGGGTTGTAAGAAGTTATGTAAAGACTTGGTAGTGAGTATGTGTCGGATAGTGGAGGATGGCTTGAGAGGCGAGTAGGTAATTGATAGTGTGATAAATTAAAAAAATCCGGAGTTGATTTGAGGCGGCCTAGAAATTTTAATAAAAGATAGTGCCTCCGAAGTTCTAGTGGCCACTCTTCAGCCTCCCAGAGTAGGCTGTTGATAGGACTAGTCCTAAACGCCCCTGTTACCCTACGAATCATTGCATTGTGTATAGGGTCTAACCTGCGTAAATTTTTCTTTGAGGCGTCCCCATAAACTTCGCATCCGTAGTCAAAGACCGGCCTTATCAAACACCTATATAATCTCTGCAAAGAGATTCTGTCGCAACCATAAGATGAATGGGAGAGTACTTTCATTACATTGCATTTTTTAGACATCTTGGACAGCAGCGCGTCAACGTGTAATTTCCAGGATAGCCTTGAATCAAGGGTGACGCCTAGGTATCGAACTGAATCAAGTTTATTTAAGCGTCGATTACCAAGATGTACTGAAAATGGTTGGGTGCATTTCCGAATTCGACAAAAATGTACTACGGTTGATTTGGAAAGGCTAAAAGTAAAGCCACTATTGGAAGCCCATTTTTCCAGATTGTCAAGAGTTTCTTGCATTACGGACTGACCAAAGTGAAGGTCGGTGGAACTGTAGTAAATCAGCACATCATCTGCATATAGTGCAATGCCAACAGGTTTTGGTATGAAATTTCTGATATCATTGATAGCAATGTTAAATAGTGTAGGGCTTAAAACAGATCCCTGAGGAACACCATTATGTAAATCAAAATTATCAGAAAAAACGGACCCAGCGCGAACTTTGAAATTTCTTTTGGTGAGAAACTTTTGGATAAAAGATAAGATGTTGCCAGAAAAGCCCCACATCTGCAAGGAATCTAAAATTTTAGTTCTCCGACATGAGTCGAACGCGCTCTCTAGGTCTAAAAAAACTGCAAAAACGTGTTGGTTCTTAATAAATGATGATTTTAAGAATGAAGTAAATTTGAAAAGGAGATGGATGGTTGATTTGTTTTGCCGAAATCCGCATTGATCTGAATCAAGTAATTTCCGGCTTTCTAATTCCCATAAAAGGCGACGATTAACTATTTTCTCAGTGATTTTGCAGATGACCGAAGTGAGAGCGATGGGCCTATAACTTTGAAGTAATTTGGGGTCTTTATTGGGTTTAAGCAAAGGAATTACGGTTGCCGATGTCCAGCTTTTGGGGAAATCACTGTTGATCCATATATTGTTAAGGAGCTTTAACAACAAGTCAGTGACTGTTGTGGGAAAGTGCTTTATGAATTCTATATGAACTTCATCTGGACCTGGAGATTTGGAACGAAAAGTTGTTATACTTTGTTGAAGTTCTGCCATTGTGAAGGGTAGATTGTATGGTTTGGAATCATGGTATAGAGCAATTGAACACTGGTTATGGTAAGGCGACATAGGAAGTGTGGAAGTATGAGATAGGTATTGTCCAAAAGCATTCGCAATGTCTTTGGGCTCGGTAAGTGGGTTCTCGTTGTATGTTATTAAACGCGGAATTTTATTAATTGACCTACCTTTTATAGCTCTTATCTTATTCCAAACAATTTTCGTTGAGACGGCTGACGAGATAGAGGAAATGAATTTAGCCCAAGAATCTTTTTTCGCCTGGTTTATGACCCATCGCGCTTTTGCTTTGGCCTTCTGGTAATTAATATGGTTACATAGTGAGGGCCTCGATTTTAACAATTTTAAAGCCTTGTGTCTGTTTGTCAGCGCGGCCCGACACTCAGGTGACCACCAAGGAACCTTTCTCAGAAATTTGTTTGATTTAGTTTTAGGAACAAATTCGTTGGCGATTTGAATAATCAGTGATGAGAAGTCTTCAAGATTTGCTCCGTGACATGGGGAAATTTTAAAGTTTTTGAAACGGACATTGCACGCTTGTGTGTATTTATTCCAATCGGCTTTGTCAATCCTCCATTTTTCCACAAAGTGGGGGAGAAAAGGGTTTATTTGCAGAGATAATAAAAGCGGCATATGATCACTTCCAGCAAGATCACAGTGGAAATATGACTGTGGAATGGTGGGAAATGCGCACTGGCTCTGCTTAGGGTCACTAAGGCCTATAGAACGGTGTCGCATGAGGCGGTGCAGGTGCTAGCTGGAGCGATGCCCCTGGACCTCGTCCTCAAGGAGGACAGGATAAAGTACGATGTGAAGAGGCAGGGGCTTGATGCGCTACCGGGGGGACTCCGGGACAGAGTTCGCGAGACCCCTAATGAATGGAAGAGGATATTGAGGGAGGACATTTTCGAAGAGTGGAATGGACGGTGGATAGGGAGTCAGAAGGGAGCTACCCTAAGGAAGTTCTTCCCCACCGTCCAAGAAAGGCTGAAGGCGAGATGGATCCTCCCTGATTACTGGGTCTCGCAGATGCTGACAGGGCATGGAGGTTTCCGAGGGAAACTACAGGAACACGGAAAGGACATAGACCCTCGGTGCCCCACCTGTGGAGTCCCTGAAACTGCAGAGCACGTGATCGTGTACTGCACCGCAGTAGAAGGACACCGAGCCAGGTTGTCGAGAAGTACCGGGATGTTCGCCCTCGCCGAGTCGGACTTCCCCCGTCTGATGGAGGAGGAGGCATACCCCTCCTTCAAGGACTTCATATACGGGTGGAAGGAGGTGGTCGGCCCTGAGCACTTCACCCTGGGAAGGGTCAGACCACCCGACGGCGGTGAGCCTCAAGAGGTATGATACCGAACGGATGCAGACTGGAGGAGATGGGATCCGGACGGATGCAGTGGACCAGGAGGGCTGGACCAGTATCCGGACGGATGCGGCTGACCAGGAGGGCTGGACGGCACCGGGCGGATCCGGACTGGAACCGGACGGATGCAGAGCGCCGGAAGGGCTGGCCACGCCGCGCGGCAGAGGATAAGGTGCAGCCCTAAGGTGCGCAAGCACGCACCGGGCTGCATCACAGTAGCAGGAAAAAAAAAAAAAAAAAAAAAAAAATTGTCTCCACAATTAAAAGTTTTCACAATTGTAAAATAAGAACTTTTATAATAAAGTGTTGATTTATGGGAGCAGTGGCATGCGCTATCCCAGCGCACTACCCCACTGCTCCTGAACCCCGTATGCCAGAAATGGCTAGGAAGGGGGAATAAAAAAAAAATAAAAAAAAAAATAAAAAAAAAAAAAAAAAAAAAGGTGGGAAATGCGCGCAAAGCAACACATAGATCAATGGAACTCCAAGTTTGGTGGGCGCGGCTGTAGAACGATGGCTCACAGGGACTGCATATTATGAGGGAAAACTCATCCATTATAGATTCTATTATTTTTCCCCTGGCATCTGTTCGATGATTGATACCCCAAGTTGGGCTGTGAGCATTAATATCTCCCATTAGAAGAAACGGCGGAGGAAGTTCGAGCAAGAGGTCTCGAATATCGTTGTACGTAATATCATCAGAAGGGTGTAGATAAATTGAACAGATTGTGAACTGTACCGGAAGGTGAACAACGGCGGCTACTGCTTCTAGTTTAGAGGACAAATTAATATCAGTATAACTGATACCTTTTTGAAAGGCGAGAGTGAC
The DNA here is from genome assembly GCA_948150685.1 of Rhaphigaster nebulosa. NCBI lineage: Eukaryota > Metazoa > Arthropoda > Insecta > Hemiptera > Pentatomidae > Rhaphigaster > Rhaphigaster nebulosa. The sequence goes on from OX411308.1 coordinate 64,026,797, forward strand.
TCCCCCGCTTGCCTGAGTTGTACGAGAGACTGTCTTATTAGTGCAGTTATAACTGGATTTCAAAATTGCCTGATTCCCTTTTAAATGGGTTTCTTGAAGAGAAACTATTGAAGGTTTGTAGCTAGAAATTAAAAACTGTAAGTCGTTATAGTGACGGAATATACCATCACAGTTCCAATTTAGAATTAACATATGTTTTAATTAGTAAAGAAATAAACATGAATGATTCGTAAGGTTAGTTCTACATGTTATCATTGTTATCTACAACAGAAGTGTTCTTAATATGACTCTGCAAACCTTTTATGATTTTAGTGAATCTGCTTTTTAGACTTTTTGTAGGAAGGGAAGGGTATAATTCAGAGAACATAGTTATGATAGGCACAAGGTCATTTGTAATTTCCAAGGTTGCTGATACTGGGTCTTTAGTTATGATGGCAGTTTCTAGGAGTGTGAGTAACTGGATGAACGTAAGAGGATAGTTTTTTTCCGGCGAATCTATATGTTGTTTTAAGGGGAGTAAGGTGTCGGCCAAGGTATGTTTGTCAGAATTAGTTTGATTGTTAAAAGTTGTTGACTTGTCTGTCATAGTTGCCTGATTCTGTATGTCTCGGGCTCTCTCTAAAGTAACCTTTTCTGCAGAGACTACCGCGTGGTTTTCATTTGAAATATTATGGTTTGATTCACGATTGGTAATCTCTATTTCGGTAGAAATTGGAACATCTCCAGTAAAACTGTTTTTCAATTCATTATCTAGCTTTGGAGCAGAATTAATTTTTTTTCGTGTTACATCAACGGCGGTGGAAGTAACCTTAGTTAGGGATGTTGTCTGATTTATAATAGGTGTTATGGTTTCATTTAATTTCGGGAATTCTACAAGTCCCGGTGGGTTGGTAGGTGTATTTTCAGAACGGAGTGTGGGACATTGCGAGCTGAAATGCCCCTCTTTTTTACACCTATAACATGCCCCAGTATCTTCGTTGAAAAAAACCTTCTTCGGTTTTGATAACTAGGGATTCTGGGAGATATGCACAACTTTCAGGGGTGATATAAACTTGTCTCCTCCAGCCTAAAATATGAGAGAAAATCGATTTTTGAACTCCAACAGACAAAAACTGAACTGGCGACACAGGCATAACCTTCGATAGTTTCAGAGCCTCTTCTATTGCACTGTGAGGAATACTGGGCTCAACATTAGATATTAGGACTCTTTTTGCTGGGTTGATTAATCTTCGAATTTGTATTATGTTGCCCTCTATTTTTAAGGAAGCATTGGACTCGATTAATTTATCTACAAGGTCTTTGGAACTTAAATGAATACACACGCGATTGTTGGAAATTCTGGAAGCGAACCGTATGTTCCTAGGAGCGACAATTTCTGCTAATTTTTCCAAGTACTCCACTAGTTTAACTCCATTTGTACTATTAAAAACAATAGCCTGGTCACGTTTGGGAAAAGTTTCTAGTTTAGTAGAGGTTACCCTCGCGAATGTCTTACCTTCTGCTTCGGGACTTCGGGCCGGTCCAATTCCTGTTTCTGCATCTGCGCCAGTGCTCAGGTTCTGGAAATTCATTGTTTCTAGAAGAAACGAACAATAGGTTCTTGAGTGTAACTAATTTTAAAGTAAGAGAAATTTGAGGCTATGTGTAATAACAAAACCTCCAGCTGTTCTCATAAAATAATTAAATCAAAATAGAATTAAAAAATATTTAAAAAAATAAATAAAAATATTAAATAAAAATTAAAATAAAAATAAATAATAAATAAAAATTAAATAAAAAAAAATAAATAAAAATGAATTAAAAAAAAATAATAATAAAATAGAAATTAAATAAAAATAAACTTACAAATTAATTAAAAAATAAAAATAAAATTAAATAAAAAATAAATAAAAATAAAATAAAAATCAAATTAAAAATAAAATAAAAAAAATAAAAATTATATAAAAAATAAAATATAATATTAAATAAAAATAAAAAAATTAAATATAAAAACAAACAAATTAAAATAAAAAATTTTAAAAAATAAAATAAAAACTAAAATAAAAATTGAATAAAAAAAAATTATAATAAATAAAATAAATATTAAAATAAAAAATTGAATAAAAAATGATATTAAAAATAAAATAAAAATTTATATTAAAAAAAATTAAATAAAAAATTGAACTTAAATAAAAAAATATATTAAATAATAAAAACATAAATAAACAAAAAAATATAAAGGTAAACCTTTGGAATTGCTACGAACGACCGTTACGAGGTCTAGATTTTCAAAATTCAAAACAAAATATTTAAAAAAAATATTAAAATAACATAAAATAAAAAAATAAAATAAAATAAAATAAATCAAAATAAAAATTAAAAAATTAAATAAAAAATGAAAAAAAAATAAAAAGATAAAGAAAAGTTGAAATAAAAACAAAAATTAAATAAAAAAAGTTTTTGATTAAAAATTAAATAAATAAATAAAATTAAATTTGAAAAAAAAAAAATTAAATAAAAATAAAATAAAAAAATTAAATAAAAATAAAATTAAAAAATTAAATAAAAATAAAATTAAAAAATAAAAATATTAAATAAAAAGTAAAATAAAAATAAATAAAAAATTAAATCAAAATAGAATTAAAAATAAAAAATAAAAAAAATAAATAATAAAATAGAAATTAAATAAAAATTAAACTTACAAATTAATTAAAAAATAATAAAAAAAAATTTAAAAAATTAAATAAAATTAAATAAAAATAAAAAATAATATTAAATAAAAAAAATTAATTATAAAAATAAACAAATTTAAAAAATAAAATAAAAATAAAAATTTAATAAAAAAAATTATAATATATAAAATAAAAAAATAAAATAAAAAAATATATATTAAAAAAAATTAAATAAAAAGTTAAACTTGAATAAAAAAAATATATTAAAAAAAGTTAAACTTAAATAAAAAAAATATTAAATAATAAAAACAAATAAACAAAAAAATTAAAGGTAAACCTTTGGAATTGCTACTAACGACCGTTAAGAGGTCTAGATTTTCAGACCAGACTATACTTTCACCCACTGCGCATGCGCAATTAAATTAGTTGGAGCGCTGGTGTAGGGTTAGGTCAGACTTCCAGCCTTTTTACGAAGGGGTATTGGAATGCTAAGAAGACTCTCTACAGAGGAAACAGGTTAATTTGATCCATGACCAGCTCATTCCGGTTATGCTATTAACAATTTCGATCCAAGGACCAAGTCAGGAACTGCGAACCATCATACGCCAGGGAGCGGAAGAATGGTTAGCCAGAGGTGTAGTAATGATAAACGATTGCTGACAACAAGTGGCGCATCAGGATTCGTTGAAGCTCAACGCCGCCTTTTCATCAGAAAATGAATGCAATTTTCTAAAACTTCTTTTAGAATTATTTTTTATTTGTTTTTTATTGAATAAAATAAAATTATTATTTTTTATTTCATTTTTTATTTTAATTTTTATTTAATGTTGTTTATTTGATTTTATTTTTTTATTTCATTTTTTAATTTTTTTTTCCTTAGATATTTTATCTAATTTTTTTATTATATTTTTTTAAAATTATTTTTGATGTAATTTCTATTTAATATTTTTATTATTAAATTTTGATTAATTTTTGTGTTTATTTCTTATTTTCATATTTTTTATTTTATTTCTTAATTAGTGTTTTATTTTAATTTTAATTTTATTTTTTATTTAGTTTTTTTAATTATTTTTTATTAATTTTTTAAAAATTTTTATTTTATTATTTCTAATTATTTAATTTTAATTTTTAATTTATTTTTTATTTAAGTTTATTTTAATTTATTTTATTTTTGTAAATATTTTTTAATTATTTTATTTAATTTTAATTTTATTTTTTAAATGTATAAATATTAATATTTTTTATTATAATTTTTTATTTCAATATTTTTTATTTAATTGTTTATTTAATTATTTTTTTATTTAATTTTATTATTTTTTGTAATTCTTTTATTTTATTTTTTGTTTCAATATTTTTTTCTTTCTAATTTTTTTAAATGTATTTTTATATTTTTTATTATGTTTTATTTCAATATTTTTTCTATTAAATTTTTTATTTTATTTTTTATTTATTTTATATTTAATTTTTAATTTTATTATTTTTTGTAATTATTTTATTTTAATTTTTTATTTTAATATATTTTTAATTTAATTTTATTTTCTATTACATTATTTTTTGCAATTATTTTATTTTTAAATGTATTTCTGTAATATTTTTTTATTATAATTTAGTATTTCAATATTTTTTTCATTTTATTTTTTTTTTAAATTATTTTTTATTTTATTTTTATTTTATCATTTTTTATAATTATTTTATTTTATTTATTGATTTATTTTTTATTTTTGTTATTACCTATTAATTATTTATTTTTTATTTAGTGTTTTTTCATAATATTTTATTTTATTTTTTAAAAGTATTTTTATTAAATTTTTATTTTATTTTTTTTTTTATTATTTTTCAAATATTTAATTTTAATTTTAATTTTTATTTAGTTAAGTTTATTTTTATTTTATTTATTTTTTCACATATATTTTTTAATATTTTATATAATTTTTATAATGTATTTTAGTAATTTTTTTATTATAATTTTTTAAATCAATATTTTTTATGGTACAACTATAGAGGAGCGGCGCACTATCAGAAGAGTCTAGAGACTGAATCGAGTGTCGTCTCACTAGCGATCTCTGGGTCACACTTTCTTATGAATTTGGTTTTATGCTCACCGCTTAAAGCTGTTTTTTTTACAAGCAATTTTTCGATTGCTTATATTATATTATTATTATTTATTACTTTTTATTATAATTTTTAATTTCAATATTTTTCATTAAATTTTTTATTTTATTTTTTTGATCATTTTTCATTTAATTTTTAATTTTATTATTTTTGTAATTATTTTTTATTATTTATTAGTTATTTATTTTTATTTAGTATTTTTTTAATTATATTTTATTTTATTTTTTTAAATATTGTTTTTTTTAATAATTAATTTAATTTTCTACAAAAATAAATACTGTTATTATTATCCATTATGATTATAAATGATTAAATTCATAATTAAAAAACATGAAATTACCCATTAACTATCATAAATAGGTGCAAACTAGAATCTAACAAAATTAAATCACAACGGGTGTAGCAACTGGGAATAACATTTGTCGCGAATTTGTAACAAAGCGGAGTAAAATATGTTTTTAGGGAGAGACAAAGTTGATATTCGTTTTTTGCACCCCCCAAAACTACTAAATACGAATTTTCATAGCAATCAAAAAATTGCTTGTAAAAAAACAGCTTTAAGCGGTGAGCATAAAACCAAATTTATAAGAAAGTGTGACCCAGAGATCGCTAGTGAGACGACACTCGATTCAGTCTCTAGACTCTTCTGATAGTGCGCCGCTCCTCTATAGTTGTACCGTTTTTATATAATATTAATATTTAACATTTTTTTTCTTTTTTTTATTTTTTTAAATAATATTTTATAATATTTTTTCAAATAATTTATTTTATTTTTTTTAATTTTGTTTTTTAATATTTTTTTAAAATAATTGATATTTTTTTATTTTATTTTTTCAAAAATTATTTTTAACTTAATTTTTAATTTTATTGTTTTTGTAATTATTTTATTTTTTTTATTTCAATATTTTCTTTATTTAATTTTTATAATTATTTTTATTTGATTTTTTAATTTAATTATTTTTTGTAATTATTTTATTTTTTAAATGTATTTTTGTAATATTCTTTTTATTATAATTTTTTATAATTTTTTATTTCAATATTTTTCATTAAATTTTTTATTTTATTTTTTTGATCATTTTTCATTTAATTTTTAATTTTATTATTTTTTGTAATTCTTTTTTATTATTTATTAATTATATATTTTTATTTAGTATTATTTTATAATATATTTTATTTTATTTTTTTAAATATTGTTTTTAATATTTTTTTTAATTTTATTTTATTTTTTATTTATTTTTTTTAATTTTGTTTTTTAATATTTTTTTTAAATATTTGATAATATTTTCTATTTTATTTTTTAAATGTATTTTAGTAATATTGTAATTATTATAAATTTTTATTTCAATATTTTATTTTATTTTATTATTTTTTGTAATTTTTTTAAAATGTATTTTTACAATATTTTTTATTATAACTTTTATTTCAATATTTTATTTTATTTTATTATTTTTTGTAATTTTTTTAAAATGTATTTTTACAATATTTTTTATTATAATTTTTATTTCAATATTTTTTATTTTATTTTTTCATTATTTTTTATTTAATTTTTTATTTTATTGTTTTTGTAGTTATTTTATTTTTTATTTAAATATTTTTATTTATTTGATTTTTTATAATTTATTTTTTTAATAATTTTTATTTAATTTTTCATTTGATTGTTTTTGTAATTATTTTATTTCAATATTTTTCTTTATTTAATTTTTATAATTATTTTCTATTTTATTTTATTATTTTTTGTAATTTTTTAATTTTTTTAAAATGTATTTTTGTATTTTTTTTTTATAAGTTTTATTTCAGTATTTTTTATTTTATTTTTTTAATTTGTTTTATTTAATTTTTATTTTTATTTTTTTAAATTATTTTGTTTATTTTTTTATTATTTATTAATTATTTAATTTTTATTTAGTATTTTTTATCTTTCGTTTTATTTTTTTTTAATTTTTTATTTAATATTTTTATTTTATTATTTTTTAAATATTTAATTTTTATTTTTTATTTTTTAAATTTGTTTATTTTTATAATTAATTATTATTTAATTTTTTAATTAATTTTTTATTTTATATAATTTTTTTATAATTTTTATTATTTATTTAATTTTTTAAATATGTTTATTTAATATTTTATTTTATTTTTTATTTTGTTTTTTAAATGTATTTTTGTAAACAAAAAAATTTTTAATTTATATTTCAATATTTTTTTTATCTATTTTTTTTTTATTGTAATTTTTTATTTTATTATTTTGTTTATTTTTTTATTATTTATTAATTATTTAATTTTTATTTAGTATTTTTTATCTTTCGTTTTATTTTTTAATTATTTTTTTAAATGTTTTATTTAATATTTTTATTTTATTATTTTTTAAATATTTAATTTTTATTTTTTATTTTTTAAATTTGTTTATTATTATAATTAATTTTTATTTTATTTTTTTAATTAATTTTTTATTTTATATAATTTTTTTATATTTTTTTATTATTTATTTAATTTTTTAAATATGTTTATTTAATATTTTATTTTATTTTTTATTTTGTTTTTTAAATGTATTTTTGTAAACAAAAAAATTTTTAATTTATATTTCAATATTTTTTTTATCTTTTTTTTTTAGTTGTAATTTTATTTTACTTTTTATTTAAAATTTTTATTTTTCAAATTTAATTTTTATTCAATTTTTTTATTTTATTTTTATTTTTATTTTTTTAATGTTTTTTTTTAAATTTTATTTCATTTATTAATTGTATTTTTTATTCAATTATTGTTTTTATTTCAATATTTATTTATCTTTTTATTTTTATTTTTTAATTTATTTTTTATTTAATGTTTTTGTTTTATTATTTTTTTTTATTTCTTTATTTAATTTTTATTCTTTAATTTAATTTTTATTTAATATTTTATTTTATTTTTTTTTATTCAATACCTTTCTTTATTTAATTATTATTTTTATTTAAATTTTTATTTATCTTTTATTTATTTTAATATTTTATTCAATATTTTTTTTATTTTTATTTGTAATTTTGTTTTTTAAATTTTAATATTTTATTTTATTTTGATACCAAGCTGTAGTTATGGCAAAATTTTCTAGGGGTAGAAGACCCCGAAATGTTTTTATTTTATGTTATTTTAATATTTTATTTTATTTATTTTTTATTCAATACCTTTCTTTATTTAATTATTATTTTTATTTAAATTTTTATTTATCTTTTATTTATTTTTTATTTTAATATTTAATTTAATTTTTTATTTTATTTACCATTTAATATTTTATTTTATTTTTATATGTAACTTATTTTTTTAAATTTTAATATTTTATTTTATTTTGACACCAAGCCGTAGTTATGGCAATTTTTCTAGGGGTAGAAGACCCCGAAATGAAGCTTCCTGGCCCATCAAGTTGGTGGTTGGTGCAATGGGCTAGCTCCTCACTCATCTCGGTCAGGAAATATCTTAAAAAGAACATCAAAGGATAAGTGACCGCCTGATAACGATGGACATGACTTTATATAAAAGAGAGGTAGTAATCAGAAGATTAAAGTCAATGATAGACTATGTAATTCCCCTTGTACTTTCCCTACTAACGAAAGATATATATCATAGAAAATATAATTTTTTTATTATTTTTCATTTTTTAATTAATATTTTATTTTATTTTTTAAATTGTTTTTTATTTATTTTTTTAATTAATAATTTTATTTTATTATTTATTTTAATTTTTTTTTATTTAATTTTGTTTATTTAATTTTATTTTTTTGCTTCATTTTTTTTAATTTATTTTTATTAATATTTTAATTCATTAATTTTATTCAAAAAATTAATTTGGAATTTTTGCACATGTCCTTTCCCACCATTCATTCTTGGCTCTTCCTCTGGCTGTATTCAATTCCTTATTCTCCTTTCTATACGAATTGGTCCTTGTCACTCCTTGCGCTGAGCCACTTGAAATAGGCTTTCTTTTTTCGTTGGTTTCTATTATATATATCTTTCGTCAGTAGGAAAAGTACAAGGGGAATTACATAGTCTATCATTGACTTTAATCTTCTGTTATCATTATGCCACTTGAATTTATGTGTGTCTTTATGCTCAAAGAAGGATTGTTTATTTTTAGATCCTGTTGTACACATATTTGGATTAGCCTTTCTCCATTATCATTTCTTTCGGGTTCACCATATTTCTATATCACTTTGCTGTTACAATCTTTACCAACACGCGCATTCATATCACCGAGCATGAATATTTCCTTCTTTCGAGGAATTTTTTCTACGATTTCCCTCAGGCCGTCCCAGAACTTATCTTTGATATCAGCGTTTTGATCATTATTCCTATGATTACTACCTCTCTTTTATATAAAGTCATGTCCATCGTTATCAGGCGGTCACTTATCCTTTGATATTCTTTTTAAGATATTTCCTGACCGAGATTGTGATCACTGATTTCGCTCTCTCGTATCCTTCAACCCCAAATCACATATGGATGAAGTCGTCCTATTCTTCACTCCCTCTTCCTCTTATTCTTTCTGATAACACTATTATGTCCATTTTGAACTTAGTAATATCTCTGGGGAGAGTGAGTAACTTCGTTGATGGACACTGTACATTACAACACCCTATATTACTTGACCGTTTCCGTGTATTATGTCTTTTCCGTTGTAAAGCATCCATTATCCGATGCTCTTTTATTCGTCTTTTAGCATTTTATGTCTTTTTGCAATGAGTGAGGATTTAGCCCACTGCACCAACCCCCAACCTGATGGGCCAGGAAGCTTCATTTCGGGGTCTTCTATCCCTAGAAAAATTGCCATAACTACGGCTTGGTGTCAAAATAAAAAAAAATATTAAAATTAAAAAAATTATTTAGTATTATTTTATAATATATTTTATTTTATTTTTTTAAATATTGTTTTTAATATTTTTTTTAATTTAATTTTATTTTTTATTTATTTTTTTTAAATTTTTTTTTAATATTTTTTTTAAATATTTGATAATATTTTCTATTTTATTTTTTAAATGTATTTTAGTAATATTTTAATTATTATAAATTTTTATTTCAATATTTTAATTTATTTTATTATTTTTTGTAATTTTTTAAAATGTATTTTTACAATATTTTTTATTATAATTTTTATTTCAATATTTTTTATTTTATTTTTTCATTATTTCTTATTTAATTTTTTATTTTATTGTTTTTGTAGTTATTTTATTTTTTATTTAAATATTTTTATTTATTTGATTTTTTATAATTTATTTTTTTAATAATTTTTATTTAATTTTTTATTTGATTGTTTTTTGTAATTATTTTATTTCAATATTTTTCTTTATTTAATTTTTATAATTATTTTCTATTTTATTTTCTATTTTATTATGTTTTGTAATTTTTTAATTTTTTTAAAATGTATTTTTGAATTTTTTTTTATAAGTTTTATTTCAGTATTTTTTATTTTATTTTTTTAATTTGTTTTATTTAATTTTAATTTTTATTTTTTTAATTTGTTTTATTTAATTTTAATTTTTATTTTTTTAAATTATTTTATTTATTTTTTTTATTATTTATTAATTATTTAATTTTTATTTAGTATTTTTTATATTTCGTTTTATTTTTTTAATTATTTTTTTAAATGTTTTATTTAATATTTTTATTTTATTATTTTTTAAATATTTATTTTTTATTTTTTAAATTTGTTTATTATTATAATTAATTTTTATTTTATTTTTTTAATTAATTTTTTATTTTATATAATTTTTTTATATTTTTTTATTATTTATTTAATTTTTTAAATATGTTTATTTAATATTTTATTTTATTTTTTATTTTGTTTTTTAAATGTATTTTTGTAAACAAAAAAATTTTTAATTTATATTTCAATATTTTTTTTATCTTTTTTTTTTAGTTGTAATTTTATTTTACTTTTTATTTAAAATTTTTATTTTTCAAATTTAATTTTTATTCAATTTTTTTATTTTATTTTTATTTTTTTAATGTTTTTTTTTAAATTTTATTTCATTTATTAATTGTATTTTTTATTCAATTATTGTTTTTATTTCAATATTTATTTATCTTTTTATTTTTATTTTTTAATTTATTTTTTATTTAATGTTTTTGTTTTATTATTTTTTTTTATTTCTTTATTTAATTTTTATTCTTTAATTTAATTTTTATTTAATATTTTATTTTATTTTTTTTTATTCAATACCTTTCTTTATTTAATTATTATTTTTATTTAAATTTTTATTTATCTTTTATTTATTTTAATATTTTATTCAATATTTTTTTTATTTTTATTTGTAATTTTGTTTTTTAAATTTTAATATTTTATTTTATTTTGATACCAAGCTGTAGTTATGGCAAAATTTTCTAGGGGTAGAAGACCCCGAAATGTTTTTATTTTATGTTATTTTAATATTTTATTTTATTTATTTTTTATTCAATACCTTTCTTTATTTAATTATTATTTTTATTTAAATTTTTATTTATCTTTTATTTATTTTTTATTTTAATATTTAATTTAATTTTTTATTTTATTTACCATTTAATATTTTATTTTATTTTTATATGTAACTTATTTTTTTAAATTTTAATATTTTATTTTATTTTGACACCAAGCCGTAGTTATGGCAATTTTTCTAGGGGTAGAAGACCCCGAAATGAAGCTTCCTGGCCCATCAAGTTGGTGGTTGGTGCAATGGGCTAGCTCCTCACTCATCTCGGTCAGGAAATATCTTAAAAAGAACATCAAAGGATAAGTGACCGCCTGATAACGATGGACATGACTTTATATAAAAGAGAGGTAGTAATCAGAAGATTAAAGTCAATGATAGACTATGTAATTCCCCTTGTACTTTCCCTACTAACGAAAGATATATATCATAGAAAATATAATTTTTTTATTATTTTTCATTTTTTAATTAATATTTTATTTTATTTTTTAAATTGTTTTTTATTTATTTTTTTAATTAATAATTTTATTTTATTATTTATTTTAATTTTTTTTTATTTAATTTTGTTTATTTAATTTTATTTTTTTGCTTCATTTTTTTTAATTTATTTTTATTAATATTTTAATTCATTAATTTTATTCAAAAAATTAATTTGGAATTTTTGCACATGTCCTTTCCCACCATTCATTCTTGGCTCTTCCTCTGGCTGTATTCAATTCCTTATTCTCCTTTCTATACGAATTGGTCCTTGTCACTCCTTGCGCTGAGCCACTTGAAATAGGCTTTCTTTTTTCGTTGGTTTCTATTATATATATCTTTCGTCAGTAGGAAAAGTACAAGGGGAATTACATAGTCTATCATTGACTTTAATCTTCTGTTATCATTATGCCACTTGAATTTATGTGTGTCTTTATGCTCAAAGAAGGATTGTTTATTTTTAGATCCTGTTGTACACATATTTGGATTAGCCTTTCTCCATTATCATTTCTTTCGGGTTCACCATATTTCTATATCACTTTGCTGTTACAATCTTTACCAACACGCGCATTCATATCACCGAGCATGAATATTTCCTTCTTTCGAGGAATTTTTTCTACGATTTCCCTCAGGCCGTCCCAGAACTTATCTTTGATATCAGCGTTTTGATCATTATTCCTATGATTACTACCTCTCTTTTATATAAAGTCATGTCCATCGTTATCAGGCGGTCACTTATCCTTTGATATTCTTTTTAAGATATTTCCTGACCGAGATTGTGATCACTGATTTCGCTCTCTCGTATCCTTCAACCCCAAATCACATATGGATGAAGTCGTCCTATTCTTCACTCCCTCTTCCTCTTATTCTTTCTGATAACACTATTATGTCCATTTTGAACTTAGTAATATCTCTGGGGAGAGTGAGTAACTTCGTTGATGGACACTGTACATTACAACACCCTATATTACTTGACCGTTTCCGTGTATTATGTCTTTTCCGTTGTAAAGCATCCATTATCCGATGCTCTTTTATTCGTCTTTTAGCATTTTATGTCTTTTTGCAATGAGTGAGGATTTAGCCCACTGCACCAACCCCCAACCTGATGGGCCAGGAAGCTTCATTTCGGGGTCTTCTATCCCTAGAAAAATTGCCATAACTACGGCTTGGTGTCAAAATAAAAAAAAATATTAAAATTAAAAAAATTATTTAGTATTATTTTATAATATATTTTATTTTATTTTTTTAAATATTGTTTTTAATATTTTTTTTAATTTAATTTTATTTTTTATTTATTTTTTTTAAAATTTTTTTTTTAATATTTTTTTTAAATATTTGATAATATTTTCTATTTTATTTTTTAAATGTATTTTAGTAATATTTTAATTATTATAAATTTTTATTTCAATATTTTAATTTATTTTATTATTTTTTGTAATTTTTTAAAATGTATTTTTACAATATTTTTTATTATAATTTTTATTTCAATATTTTTTATTTTATTTTTTCATTATTTCTTATTTAATTTTTTATTTTATTGTTTTTGTAGTTATTTTATTTTTTATTTAAATATTTTTATTTATTTGATTTTTTATAATTTATTTTTTTAATAATTTTTATTTAATTTTTTATTTGATTGTTTTTTGTAATTATTTTATTTCAATATTTTTCTTTATTTAATTTTTATAATTATTTTCTATTTTATTTTCTATTTTATTATGTTTTGTAATTTTTTAATTTTTTTAAAATGTATTTTTGAATTTTTTTTTATAAGTTTTATTTCAGTATTTTTTATTTTATTTTTTTAATTTGTTTTATTTAATTTTAATTTTTATTTTTTTAATTTGTTTTATTTAATTTTAATTTTTATTTTTTTAAATTATTTTATTTATTTTTTTTATTATTTATTAATTATTTAATTTTTATTTAGTATTTTTTATATTTCGTTTTATTTTTTTAATTATTTTTTTAAATTTTTTATTTAATATTTTTATTTTATTATTTTTTAAATATTTAATTTTTATTTTTTAAATTTGTTTATTTTTATAATTAATTTTTATTTAATTTTTTTAATTAATTTTTTATTTTATTTTATTTTTTTATAATTTTTTATTATTTATTTAATTTTTTAAATATGTTTATTTAATATTTTATTTTATTTTTTATTTTGTTTTTTAAATGTATTTTTGTAAACAAAAAAATTTTTAATTTATATTTCAATATTTTTTTATCTAATTTTTTTTAATTGTAATTTTATTGTAATTTTTTATTTTATTATTTTTTGTAATTTTATTATTTATAGATTTTATTTTATTTTTTATTTAGGTTTTTAAATAATTTTTAAAGTTTTTTATTTAATATTTTTATTTTATTATTTTTTTAAATATTTAATTTTTATTTTTTTATTTTTAAAGTTTTTTATTTTTATAATTAATTTTTATTTAATTTTTTAATTATTTTTTTACTTTATTTTATTTTTTATAATTTTTTTGTTATTTATTTAATTTTTTAAATATGTTTATTTAATATTTTATTTTATTTTTTATTTTGTTTTTAAAATGTATTTTTGTAAACAAAAAAATTTTTAATTTATACTTCAATATTTTTTTTTATCTAATTTTTTTTTTAATTGTAATTTTATTGTAATTTTTTATTTTATTATTTTTTGTAATTTTATTATTTGTAGATTTTATTTAATATTTTATTTTATTTTTTATTTAGTTTTTTTAAATTATTTTTTACTATTTTTTTATTGAATATTATATATATTAAAAATAAAATTTGTATCTTATAATTAATTAAATAAATTAAAAAATAAAATTAAATTTATTATTTTATTCATTTATTTAATTTATTAAATAATTTCTTCTTTTTTTTAAATAAAATAATATTTTTTTATTTATTAATTTTTATTTTATTATTTTTATTTTTTTAAATATATTTTTTATTTATATATTTTATTTTATTACTTTATTTTTTTATTTTATTTTTATTTTAATTTTTATTTAATTTATTTTTTTTAATTTTGTTTATTTTATTTTTATTTAATAGCTTTTTTATTTTATTTTTCTTTCATTGGATATTTTATTTTACGATGTGGGTCTTATGGAGTTCTATTAAAACTTCTTGTTGAAGGGATTTCGGCATGGTCTATTGTATAATTAAAGCTTTGAAGAAAAATGGCATACCTGAGGAGGCGAGAACTTGTCATTTGAGGTAGCTTGGCATCATGATTGAATATTCTTGTCAGAGGTTTGTTTTCACTAATCAGGGTAAATTGCCGACCAAACAAGAAATTATAAAATTTACTGATGGTAAAAACGATGGCGAGGGCCTCTCTGTCCAGTTGACTGATTTTGTTCGGCCTTTGTAAGGGCTCTTGAAATAAATTCCACAGACCGTTCGAGTCCATTTAGAATATGAGACAGAACGCCTGCGATACCTGATGAGCTGGGAGGTCTAGGTTGAAAGGTCAACACCTGGTCACTGGCAACTTCCTCTTTAATTTAGTTGAAGGCTTTCTCACAAGCTGCAGACCACATGAAACGTCTGCTCATCCTTAGAATTTCTCTGAGTGGATGGGTTATAGTTGAAATGTGAGATATGAATTAAGAACAGTGTGTAACCATTCCGAGGAACCGGCGGTGTTCAACTAAATCCTTTGGTCTGGGGATTTTTTGGATTGCTTGTATTTTTTTCGGACTTTTTGATATGCTGTTCTATTTAACGACATAACCTAAATATGTATCTTCTTTTTTGAAAAATTTGCATTTCATTTTATTTACATGAATATTAAATTTCCTTAATCTATTAAGAAGTCCTATCAACCTGTTATAACATTCATCGAGAGATGAGCCGTAGATTGTCAGATTATCAAAATACTCCGTTACTCCTGGAAGACCGGCTAGTACTTGGGCCAGGACTTTGTGGAATTCCGATGGTGCACTTTTTACCCCAAAAGAGAGTCGGTTTACCTTGCATGTTCCTCTATGAGTTGATAGTGCGCTATCTTCGTCTTCATTCACATGCAACTATGCCTTATATAAGTCTAGAGTACAGAAATATTCAGCGTTCCGAAGTTCGTTGAGTAATTCTTGAATTTTTGGGATTGGATAATGAGAATCTTTCAGCTGTGGGTTGATTCTGTTTTCATAGTCGACGCAAATCTGAACATTTCCCTCCGGTTTAGGTATAACGACTAGTGGGTAAGCCCCAGTCGCTGTAATTGATTTTTGCGATGATCCCACTTCTCTCTAGATCATCCAACTCCTTTTCTACTTTGTCGTGGAGAGCGAACGGAGCAGGTCTGGTTTTAGAAATATTGGTTTTGATCCTTCTTTGTTGTGTAGACCGCAGATGATATTGGGAATGCTTCCAACCCTTGGTTCAAAAACGTCCGAATATTTGTTATTATTTCTTCAGTTATCTCGTTTGAACTGAGTGCGTTCACTGTTTTCAACTGATTATCTAGCTGTTGTAATTTGATTCCATATTTTCGTATTCAAGCTCTTCCAAGGAGGGGTGAATACCTATTAGGAACAATATAAAGAGTGTCTATAGATTTTAAGCCATTGTATTCTACTAGAAGTTCCGTAACTCCAATCGGCTTGAATAATTCGTTTGTGTATGACCGAAATTGTACCTGCGAAGGTTTTATGATAGATTTTATGTTAAGACTTTGAAAATTCGAGATCGGTAGGAGAATCAGTTCTGCACTTGAATCTACTTCAAATTTTTGTTTTTTCCATCAAAGAAAAGGTCAACGTAATATTTCTCGATCTATTTTGGCAATTCGAAGTGTTTATGTACATGATCTTATTCAGTTCAAATTGATAGGCTGAGTTCCCTGCTTCTGAATTTTCGTTTGATTCATTATCTGTAAGTTGAACACTTTTAATAAGTGTTCTAATACCGACTTTCTTAACGTGTCCCGTTCGTTGACAAGCCGAGCATCTTATAGCTCGCCGATCAATGCGACAATCCTCTGATTTGTGATTATTTTTATCGCAACGAAGGCACAAGTTATTTATTACCAACTTTTTCAAGTTTACTCTTGAGTTCCGTCTTGTCTCAGGATAATTTTGTCTAGTTGTACGCTGGGTATGTTTAGTTTAAGGTGACATTGAAGAAACCCTATTGATTTCTACAGAAATTAGAGGCGTATGTACTCTTGAAATTTGTTTGAGTCTAATTTCGAAGCTTCTAAAGTTAAAGCTTTATCAACAAGCTGAGAAAAAGACAATTCTGGAGACAATAAGATTTGTTCTCGGATACTATTGTCAAGAATGTCTCTTACAAATTGAGATGCAAGAAAAACATCAGTCATGAATATTTTACAAGTGCAATTAAAATCACATTTCGCTACGTACTCGCGAAGGGATAAAACATAGTCAGACAGGGTTTGATTTTCACTTTGAGTACAGGATAGAAATCTATGACGCTCCCACATAATATTCTTTTTTGGATTCAAATGGTTTATAAGATGATCACAAATTTCTATAAATGATAGTTCATTTGTTTTTTTAGGTGCCGAAAATGTCGAAAGAAGTGTGTAGTTGTTGGGACCCATACTATTGAGTAGAAGCGAACAGGCTAATTGTGATGTTTTTTCTATACCTTTGATTCTGAGGTAATTTTTAAAATGTTCTAAATATTGTTGTACATTTTCACTTTGGGAATTGAAAGCGACGAAAGGAGTGACTGAAAAGGGGTTTTGTTGCTAACCTTCATGGAGTTGGAGCATCGTTTTGATAATGTTTTCGTTGCTAGCTGTCATTGCAGCGACGAGAGCCGAAAATTGGTCCTTGTCTATGGTTTTACCTCGTTACCAACTCTGTTATTTCAAATTTATGGATGTAATGAAACAAACACATATAATTGATAACTGAACACTTTATTTAGAATACTATTAATCTAGAACAGGTTAACTAAATACTAAATGGTTATCGTCAAGTGTAATCGAGCGTGTTGCTAATCGATTGCGGCTATGACACTCCTATTCAAAAGGATAGACCTGATTGGAAAGGATACCCCGACTCTCAGAAAATTCACAGGAAGCTCAAGAGACTATTCCAGAAATCAACAGGCCAAAAAGAGTAATAAAGAAACCATCCTATTTCAAAGACTTAGTTTTCCTGATAAACTGAACTAGTAGTTTATTTAAAGGTAAGAGAAATTGTAATATATTTGTAATCAATTAACCATGTGATTAAGTAACTACATTGCTATAACCTTGTTTGCATCCATAATTGTCTATTCTTGTACCACGTTATGTTTTAACTAAATAAAACGTTCTTAAGTTTAGATTTCATTACACTCTAACAAAATCATTTTATGATAAAAATGGATCCGGCCGTTTTTGGGACTGAGCTGCTCATTCTTTTAATATTATTCAAGTTGAATGTTGAATTCTGTCAAATTTTGGTAAAGGGACTTAGATCCTTTTGCATTTCCAAGCTTCAATTATAATTGAATTGATGCATTTTTATTTCACAACTCCTATTAACGCAAGTTGGTGATATTAGTAATAGTGGCAATACCCAAGCTTTCTACGAATACCATATGGCATGAACAATCGTTTTATTAATTCTTTTATTTATAACTAAAATGAAAATATTTTAGAATGGTACAGTCAAAATTATTTCGTTACGAAGATTCGCTTTTATTCAAAAATTTTCAATTATGTATGGTCGGTATTGTTTCTGTAATAAAATAATATTGCATTGGTAATTGGAAGCTCCATGTGGCAATTGGAGAATAAAATTAAAGAAACGAAAACTATGAGGACAGATCTGACCCGAGGTAACAGTTAGTGAAATGCCTGAGGAAGGCAATGCTATTAAGCTTTTTTATTAAGATTTTTTGCCTTAGGTTTGTTTATAAAAATGTGTATTGTGAATGGTGTAGTAACCCTCTCAAAATGCCGATTCAATCATTTTAGAGTAGTTCACGTGCCCAGTTCCAGGTTTACGCAGGAAAATGACATTTTTACAGTTGTATTTGCTTAGCTCAAACTCCTAGGTATGATAAATCATACTCTGAAGTATGGAATTTTATCAGTTGACGTACGCATGATAGTAAAGAAGGAATCAATCTAATTAGAGATTGATAAATTCTTTGTCACTTCTATAATTTTCTTTTTATTGAAAACTAGTTTCAAATGTTATACATTCATATTCAGTTCTAAAAACACACAAATTCAAAAATAAGCAATTAAAAATAAAGTTTGGTATTACTATACATATTAAATTAAATGTTATATAAATTAGTATTATAAAACATTTATTCTAAAATTATAATTATAATAAATTGTAATTATTATAAAAAGTGATTTTCATCTAAAAAATATGGTATATATCCTTAATCATTGGTCAAAGAACATGCACAGATTTTTTGAATTTTTTGTAGACCTCTACTTTTTTGAAAATACGCTATGGAAAATTGGCCTTTTTCTCAAGATTACTCAGGCCTATTAATGATTTTAAATAATCACTTGCTATTACTTTAATTTATAAAAAAATAAAAAAAAGATTCAGTCAGACAGCCATACATAATTAATGAACCTTATTTAGCAGCAAAAAAATACAGAGGTCATAAGGAGTACCAGACGACATGCTAGATTTAAACTATAAATATGAAGGTTTCGGAAATCAAGCAATACAAAAGAATACAAAAACGCCTTTGTTTTTGCGGTGAGTAATTGTTTTCTAAGGACGGGTATTTATAATGTTATAGCTCGCCCAAGACTCAATGGCATATTGAGGCAGAACTCATGTGATACTAAGTTAAAACTATTTTTGTTGTTTTTTTTCTTTATCCTGCGATTCCATTTACAAAATATTTACAAATATATACATATATTGCAAGATTACAATACTATCTTGTAGTATTTGTTTATATTTGTAAATATTTTGTGAACAAAATTGGAGGATAAGCAAAAAAACTAACATTAGTTTCAACTTAATGCCACACGAGTTCGCCCTCTACTATCATATCTGCCATCGAATCGTGGGCGAGCTATAATTACTTTACAATAAGATATTTGTACAGAGATATTGTAAAGGATCATTTTGGATTACACGTAATATTCAATGTCATATCATTTAGAGTCCAAGATTAATATATAATTATACACTATTAATCAATATAGATTAAGATACAAAAGAGCCACTTAATCCCAAATTTATTTTATTATTAACAACTTTTTTCAAAGTCTATATTTTAAAACATTATTTTATTGTGTAACGTTTAGGCACTTTTTTTTTTTTCAACATAATTGGCCATTTGCAAAGTATTTTACTAAATATAATGAATGTAATAAATATTTCCCAATGGTTTTTAAATAATAATAAAAATTTTAAGAATGTGTAGTAAAATATTTGTTTAATTAATTTTTTTAGAAAAGCTGAGTCACCAAAATGAAAGGCGACCTGAATGTTCTAAAACATTAGGCCATCCTCCTGAAAAGCCATTAATTAATTAATAATGAAGCCATCCTCTTGCTCCCTTCTCCATCAATTTTTCTGTTGTAAGTTGGTGACGAATCGCCACCTTTATAAAAAGAGATGGATTTCACATTCAAAAGTTCAGGCTTGAAACCTCATTTAAATGTTAAAAAAATTGTTTTCCATTTTGGTATTTGTATTAATCATTAAACATTATACAGCATCAGAAAGATTACCAATGTATAAATACCTACATATTTACCAGTTATTCGGTAGTAAATAATATGTACTAGTGTACAATAGGCAGGTATTTATAATTTATAATAGAGCTTTTAAATTTTTATTTACTTTATTTTTTCAGAAAAGAAAACTGTAATAGGACTTTTCAACCGGGGAAGGTATACAGAAATCCAACGACGCATCATTCATTCGTGTGTATAAAGAAAAGAAATGCATTGCAGAAGGCTCTTTGTCTTCCAGAGTTAAAGAATGTAAAAAAAAAGAGAAAGAAAACAAGTATATTAGCTTTGAAATATTCACGTTCACCGTCAATAGATAAGGAAATAGAGGAGATTGAAAATTCTATTAGTCGTATAACTAAGAAATTAGAAGAAGAGCGTAGAAAAGAGAATAGTAATGATACGAAAAAATCTTCAGAGAGTGCCAGAACTGAACAAGTACTATCTGAATTTTTCTCTACGGCATCACCGATTAGTAATAAGTTGAAGAATAATAATAAAGATTTTAGTAAAAGAAAATTGGGCATGAAAAATAAAGTTGTCACAGACGTCACATCTTCGCATATCCATAAGTGTAATAACGAACAAGAACGTTCAAGAATAAAAAGTAGTTTGGAGCCAATTAGAACTTTGACCGCGGATAACATAACTGGCATGTTATCGGTATCAAATAACAGACATTTTCAAAATGGAATAGGATCCAGGAAATTGAAAAAAATATACAAAAGGTTAGACCGCGTAAGGGAGTTTATTAATGGCATGGAAATAAGATCTTTTACATGCAGTGACGGGATGAATCATAAGGATACTCCACAAAAGAAAAACAGCTCCTCTGATCCATCTGAAGGAGCGGACGCGAATGGGAATGACCATTACAGAAATATACAGCACATCGTAAAAAATAAAAGAATTATTAGCAGAAATAGAATATTTGCATCAAAACCTCCCTTGTTGGAAACTGTCATAGAAGAACCAGAAAAGGTATATGAGAATAAAATATGAAATATTTTTATAAGTATGTAAATATTTTAATGGACCTCAATCACTCTTTTTACTTCCTTGTACGTAGTAAAGGAGGTATTGTAATCGCGAAAATTTTCGGTTTTCAGATTTCAACGGAAATATTCATTTTGAGCATCCCTGAATCCATTTTGACTAGTTTCGTCGTGACGTCTGTACGTACGTACGTAGTGCGTACCTCGCATAATTCAAACTCGGTTAGCCGTAGAAAGTTAAAATTTTAAAGAATTGCTGTAAAATCAAGTTGTTTTTTGGTCGCTGAATGATCGCCGGAAATGGTACTTTACTTGAAGGTCACTATTGATTTCCATCAAAGATTATTTTAAAATATAATGCAAAACTTCTCAAATTTAGTATTTATAACTTATATATTGATTTCAGTAACCTAATAGATTTTGGTTTAAATTGGCAAATCGAAAGTGAGATTTTTACTTGAAGATCATAATAAACTTTCATCAAAACTTATATTAAAATATGATGTAAAACATCTCAAATTTGGTAAATAAGATTTTTATATAAATATAAGTAATATACTAGATTTTTGCTAAAATTGGTGAGGCGAAAAGGGTACTTTACTTGAAGGTAATAATAAACTTACATAAAAAATTAAATACAGAGATCATATGGTTCGGTAATAAAGGCTACAAACGCGATTTTTTTCCCCACTCTAATTAAACATTTTTATTACTTGTTTCAAGTGTTAAAATTGAGTATAAAATACTTGTTTTCCTCTGCATTTGTGAGATGAACAAGTCTGCAGCGGGAGAATAAGATATAAGTTAAGTGGGTCCTTCCGCTTAAAATGTCGAAACCGTCGATTTCCAGTGCTTTATCTAGTGACATTGAAAGTTCTAATGTTGCCACGGAACATGAATGAATCTCTCGTTAAGTCGGTTTAAGGTAATGCAAGCAAGTACATTTTCATGCGGCTTAAAAATTCGATAATCTCTCGTTTATTTTTTAGGTCATTTATATTACAATTTAAATTGCTGTTTCTTGGTTAGGTTTTATAAAAATTGAAAATTTATGAAAGGAAAAGAAATTTACGGTTTTGAAGATAAAGCATTTTATTATAGGCAGAAATGCTTTTACGAGAATGTAACTAATTTTATCACTTTCCGCGTTACTGTTTCGGGAATGAAATTTTCAAGCTTAAAAATAATAAAACTTGATACTCCAGCAATCGATAAATACATCTCTTCATGTACAAAATCTTTTATAGAAGGAATAAAACATATCGATGGTAAAAAAAGTCAATGAGTGTAACGAGATAAGATGAAAACATTACAAGAGATTCAAACAAAATTTTAAGTTGTTTTTCTGGGATTTTCACGGACTAATTTTAATGTTTAAAGTGATAAAAAATATCCTAAGCCATCAGCTAAAATGACGCCCATTTGTCATAGAAGGGAGGAAATCAAGATTAACCGTTTTCAACAAAAAAACATTTTCAATTTTCGAGGGTCATTTTTACCTATTTGCCGACAGTAATTATAATTTTAAATAATATCTATTTAAAGCAGTAATACTTTTAATAATTCACATGAATACGAATGTTAGAATTCAATACAAAGCAGTTAGCACAATTGGCGCTAGAGATTGGAAGTGCGGCGACGTTCAGGTAACTTCGGCAGGGACCAGTGATAATGCGTCCCGATTGTAAAGTTGTACCGTAAAATTTAACAAAAAATAAAACGAACGCTTATAAAAAGGAATAAGTTAAATAATGGCGCAGTGAAAAAGACTATCACTTCAATCGTGTATGTATTGTGTTTGACTGCAGTCTCGCCGTTCATAAATGTCTGCCTCAAACCAGTAGGCATTCGAACAGACTAGGTGGTCCGGGTTTTAACATTTTTCTACGAAAAATTCGCTCCCTGTCTGTAACCGTTTTCTGCATGACTAGCTAATGAATTATTTAAATCGACTATTTGGAGAGAGAAAAAAAAAATTATAAAATATAAAAAATATGTATATTGGGCTGTGAGGAATAAAATGGCAAATATTTCTACTCCGGCGAAGAAAAAAAAGAAATATTCTTAATTAAAACAAAAAATACTCGTCATTATAATTGAATAATAAAATAGTTTATTGTGCCTAATAACAAATATTTAATTTTCAGGAAGAAGAAGAAGCGAAATTATATGAAATGTTATGATTCCAAAAATATATTTATAAATAAGATTCATTATTTTGCCATTAATAAATGTGTCATCATTATTAAAAATCTACTTTAGTTTTAGTCATAAATATATGAAGCATTACAAATAGATTGGTGGGGCCCACTTCCCTTGAACTAAGGTCCTTTTCTTTATTATCCATTTTATTTTATTATAATAATAAAATAGTGCATTTTATCATAAATATACAATAAATAAAATAATTAGAGATATTTATTCTCGTGATCATTGTTTTTTCGATAAGTGAACGAGATAGCGACAAAAACCAATATGAAAGTAGTAGTAGCTAAGGAATCAGAACCCAGCACCGAGCAGCCATCTACGATATCCAGAGTCGGGGAAAAAAAAATTACGGTTTTGTTGGGCCTCAGAAGGTATGCCGTCAGCTGAACACCCTGCCGAACTTTCAGTTCACTCCTTAAATCTAAAGGTTCTCCAGACACCTTGTAGCTGAAAGCCCACGGAAGAACGCCACGGTAAAATTACTACGGTGTGACGGACGTGGCTTCATTTACTCGATGCTTAATACGCTTTGAACGACTGAAGGAAGTTCGGATGTAACAGAGCTCGGAATTAAGACCCACCTCCTTGAATGGAAAACATCATGTAGAGCATGACTACATTGATAGAACTGACTGGCAAACTGATTACATTAGTTTCGAAATTATATTTTAGCTAGTAGTGATCCTTAAAGACACTATAACAAATTTCCAGCGCATACCTTGTAATATCTTAAAAAAAGGGCCCTTCCTTTATTATTGTATTATAACTTCAAAGAGGCCCTTCTCGTTATTTCATTATCAATTAATATGTAATATTTTTAAAAGGACACTTTCTTTTAATTATATACTGTGATTCAAAATACTTCAAACAAATTATTAAAAAACGTGAAACAGCTGTAAGTTTAGTGAAGCGTTGTCACCGTTGGAGACGACCTTTCTGCTCAGTGACCGGTGCCGTAATGCGAGGAACAAAGCATCCTGGGAGTCTGACGCCAATGCTACCGTAGACCGGCTAGATGAACTACCCCACCCGCTTCACACGTCGTATAAGCATCTTTTCTTATTTTGTAAATAACTAATGTATTTATCAACAATTAATATTTTAAAAAATGTACTATGATATGTATTGTCATAACAATAAAAGTTGGACTAAAAGATGCTCTGATATAGCCAGAAAAAATTATATAATGGTTAAATCTCTCGGAGTAGAGATTACCCAGTCAATGGGAAGTGGTATACATAGAGAAGCTCTGTTGATTTAATCGCAGCGAGAACGAACGGTCTAGCAGCAGCCGTTGAACAGTTAACATCTCAGGATCTTCCTGTACACCGTTAGTTATTGCTACTTAAACTTTCTTACTTACTTAGATAGCGCCCTTAAGCTGTCACGGTCCAAACGTATCACGTGGATAATACCTTGACAGCTACCCTATTGGGTAAGGGTAGCGTTGCTCTGGTAAGTCCCCTCCCCACTCATACTCGTGAAGTGACAGGAGACCAACCGATAGACCAAGCGGGGAGAGTCCTGATAGCCATCCGCCATGGAACCAGGTGGAGGGAAGTTCCCTCACCAGTGGCTATCAGAGACCCAAAAATACATCATAAAACGATTCAGGTCCTCTTGGATAAGCCCACAATCATCACAGGGCTGTACAGGAGACCTAGGTCTTCTCCGGAGGAGTTCTCCCGACTTCTAAACGAGTGTGCAAAGAGAACAAACCATTGGGTAGTGGGTGACCTAAACGCTAAACACATCGTTTGGAATAATAATTCAAGCAACACAGCGGGAAGAATAATTCTGAAGACGCCCTACACTGTAGTCCATCCGAACACCCACACTTTCAGGCATAGGGCGAAGAACGGCAAATCTACAATTGATCTCCTGCTCACAAGACAGCCACACCGTTTTATCAACTGCGTTGCGCTGGATAGCATATCATCAGACCATAGACCTGTGTTTTACCTGATAGATGGAGAAGTACCAGCTCCTTCACGGACGAAGTATAAATATGAAGAGGTAGACTGGGAGGTCTACAAAGCACAGGTCTACCACGAACTGTCTACAGTCCCTGCCCTCCGTACGACGAGTGAAGTAGACACCTACATGGAGTTCTTCACAGCGACTATCAGAAGAGCCGCCGATGAGGCTATACCGAAGGTCAGGCCACTTCCGCCAGCTATGCCTCCCCCGCCAGATCACATTCTGACACTTATTGCCCAGCGTAATAAGTGGAAGAATAAACGGTACAGGACCAGATCCGTAATCTCATGAAACAATGACGGACTGCGCAGTGGCACGAGAAGCTACGAGCGACCCACGGCGACCAAAGTAAATTATGGAAGTTACTGAAGACGAGCACCAGGAAGAGAAGCTCTGCGATACTTCATGATGGTGATAAACTATTAACAGCAGAGGAGCAGGCTACTAAGTTTGCGGATCACCATGGTGGGATAATATCCAGACGGACTCTGCCCATGGCAGAGATACCGATAGAAGAAATTGGCGACAAATGTATGTTTGTCTCCCCGAAGCAGCTAAAGGCCATTCTCCGTCGTTCGAGGGGAAATAAAGCACCAGGCCACGACGGGATACACACTATATTGTTAAAACAACTACCCAGAAGAGGTATAGCTCACCTGACGAACCTCTACAACTCCTGCCTCAGACTGAGATACTTCCCTGAGGCATGGAAACGAGCTATCCGCTACTGAAGCCCGCGAAGATCGGATCCCAGCCAGCCGACTATAGACCAATCAGCTTGCTTTTTGTTAATAATTATTCTTAATTATCTCAAAACCTACTGCTCGGAGATAGCCCTTATCCCACCGGAGCAGACCGGCTTTCAGGCCGGACTCTGCCCGGATCACCATCTGGCGAAGCTACAGGCGGAAGTAAGTCAGAAAACTGTCAAGAATGAGGTTACCGCAATGATCTCCATAGACTGCACGGAGGCGTTCGACTCAGTGTCCCATGGCCTTCTATGTAAGACACTGCTGGACAACGAGTTTCCGGAACAGCTTTATACTCTCTTACGGTCGTTTCTTCTTCAACGATCAATAAAGGTACGAGTCGGTGAAGCAGTATCTGAAGACATCGCACTAACATGTGGAGTACACCAAGGCTCCGTGCTATCACCAGTACTGTTCTCAGTGTACACAGCTGAAACTGTTGGAGCAAAGTATATAAGAGCTACTGTAGCGGCTTACGCCGATGACATCGCTATCTACAGTACCTCAATGAATGCAGAGATAGATCTACGGCTGGCGGAGAGTGCCTGTGAGGAAATAACAACGAAGCTGGAAAGACTAAATATCACAGTTAATCCCACGAAAACCGACTGTGTTATTTTCTCTTTTCATACGAATAAGCGCCCTCTACCTAAGGTCTATAAGGTAGCGGGTAGTGAGAACAGACCAGCAAGCAGTATAGTGTACTTGGGTGTCACCCTCGACAGACACCTGACACTATCTCGCCACTGCTATAAAAAAATCAGATCGGTTAGGACCAAGTCTTACAGACTGAACCACCTGCTAACATCACCAAATTTATCTCTCCGCCTCAAATTAATGATTTATAAAGGCGTTATAAGACCGGCTCTCCTTTATGGAGCACCGATGCTAACAAACATATCGCCCGGAACGACAAAGAGGCTCCAACAGTTTCAGAATGGCGTGCTAAGGCGTATAGTAAGACATACTTGTTGAAATTGATCAATTGACAGCAACCCAACCTAACCTACCCCAACTTTGACCCTATCCTAACTTCACGCTCTATTTTGTTTTATATAGAGTCAAAGTTGGCACCTACTGAAATTTTGTATTGCTGAGTTGGCAAGCGACAAGTAATCATCGACAGGTTAATGTATCGAATGTGCTTCGATTTGTATCGACACTTTGAGAAGGTTTTGTGCAGCAGTCCGTCGTTTGTTTTGCAACTGTTTAGTGCATCAAAGCAAGTGTTTTTCAAGTGATTCAAAAGGTATGCCATTTTCAAGTAAACTTAAGCTGTATTTTATATCACAAACTTGTCGCTACACCCCAAACTTTGTTGACCATTTATTTCCTTTTTTCTTTTGTAAGATTTACACAATTTTGTAAGCAAACATTTGAAAATATTATTATATAAAGTTGTTGATATTGTTTCACTGAAAAATTGTTATGAATTTGATATTAATTATACCGTATTATTGTAGGTACCTTTTGATTGTAAGTCAATAAAGCCAATCAATACCACTTCTGGACTTTATTATTTAACTACCAAGGACCTCTCAAACAAACAAAATAACAACAATACTTCACTACAGAGAGCAAAAACAGACTTACAATATACAACACTCGAGCTCCCCACAGTGACTGATTTCATCTCAAGGAGGCATATTAAATTCTTTGATAGCCTCAAATACTCTACAAACCCACTATTTCAGACATTAACACCAGTAGGACGGCCACAGTGCTGGCAAAAACATGTACAGAGCCTCAGACTAGACTGAGAAAAATAACAGACTAGACAGACTCAAAACAACTAGTGAGCCCCGTCACTAGATAATGATTCCTAATTTCCATCATTCCCAAAAACTTTCTCCTGTCCTCATACCCCTCTTAAAATGCATCCGATGCAGTACAAGAGATCCCATCTATTCCAAATTTATTCCCCTAAATATCAACTCCATATCCCATGGGGCTATGAAAAAAAAAAAAAAAAAATTTAATCGCAGCATTCTGGAATCTAAATAGAACTGTACTCTATCAGGCTAGCCGCCAGTGTTTTCATTTCTCCTCTTACCTACAACCTTTCTCCGTGGGAAGTTCGGTCTCATCACCGCTTCCTTCCCAAAACCTTCTCCCTGTGGAATTCGGTCTCATCCTACCTGTTAGCTCTCCCACTAAACCTAAAACGAGTCTGAGAACGGTTTCTCTCCCTCGTATAATACCTCAGCAGTTAGCCTTATATTAGGGATTGATCAATTATTTGCCACTTCTATATATTTATTTTATTGAAAACTAGTTTCGAATGTTATACATTCACTAAATGTATAACTAACTGTTGTACTATTATAACTAACTAATATATAAATAACAATTGAAACTAGTTTTCAATAAAACAAATTTATAGAAGTGGCAAATAATTTATCAACCCCTAATTAGTTGATCCTTCTATACCATCATGCGGATGTCAACTGGCTAGCCGTATATGATCGAAGACTGAGTCATCGAAGAACTAAGATACGGCGGAACAAAAGTATCATTACATTTGGCATCCCTTTTAAAGGAACGATTAAGATAACCGAAATACGGACTAGGAAATTAAAGAAGTCACCCAAAAATGAATGAATATATTAAACTTAAAGAAAACCAAGAAGAATACGAGAACAAAGAAGCGAGTGAGGAGACTTGTGAAGGTAAAAGTATTCCAGCAGCGGCGGAGCACTATAATTTGAGATCTAAGAAGGAGACTGTAAAGAGTACTTATCATGAAGAAAAAGAACAAGGAGAGACAAACATTAAGAAAATAGAAATATGGATGGAGATGATGTCCTCAACAATGTCAAACCTATTAGAAGAGGTCAAAATAGTAAAAATGCAATAAGAAAGATTAGAAGAAAAGAAATCAGACATAACTGTTCGAATTCAGAAAAATGAAGAAAAGATAGAAAATATGAAACGATTTCGAACAAGGTCGAGTACATACAGAAGAAAAATGTGAAAACTTAAGAAAAATTATTATCAAGAAAAATGAAGAAATTAATGAATTAAACAGCATTATAGAGAACCATGATGAAGATTTGAAAGAAGTAGTAGGATAGACATCCTTGAACAGAATACCACAACAGACAAGTCACCTCTTAAAACTTTAGATACAAGGTCAAGAACTCCTATAGGACAAGCCGATGCGGTCTATCGACCAAATATGAATACCGAAAATGATGGTATCACTGATATGTTCAGAGCACTGAATTCTACTTAGGGAATGAATCAAAAATCCTTATTACTCAGGAATAGTCGAAAGGACATTCCTACAGAGTTTGTAAATTCCTTAAGATCACAAAATAACTTATCGGACCATACAGTCATTTTTCGGGACTTCATCAGATAGCATCTGAAGGACGAAGCCTTAGTATAGTGGCTGATGCATGAGACTGAAATCTATGAGCACCTCAGTGGAAATCATTCTTACAGGAGAAGAACTAGGGAAATAACCTATCTCGAAATTATAATAATGAAAGAGGAAATAGACTCATGGAGAGAAATAACTTTAATAGGAACCCCAGTTGGACTCAATCCAATCCATGGGTAAACCGACTGACTGCAATAAGTGATGACTACAATAATAAATATCAAGAAAAATCTCGCCCCGACAGACAAAGGGAACGCTAAGCAGAAAATCCGATGTATGCTGAAAGCTTCAAACTAACAGAAATAGATGAGCAGCTAATGCGTAGTGAAGAATATTCAAGAGTGAAACAAGATACTTGGAAAACACAGATATAAATAAGAGTATTCAAGAATCTCCAGAAAATTATCTTCGGGGAAGAGTAAAGAAAAAATAAGATTATTGTTATAGCCGGATATAGACAATGGAAATTCTAAAGGGCACCGAAGGAGCCTTAATTGTTGAAGGAGCCATTCAATTGTTTATAAGAAATATTTCGCGTCACCAAGCAAATAACCGAACATCAACTGATGTTAATTAAGTCACATCAAATTAGATAAGTCAACCTTTTCCCTGTGGAGTTCGGACTCAGCACCGTCTACCATCCTGTATATTCTCTCTCTCTCTCGGTGGGAAGTTCGATCTCCCCCTTATCTTCCCCTCTCCAACTCCTTCTCCTTCTACCTCTCCCTCCCTCCTTATTTTACGATAAGAGATCATGAGGTTAAGACATCAGATCCTCAACTTCATGAAATAATGATGGGCCTTGGCACTAGAAACTGCAGGCAGAAAACCACGATAATCAGAAGAAATTCTGAATGCTGTTGAAGGCGAGCACTAGGAAACAACATCTACGATAATTCACTACCGCGACAGACTTCTGGCAGTGGAGGAGCAGACAATGAAGTTCGCTGATGACTACAATGCTTTACTCCAGGACGTAAAAAAAAGATAATACTTAGGGTAGTTCTTTCTGGGGTTTCATTCTAGTAATAAATTTTTTCGGAGGATCTTCATCCTCTTCTATCTGCTGGGTTTTTCACAGATCCTCACTCGGAGAATCTCCAGTGCATCCGCCTGGCCTTCTCTCTTCATCTTGTGCCAGATGTTGTTTTCTTGCAGGAGAAGGTAAATAGTTCTGTTTCCTTCAAGACCTGTATCACCTCATGAGACACTGTCTTGTACGCTCTGATGAATCACAACGGAGCTTTACGCTGGTTCGACACCAACCTGCTCAGAACAAAGGCCAAAAAGCTTTCATGCTTCTCATGACATTCTTGTGCATAGTCCTGTACAGCTTTAATCATACCAATTAAGAAGTGGGCTGCTTATGACGCATTTATGCGTAAAAGTCCACTACTGTAAATAAAAAAAATTGCAATGCTATGGTTAGCTGTCCACACAGCTTGTATTTTTTTGTCTTCAGTTCGGCTACTGTCCTCTTCTGATCCCTCCTTTGTCCGGAACAATACTTTCCCTTCTTCCGTGGGGAAGTATTAAGTCTTCTCAATAGGAAGTTGAGTGGGTATACCATTTTCTTCCACTGCTATATGAATACCTTAAAGTGTGAGTAGCTTAAAATAAAGAAACTTGCTCTCCACCGGAGGATAGAGTCCTATCTCTCACAGTAGTCTGGTCCTTAGTGCTTCATAGACAGTAAGGGCTACGTCGAGGTGTTTGTCGTCTTCGTCACGCCGACCAATGGGAGTTTTTAATTTAATTTAATTTTTTTTATTTTTTTTCAACTTTATTTTATTTTATTTTCATTTTTTTATTTTATTTAATTTTTTTCTATATATATTTTAATTTTGTTTTATTTTTTCATTTTTTTTTTAATTTTATTTTTATTTAATTTCGAGAATAAGGTGTTGTTGGGGGGAGCGATGTTATAAAAAAAAAAGTTTCGACCCCGTTTCTACTAACCAACGGTCTTTGAGCACAAAATAAATAAATAAATAATGCAGTGAAAAAAATAGTTGAAATATAATAAAATAAATTAATTTGAAACGAGAGGAATTACAAAGCAGTATAGAAAAACTATACACTCATTAATATAAACAAAAGATGTCTTACATCTACACATAAATTAAACCATTTCTCCTTGAAAATTGTGTTACTAATAAAAAATGAAGAAAACAAAAGGAATTTGATACTTACTTGTTTTGAAAAACAAATTGTTTTGTTATTATAAATATTAATATGTAAGTAATACAATTAAATAAAATGCATCTATAACCAACTATAAACAAAACTAATTTTCAATTAAATCGTTGTTTGTTCAGTGAGAAATATTGGCCACTAACATAAACTAAAACTTAACTTATTTCTCTTAATAGTTTATTAGATTCACGGATCTCTTCAGGTGAATTAGGTTTGGTACAACCAACGTATGAATGGCGACGAAAAAAAAGGTCTTTGTTACCTTGAGAGTCGTATGACTGATGTATTTGAGATAAAGGCTTTACTTCCAACTTCCAATGACGAGAAGTGTAGCTGGCACCAGATAGCGCTGATAGTCGGGAACCATGACAATGTCCAAAAAAATGACGCTCTATATGTGACGAAATGGTAAAAGCTACACAGTTATCTCTTGATAGTTTCTAAATGGTATATATACCGACGAAACAAATACAACATAAACTTACTTTTTCTCGTTTCAAAATAAGAAATAAAAAATAACTTACTATTTTGAAATTTAAAAAAAATAGAAAGTAACGGAACAAAACTAAAAAAACTACTGTTTACGGCTTGAATATATCGCCTACCAAAATTAATCCGAGTAAATTTTCAAAATTAAGTCTGATCCGCAGGTGGAAGCAAGGGAGCTAGTTTCGAGACCGGTTTTAAGTACTCTCCCGTCGATGTCCGGATTTTCGCTACTCGAATTATCCCATCGTCTCCAGGAAACACATCGATGACTCGACCTTTGGGCTATCTCAATAACTGCATTTTCGGATCCTTCAATAATACCAAGGTGCCAGTTGATATATTAGGCGTATCCGAAGTCCATTTGACTCTTTGCTGTAGACAATTCAAGTAGTCATGTCACCATGGATTCCATAAATCTGCTATTCAACATCTTAAGAACTGCCATCGAGTGAGACGATTGGATGGAATATCATTAAGATCTGGTTCTGGCAATGCCAGCAAAGGAGCCCCGATGAGAAAATGGCCAGGAGTTAAGACTAATTTCATTCCCTTGCCTCCACACATAGCAAATAAGAAAGCAGTAATTAATGTAAACAATAATGATGTTTCATGTACGCTGTATTATACCACCTCATCGATAGTGGTAATCCAGACCGCCAATACAAATATAAAAACCTTGTGCACAGGTACAATTTCAACTGTATATCCTTCACCACTCCTCTTCAAGAGGTGAAAAAATTTGAAAAGGAAAACAATATTAGCATTAATTTTTTCACCCTTGTGGAGAAAGGAAATGTTTACCCTCTAAAAGTAGTTACAAAGGAGAAAGAAGACCATAGAGACTTTCTTCTCCTCACGCTTGAAAATGGGCGTAGCCACTATACTTATATTACGGATTTTAATAAACTGGTCTACGCCCAAATAAGCAAAAAAAAAAAAAAAAAGAAGGGAATTTGTCTGCAAGCGATGCTTTCAGCATTTTAGATCAAATAGAGAAGGTAACGCAGAGTGGGAGAAGGAACATATGGAGTACTGCGGAGTAAACAGACAGGCCCGGATTATATTGCCAGAATGCAATGACGGTCAGAGTCCACCAACTGTATCTTTTACTAAGGTTCAAAATCAGATGAGGATACCTATCGTCATTTATGCAGATTTTTAAAGTATATTAAAGAAAATAGATCATATCAATCCGGTTCCTACAAACACAATTCCCTACAAAAGCCACTTGTCTGAGCTTCTGCACCTATGCCAAGGTTGCAGAAGACATTCCGAATCATTGTCTACCCGCTGATTTCACTGCCGAGCCTTACATATATACAGGTGAGGATGTTGCAGAGAAGTTCATTGCACACATAAAAGTAGTGGCAGAAAAGGTGACCGCAGTGTACTCCATGATGCGGCCTAGGCTTCCAGCTGGGATGGGGTGAGGGATAGACCCCATCCCAGCTGGAAGCCTTCCCAAAATCTCAGCATAGTTACCTTTGTTCCAAGCCTTTCCTTTCAACCAATATAAAAGTAGCAGACCATGATCACATCACTGGTACATACCGTGGTCCTACCCATTCCCAATGTAACATTTTATACCGCACTCCTCGATTCCTACCCGTCTTCCTCCACAATCTGAGCGGTTACGACGCTCACTTTATAGTTCGTAAATTGGGATATGATGATAGTCGTATTGACGTCATCTCCAACAGCGGGTGAAAATATATTTCATTCAGTGGGCGCCCTAACTTTCAGATTTGTGGACACCTTTAGATTCATGGCTTCCAGCTTAGATAGCTTGTCGAATAATTTGCCCCACGATAAGTTCATCGATATGGAAAAATTCTTCCCAACCGAAAAAATGAATCTGGTTATGCGGAAAGGAATGTATCCCTACGATTACACGGACTCGTGGGCGGAGCATAGGCCAGAGGGTGCCATGTGGTCACGTGACTGGACCACGTGACTAAAAAGAGGAGGGGTCTAATGGCCACGTGACTAAAAAAGGGCGTGGCCCGATGGTTAAGATTAGGTCGAGGTGAAACCACGTGGCAGTTAAGGTTAGGTCGAGGTGAAACCACGTGGCAGTTAAGGTTAGGTCGAGGTGAAAATTCAAATTAAAATTTTCCGCCATAGGTCACGTGACCAAATGCTGCCTTCTGATTGGTTGCTCTTAGAAACGCCCCAGAAGTTTTCTTTCTATACTACTGACTTGGACATTTGGGCCATCTCGATAACTGCATATTCGGATCCTTCTATAATACCAAGGTGCCAGTTGATGTATTAGGCGTATCTGAAGTCCACTTGGCTCTTTGTTGCAGACAATTCAAATAGTCATTTCGCCATCGATTCCCAAAATCTGCTATACAACGTCTTAAGAGCAGCCATCGAGTGAGACAATTGGATGGAATATAATTAAGTTCTGGTTCTGACAATGCCAGCAAAGGAGTCCCGATGAGAAAATGGCCAGGAGTTAAGGCGTCAAGATCCTCAGGGGAGGAAGACATCGAATGTAGAGGTCTGGAATTAAGAATCGCTTCAATTCGTGTTGTTATTGTTGCCATTTCCTCGAAGGTAAGAATTTGGCTTTTTACAACTCGAGCGAGATGAAATTGGAGCGATTTTATCCCCGCTTCCCAAACACCACCAAAATGTGGCGCTGAAGGAGGGATAAAACTCCATTGAATTCCACGTGCAGCGAGATGATTTTTTTGACAGGCTGAAGATTCCACCATGAATACAATTCCCTTATATGCCAATCAGCTCCTATGAAGTTGATCCCTTGATCTGACATGATTTTGTTAGGTGATCCTCGTCGAGCAATGAAACGATCTAGTCCTGCTAAGAAAGCCTCCGTAATAAGTTGAGAAATAATTTCCACATGAGCCTTTGTGCTCAGACAAACTAAAAGAGCAACATACGAATGTACTTTGTGGGCTGCAGCTTTACGCCTGAGTGTTTCTCTTAACATAAACGGGCCGGCGAAATCAACTCCTACAATGAGGAATAGTCGTCCTAGCTGCAATCAGGATAGTGGTAAATTGGCCATTCGGTAGGTGAAATTCTCTGCAGCTAATTGATGGCATCTCAAACATTGATGCACTCGTTGCCGTATTAAACGAAGGCCCGATAGTATTCAATATCTTCATCTTAGAAGGGATTGCAAAAGCTGGGGGACCTGGATATATGTATGTTGTATGGTAATAATCAACAAGCAAATTGACGAAATGAGATTTGCGAGGGAGTAATATAGGATATTTAGCATCATCAGAGAGCGGAGCATTTCGCAGTCTACCATTCTCCCTAAGGACACCCAGCGAATCTACAAAAGAAGACAAATATTTTAGGGTTATCCTGTCAGATTTTTCAGTAGGTATGGCCTTAGCAAAATAGTAGTTTTGAATAATTTTTATCAGCTCTGTAGTGGCATCCTTAAGTTTGGACCTCTTTAATGTGCCTGATTTTCCTTCATTCAAACTGCATCGTGCATTACTACAGAATCGACGGATATAGCTGAAAACTCTAATTAATTTGGTAAACGACAAAAAGTTGTTTATTTCGTCTATGATTTCCCGGCCATCCTTATTTTGTGATAGCATAATTCTTTCATCTGATTTAGTGTCTGGTAATTGTGAAATATTCGAAGTGTCCATTTCATCCAAAGCTGAAAATCAATCTGAAAAGCGAAGTCGCAGCCAATCAGGTCCTAACTACCAAGGAGTATCATTGATTAGGTCAGCAGGATTGCTGTATTATATTGGGAGCGAATATGGTGTCATGAAGACAGACCCAGAATTTTGGCCATCCTATGAGCTGAAAATGTTTTTATTTAGTAAAATGGCAGGTGGAGCCAGGCCAAAACAGAAAGTAAATATACTGGTGCGTCCCGAAATTGGGACATTTTCGAAGAGCCTTCAAGGTATAAATTAATAATACTGTGACCCACAGTTCCACTCTCGATACTGTGACCAGTTTTAAGGGGGCCAATCGTATTTTGGCAAAAACTAGATTTGTAGTTTGAAGTAGAGCTATCTTTTCATGATTTTTAAAGCATCCACCATGGGAAAGATCGAGCTATCACTTTTCGCTGCTGGTGGGAATCTTCGCAGTTTCACAAATAATATCAGTAAGCCTTGAAATCCAGGTCATCAGTACAGTCTGTCTCTTTCTGGTTGTCGATCCAGAACATTTCCCTGCAGCTTTGCGTTGAGTCATTCCATTCTCCTCTTTGGGTTATGCAATCCATATTGATGACATGGAAGATTTTGCATTCTGGACTAGACCAAATGCCATCACATTGTGCTCATAGCTCCAGGAGTTCGACAAAATTCCTGCTAAGTAAGCATGAAATCTATTCAGCTCTGTCCTCTAGGCTCAAAGAAGCAGTACAGGGAATAGAGATGTTTTAGCTTGCAAAAGGTCATGTAGTTCTGATGTTTTATGTATTGAGTCTGTAGTTAAAAATTCAAGTTTTCGATCTTCCCCTTTCTGTTAACTATGAGATTGTGGTTTAGGATGCTTAAAAGTACATTTTGATGCCCTTTTATAATGAATTTACATGTTAAAATCTTTCAATTAACACTTGAACCTCAGGAAAGGTAAACAGTTAACAAGTCCTGACAAAAAATATACAAGATGGAGTTGTCAGACCCTACTGCGGATCAACGGTTGTGAACCACCGACCTATCCTCCCTACACCTCCAACAACCACTTCCCAGCATGTTTGCATAAATAGAAAGGCAGCGCACACCCAAGAACAGATGGTTATGCTCCTCAGACCTGAATATCAACATAGCCCTGAATTGCAGTCAGTATCTAACCAAGAACCTATTATGCATAGAGTACAGAATAGAGACGAGCATAAAGTACTGAATATTTTACTCGAATACTCTCACTTACCGTGATTAGATACGATTAAGAATGGAAGGTATAGTGAAGACTGACCTACCCCATCCAGTCGTATCTAATCCCGGCTAGTGACAGTATTGAGCAAAATACTCAGTACTCATTACTCATGAGTACTTTTTGCCCATCTCTAGTACAGACCATAGACTCTACACCACACATAGCCAGAGGGATCAATTGCATGAATGTCAGCCCAATACAGCTCAAAGCCATCTTAAGAAGAGATCATGAAATTTCAACATAGATGTCTAAGGGGTCATGCTAAATAAGCTCCTCAGGGAAGGAATAGACCATCTCACCAAGAAAGTAGCCTCTGTGCACCGAACGCTTTAAGTCATATTGTAATCAAGAATAAGGTTTTACAGTCCTATATGAAAGTGGATTCAAATTCATAGTCAATTATACAATCTAGATTCTAGCAGAAAAAGGAAAACTAAATAATAGGCTAAAAGTGAAAGAATTTTATTTTCTTTCATTATTTTGATGTCATTACAAGCTATAAATTAACAAGAGTTTAGATTCCAGTAATCAGTTACAAAATAAAATTGTTTAATTTCCCTCACAGAAATAGATGCCATATTTTTAATATTGTATAATAAAACATAAACTATTGACTGATTAACTGATTAGGCAAAGATAATTTATAAACATTACTTTAAAAACTAATAAAATATAAAACAAATAACAAAATAAACATAACCATTGGAAAAAATTTGGTTCATTTTTATGGGTATAAATCAGTTTTATTTACAAAACAAATAATAAATACAATACCAGGATTCCAGAAGTGTTAAGACATTTATTAAGTTGTCTATTTTTTCAGTATTTACAATAAGAATAACATTAAAGATATGAAGAGGGAATAACAGAAAGACATTCTAAAACCCTGACTTCTTCATTACTATGCTAAAAACTTAGCCAAAATTGATTGCTTTTCCGCAGTAAGCTGCTAGTGCTGCCTCTCTTACAGCTTCTGAACAAGTCTGTAAAAATAAAATATAGATTTATAAAATGAACAAAAGCATAACTGGAAAAAGAAGGCCTACTAATAACTTGATCAAAATCAATTTATTTATTTACTGGCATAAGAAAGTCAACTTTTAAGTATTAATAGTAGAATATCTAACTACTTACTTGTCACATATGTCACCAATTATTAGGAGCATTATCATACATTATTATAATTATTAACTGAACCAAAAACCACATTTAAGTGAAAAGGAAGGAAAAGTAATAACAATTAAGCGAATTGGGCTACCCCAATACTTAGATTTATATTTAAGAGAACCAAGCCTTTTTATACTTTTATAAGTATAAAAATTAATAAACAGTTCCTTTAATTTTAGAAAAAGTGATAAATAAAAAAAATCTTTGATTTTCAAAAGGCACACACTAACAAAACTACAGGTTATAAAAAAGCAGAGGTATAAAACAAGAGTTAAATATTGAGAAGTAATAATCAATAAACAAAGATATTGATAACTAAGAGCAATTCCAAGAAATGAAGGAAATACAGGATAAAATTCAGAATCCTACACTAACATTAATTTAATTATGTCAATTATAACATTCATACTCTACAATCAACGCAAATCATGAGAATAGTAAGACAGTTTTTTCTTTTTTGATGTGTTATTTATAAGGAGGAAAGTCAAAAAAACTAAAAAAAATTGATACACTATCCGATTTATAACAAAGTGCATATCTTTTTTCCAAATAATAACTATTTGATCATTAAATTTTAGACTGATTATGTTCAATACATTTAGTAATGCCTCCAATTAACAAAAATTCATAAGCCACAGTATTTATTACAACTTTAGCGATATATTTATTATTTTCTAGGAATGATACATATTTGGAGTGCTTCATAGGAGAGTAAATATTAGAAAATTAGTTGAATGTTTAGTCCTTATTAAATAAATAAATTTAAAAAGAAATTTTGAGATAAATATATAACTTACTGGGTGAGCATGACAGGTTCTAGCAATATCTTCGGCAGATGCACCATATTCCATTCCTAGGACAGCTTCAGCAATCAGTTCACCAGCTCCCTGATAAATTGTTTAGATAATCAGAATTATCTTATATTTATTATTTCTTATTAAACATAGCCAATCATATATTCATTACATAGTTAATTTGATGGTAACTTACCGGTCCAATAATATGGAAACCAAGCAACTGATCAGTTTGCTTATGAGCAAGTGCTTTAACGAAACCGTCAGGTTCAAAATTTGTTTTAGCTCTGCTGTTAGCAAGGAATGGAAATTTTCCAATTTTGTATTCAACCCCCTGAAATGCATAATAATTATATTAAATGCTAGCTTAATATTTATTTTCTTTCAATTTCGAAATTTAATTACAATTTTTCAATATAATTACACAAATACATAGCTCAGGCAGTAATAAATTAGAAGCTTTATGTTGAAAATAAAATTTAAAAAACCTTGGTTCAGTGGCTGTTGCCCAATTATGAATAGTTATAATATACAAATAGTATGATCATTTGGGGCAATTATAGAACAAAAAAACAAACAGTAACTGTTTAAACTCAGTTCTAATAGATATAATCTAAGAAAAAAAAAATAAAGGAAAAACAAATATTAGTAATCCAAATGAAAGTTAACACATATTATCTTATTTTATCTTTTTAACATATCAAGTGTGGAATGGCAAAGCCAACACAAATGCCATTAATATTCATTTTACCAGGAATAAATACTCACAAAGAATAACAAAAATA
Organism: Rhaphigaster nebulosa; assembly: GCA_948150685.1. Classification (NCBI taxonomy): domain Eukaryota; kingdom Metazoa; phylum Arthropoda; class Insecta; order Hemiptera; family Pentatomidae; genus Rhaphigaster; species Rhaphigaster nebulosa. Next base: position 64,066,786 of record OX411308.1, read on the forward strand.
AATTAAAACTCATATGAAACAAACCAATCACGGATTGATGGCTTATACTCACAAACATAAAGTAAGCTAATAAAAGAGATCATTAAGAGGTAGCAGAAAGGAAAAAAAATATCTGCAACAGGAATCATGCTTGTCAATGACGTTAACAACCATTAGGAGTTGAACGTAGACAATGAAATCACCTGCACAGCTATAATATGCAAATGCACACTATAAAGTGCAATTATTACAATGGCTATGAGCAACTTCAATACCTTTCGTTAATAGTTCACATACAACTCAGAGAGTTCAATCTAATTTCTATTAAAACTCTTTGAAGAATCTAGGCATTAGTACCTTACTTATCCAACCAACCATAAAAGAAATTATAATAGGACAGCTATTATTAAATTTATTAGGGATTGATAGATTATATGCCACTTCTGTAATTTTGTTTCAACTGGATTTGGATGTCAACTGATTTAATATATTATTTAGTAATAATATAAAATATACACATTATATGTTAACAGACACAACCACTTTTTTTTCTTCTTCTTCTTTCCCTATCTCCGCTGTGGCGTTAGGCGTGGAGCAGCCTCAACCCATGTTATGTACATGTCTTTGTCCTGGGCCATTCTTCTTGTCTCCATCAAGGAGGAACCCCGCTCGCTCCCGAGTCTCTCCATATAACCATTATATGTAAGTCTTGGCTTGCCAACCAGTCTCTGTCCCCTTAGTCTTGCTTCTAGTAGCCATCTGGCTTTACGATCGTCACCCTTCCTGTAAACATGTCCATACCACTTGAGCTGGCGTTCCTCCAGGATATCCCTCATTGGTCAAACTCGGAGGGTTTCCTTGATAGTTTCATTCCTCACTCGGTCTCGTCTGGTCTTCCCAGCTACTTTCCTAAGATATCTCATTTCTGCTGCTGTGACATTACTCCCATGTCATTCTAAAAGAACCGAACTCTCTGATCCATAAAGCAAGACTGGTTTAGTCTTTTTTATTCTGTTGTACTCGGTAAAGGTAGTCATCCACTACTTCCAGTTGTCATCCGTCACATACAATTGTCGGATTTTTTTTTCCAGAATCCAAATAATTTTTCTTCTGTATTCTGCTATAGGCGATTCCAAGTTTAATTGAGAAAGTTGGGTAGAGCCTTTGTGATTTTATTTCAGGCTACCTATGCTTATTCAAGTTATAAAAGTTGGTAAAAACACATGATCAAAGACCTTCACCCCCCCAAAAAAAATTAATTAATTAAAAAAATAGGTTAGCTCAGTGGACAAGGCTCCTTTCACTTAGCCCCCAGATTCAAACCTGACTGTGGGAGTAAATTTATTTCTGTTCTGAGCTATAGATCAACTCTGGAGTTCTGCCCCTCTTGGAGCATACCCAGCCACTATAAAATGGGTGCCTAGCACTCAATGGATCGGGAATACCAGTAGAACCATCCATAATGAAATTGAGGTACTTTATCTTGATACAGAACCCAAAATTCATGGATTGCATAATAATACAGGTTCCTGCATATGATTATAAACTAACATTTTTAGAAAGTTTTAGAAATGTTTGTTCAATAAAAAATACATTATTACCTCATTTTTAAGGTCTTCTTCTGTTTTTCCAACCCAAGCAACTTCAGGATGGGTATATATTACCGATGGCACAGTGTTATAATCAATATGAGCTGGCCCACCAAGTATTCCTTCAACACATACTATAGCTTCATCTTCAGCTTTATGTGCTAGCATAGGTCCATGAATGCAATCGCCAATTGCATAAATGCTACAACAGAGTTTAAAGATGTAATGATGTTTTACACAACAAAAATCAATAATTCTAGAGAGTGGCAGCCAAAAACAAAATGTAAACTCATAAATCTTCAAAATATTTGTAAAATTAAAATTTAAAGTTGAATAAGACAGAAATATAATATAAAGAGCATAATTAGATGTTTTTGAATTATGAATATTTAGTATCAATGAAGAGTCTATACCAAGCTAAAATATAAATAAACTAGCAACTCTTAGTTATTTTTAAATATATTTTTATTGAACTAGAGAATTTTATTGCTTCAATCAAATGAATGAAAACCAATCTTTATTCTTAGACACCTAGCTTCCTAAATGTAATAAATATGTATGTAAAATGCGTTAGTATCTCATACAACTATATCACCAAAAATGAACCTAAAGATGCCTTGGCTGAAAGGAAGCTCGAAAAAGCAATAGGACTTGATAGTTAAACCCCAAAAATGCATTAATATAAGGGAGAAAGAGGAAAAGATATTTGGCTATACCTCCTTAACTTGGTGAGGACAATTTTGAGTGATAAGATCTTATCCAATATATGTAAAATATGTGACAGTAGGCAATATCATAATCACAGGATCTGTCGCTTCTGCAAAACCTGAATATAATATGATCCAAGAACACAGAGCAAAAGTTGCAACAAAAACTAAGAGAACTCGCTATAACTTTTCATTGAATAAAACAGGAGAACTTCTGTAAGCCTCTGGTTGATAAAATTATGAACAAAGGATTGATTTTGGCAATAATGAGTAGCTATTACATGATATAATAAATACAATTAAAAGATCTAATTGTTACTCCTAACAATTCAGAAGACAGCTTGGGATGGGACAGAGGTGCAGCTTGAGCCTTCTATTCATCAAGGCTTCTAAATTTGTTTTCTTGGGTCAAGGCCCATATTAGAGAATTCCACTAGGAATTAATTAACAAACTTGTGACCAGATATCTACAACTGGATGATTTTTCTGATGATAAAGTAGTCTTAGCTAATAACCATGTAGACTTAAATTTTATTATAAAGATTCTCCAGGAATAAGAAAAAAACGTAGCTTGAAGAAATTTTCCGACTTTGCAATATTTTTAACAAGTTTTTCTTGATCAAAAATAGCAAAATGCACTCAAACCGATAATATTTGTTACCTCATTAGGCAAATACTAATGCATTTAAAGCATTAAATACTAATGATTGATTATACGTTATTTACTACCTTCATTGTTAACTATTAAAATCACTTATCAAATGTTGATACATACAGGTAAGCTTTATATCGGAAAGAGTACTTTCACTAATTGGACACTGATATTAAAAATAACAAGCCAAAAAATGTAGTAAATTATTATTTATTGGTTAATTTATTATTGACTATGAATAACATTAATAAAAGTGTTTCGCAATTATCTAAGAAACCTTAGAGCCTCCTTGGACAAGAACAGAATCCTCTATGATGCGATTAAAAATAATTAACTCTGCTGGAAGAGTGAGACACTCTGGTGAGAAGAATTTATTTCGATATCCATTGACTAATTTATTATGCTTATTTTTACAAGGTATCTCTTGCTCCATGTAATCAGAACCTATGAGACTCAACCTTCAAAAACTGATTAAAAAAAAATTTCAAAAAAGACTGGGTAAAAAAAAGGTGGATGCAGGTGGAGAGAGGGAGAGGGAGTGGGGGAGGCGAAAGTAGTGGGAGAGGAAGAGAGAGAGGGAGAGTAGCAATATATGAAAGCACAGTCCTTCAACATTTTTTCCTAAGGGTTTAAAGATTTACAACCATCCCATACTTTTTTTAATACCCTTAAATTTCGTTAATAACCGCCATAGAAGATAAATATTTTAAAAAAATATAAATTTATTCTAAAAATTTTGATATAATCTTAGCTTTTTTTTTTTTCATATATATATTGAGCTTATTGTTATTAAGAATTATTCTATTCATGTAAAGGATAAATGCTTATCATTCATATTGTTATCATTAACTACCACGTTTTAACTAATTGATTCATTATCTAATTGTTAAGTTATTTACATACAATAATATTGATTTGTTTTCACTAAAAAAAAATTATTTTTGAAACATTAAGTTTTAAAAATACTGTAAAACTGATAATAATTAAAACTATTGAATAATTTTGTAATTAAACACAAATCATAATTACTTAGGAATGACAGTTTGGAATTTATGATTCACAGGAATTCTTCCTTTTTCGTCCTTCTGAATGCCCATTTCTTCTAACCCAAGGTTATGGGTATAAGGCCTTCGTCCCACACATACCAGTAGAACATCAGCTTCCAACTAACAAAAAGTATAATCTTAAGCATAAAACTAAATTCAGAAGATTTTGTCTAATCTTTTGTATCCACAATGAATGAATCAATTTGTCTTTCATTAATAAATATAAGTCATAGTTGGAAGTATGACAATTAGAGTCAAAACATTTTGTTTGAAATCTCACTTAATTTACATGTTTTATGTTATAATTTTATTGCAATAACTGAAATTTCATTAACTAACTATAACCAATTTAGGACATGATGATGAAATTATAAAAATGATTGAACTCAAACATAAAGTAACAGAATAACACAGAGAAGCCTTCCCAATACAAGATGACTGGAGAGGGTAGACTCTAACCCCCGCTCTCATAACCCACACAGCCCACAGCCTCATAAAGAATCAAATAGACTTAATTATTTTAAATATCCCAAACTTCATAATTTATAACATAAAAGCACGTAGCTAACACAAATTTGTCAACAGTTCAGTTGGATTTTAGGCAGATAAAACAGATTTTGTCAACTATAATTAGAAAATAAAAATCAAGAGGAATCGCCTTGTTTTAACCCCCAGTGAACTTCAAATTTCTCCGAAAAAGAATTACCGATTCTAACTTTATTGAATGTTTCGGTCATCCACATCCCTACTAGATTTACTAACTTCTTCGGTATTCCTGCTCAATCAAAATGTTATACAGTCTCTGGCGATCAATGGAATCATAAGCCTTTTTGAAATCCACAAAAAGCTGATGAACTACACCGTTGAATTCTAATTTTTTTTCTAATATTTGCCGTAAAGAAAATATTTGATCGATAATTTCCTCGGCATATTCCGTGATTCTACTAATTAGGATCAATGAGAATATTTTATAGCATACCGGGAGGAGTGATATTCCGCGATAGTTATTACAATCCGTCCTCGATCCCTTTTTGTGAATCAGAATAAATATAGATTCTTTCCATTCTTCGGGCATTTTTTCATTTTCCCAGATCTTTTTAACCAAAAAATGTATTTTAGAAACTCCAGCTTCACCGCACGCTTTTATTAGTTCACTGGGAATGTTGTCGATTCCCGCTGCTTTATGAGATTTTAATTTTCCGATGACTATTTCGACTTCCTCCTTACTCGGTTCTTCAATTAACGGTTCAGCACTCTGATATTCAGAAGGAGGAGATTGATTATTATTTCCCGAATTCAAAATACTTTTAAAGTGTTTTTTAAATTTATTCACAATGTCCCCCGGATCGGCCAAGATATTGTTATTTTTATCTCTAATTCCATTCATTGCGGGTTCAAACTGTTTATACCCTTGTACATGTCTCTTACATTGTTTTCAATTCTATTAGTTTCTATCTCTATTATTTTGTTTTTAAGATATTCTCGTTTTTTTATTTCTGAGGAATTTGACATCTCATTCATCAAGGCTCGGAAGTTAGCAACATTGTTTTCGCTAGGATTATTTAAAGCTTTTAATTTAGCGGCTCTTCTTTTTTCACAAAAGTTTAGACAATCATTATCGAACCACGGTTTGTTCTTTTTACTGTCCCTTTTTCCAAGACACAAATTGCTTCCTCTTTAATATTATCCCTAATTCCGATCCATAGCTTGTCTATATCTTCGCGATCCTCACCTCTCCTAGGTAGCCTTCCCAATTAGGGGAGCGAGTCAGGAAGCTCAGAGGAGGCAGTCCCTCCACCTGACTCGGGGGAGGTGGGCTAATAACCTGCTTCCCCTAAACTCAATCATTATGAAACCTCACAGAGATTGGTAACAAGCCTGAAAACTGCCCCAAGGACATAAACATCGCCCATTGGAATATGTTTTATAGATACTATAACGTTATATAGACCCAGAGGACTACAGTCCCTCCTGAAACCAATAGATAGTTACAAACTTGACATCACCGCACTTCAGGAAGTTAGCTGGACAGACACAGGAATCCTCGAAAAACATTTTCACGCTGTGTATTACAGCTATCACAACATCCACACTGGGGACGGGATTCATTGTGAGAGGACACATGGGGAGGAATATCATCGGCTTTGCTCCAGTGAGTCCTAGGCTTTGTCACATATGTGTTAAAGGTCAGTTCTACAACTTTAGCATCTTCAGCACTAACGGAGGACACCAGTGAAGAGGATAAAGAAGAATTTTATGATGCCCTTGAAAGACAGGTGGATTTGTTCCTGCGGAACAATATTAAAATACTGATGGGGGACTTTAATGCTAAGATTGGCCGTGAAGAGATATTCTGCCCCACCATAGAAAGATACAGTGCTCACAACAAGAGCAATGATAATGGCCAATGACTCATCCATTTTGCTGCCTCACGGAATCTGACCATTGGAAGCACAATCTTTCCCTGGAAGAAGATTCATATAGTAACTTGGAGGTCTTCTGACGGGCGTAGTTTTAATCAAATAGACCATCTCTTAATCTCATCCTGACCCGTCTAACCTGATGAGTAGCCGGACATTCCAAAAAATGAAGCATATAGGAAAATGTTACAGATGTGGTACACCAGGCAGACAACGGAGGAATACAGATGATGTAGAAGGGAGGAGAAGAGAGTGCATCGAGGAAAGAAAAATACTTGAGAGGATGAAACTGGAGAAGATCGATGAAGTGAGGAATGCACACAAGAGCCAGCCTTACAACCGAAAAGCGTTGCTTCCAAGGATGAAGATGGGACACTCAACTTCTAAACAAGGGAAACGGAACTAATAAACAAAGAGCTTTCGGTTATTCTAAACGGCAGATTATACTCCTATGCTGAGCGCATTGTTGGGGAGTATCGAACAGGCTTCAGGAAGGGAAGGTCCACCATTGATAAAGTATTCACTTTAGAATTATAATGGAGAAAGAAATCGAGCACAGATTGCCAATCCATCATTTATTCCTGGATTTCAGGAATGCATATGACAGTGACAACCTACCGAAACTTTATGAAGCCATGGTTGACCTGGGGATCACTAAAAAGCTGAGCAGACTGGATAAGATGACCATGGAAGTAATCTGCAGTACGGTCAGAGTTCAAGAAGATTAGGACAGGAAAAGGATGACCAAGTGAACGTCCCAGCTCTCACAATAGGAAATTTCTCCTTCGAAAGTGTCCCAAAAATCTGATGGGGTTTTGTTTATCTCTTAGGCGAGCGTAGTGAGAGGAAGTCGACAGCACTAATAATTTTAAATAATATCTAATTAAAGCAGAAATAATTCCAATGAATACAAATCTTGAATTGAATACAAAGCAGTTAGAGTACAAATGGCGCTAGAGAGAACTAGTGCGGCAATCTTCTGTTAAGTTCGGGTGCAGACATTGATAATGCAACCCAATTGTAAAGTTGTATCTCAATTTTTGGTTTTGAATATTTTCTTTCAAATCTGACTTTTTTTTTCATTTTAATAGAAAAGTCAATTTTACCTATGCTTTCAATTAACCATTGTTTATGATTGTTTTTCACCCCATCTACAAAATAGTTTTGAATTGCCAATAACCTTACATTCTGTAAACGTGCTCATAATTGTAATAAAAAAGGACCAACATTTTAAATGTTGCTGTAAATATTTTGTCAATGAAACATTAATTTTTTCCTTGCGGCTTTTGTCCCATGATGTAAGCACTAAAAGCTGATTTAGCCTAGGGGGATGGCATTATCACTATTTGTCCCATCCTTCATGCAATTCCTTTTGGACTATTATTTTCCTAAAATTGTGACAAAATTGGTAAGCACCGGGGTTGTCACTTCGTCCTCCTTGGCTTCGAATTTACCCAAATAATCTTTCCAGGTGATCCTGGAAAATTGGAGATTAGTGAGAAAAAAACACAACATAAATGCATCTAGGGTGAGAAACGTGTCAGAGCTGTATGTGTCTATTGTTATGAGAGTGGGGTAGTGAGCCCACATCCATCCCTCTAAAAGCCTTTCTATCTTATTCCATAATCTTTGAATTCAAGCATCAGATAATAAAAAATAAAAGAGGGCAGTGACAATGAAAAAATTAAGTGACCCTCATTACATTTTAGACAATTTATAAATTTAAACATTTTTAGTTTTAAAACTACAAATTTAAACATTGTTAGTTTTAAAACTACAAATGACATGTATTGTGATGCAATACAGAGATCTGAAGATGGGGCATTTGCCTCGAAACGTCATCAAAAGTTTATTATGTAAGTTATACAATAAAATATATTTGGAAGATTCACTTCACAAATCCTATAAGAAAATTCCTAATTCTTCCTGAGAATAAACTATTGGATTATTAAAAAAGTAATTAGAAAATTTCTTATTAATAGTTATAGAACAATTACCTCCTCTTTTTTAGAAGGATCCTTAGCATTCTCGACACTAACAATTATACTACTGCCAGTTCTTTTTGCGCCAGTTACCTTCGTTCCTAATTTAAACTTCATACCTAAAAAGAGAAACCAAGAAATTTTAGAGCCATACATCTTCTTAAAATAAAGTAAAAGAGAGATAGATGCTATAAACTGTAATGTGGCAACACTGATTGACTACTTACCTTAGGAGAAAACATTGTAAGGTTACTATGCAAAATATATTGTTTTGTGTTAAGCATCTTCAAACGTTATTCTTTATGTGATTTTAATCTTTCTTGACTAGTCGAACATTACATGGTGTCAGGTGCGTATGAGAGCACATGATAGTGGTCAGATAGCTCGTGATAGAGGATTTGGTAAACGTTGACGCTAAAAATAAAAAATAAAGTGTGGAAAGGTTACCATGTCACAAGTGCAATACCAAGTTGTGATGCCAGAGCATTTCAACTTTAGAGAGCCAGGGAGTTAGCCGAAATGGATATGGAAATTCCAACGGAATTGAAAAAAAAGTCCGATGAAGCTCAGGTAAATATGTTGCTTTACTGTTTAGGAGATGAAGGTGACGATTTGTTAACACCATTAAATTAAGTGATGTAGATTCCAAAAAGTACGAAATGGTAAAGAAAGGGTTTGAAACTTACTTGGGTTTTAAGAGTAACATCATCCACGACCGAGCAAAATTTTTAATATGGCGCCAAGAACCTGGAGAACAGATTGATTAATTTATCAACGATTTGCATAAACTGGCAGAACCGTGTAAATTGGGTGAATTGAGGGGAAGAATTGATCAGAGATTTAATTGTGATTGCTGTTGCTGACCAAGCTCTTTCCAAAAAATTACAGATGGACGAAAATTTAGATCTTAATAAAGCAATTTTAAAAGTATGTCAGGCTGCAGCTATCAAAGAACAGAAAGTTATTATTAGACCCAGTTTAGATAGTTCATTGGAAGTCGATTTGGTAAATAGAAAACCTGCGTTCTCTCCAAGAAAACAATCTTTTCCTAAGAATGACAAAACTACTTCAAAGATTTCTAAATGTTTCAGGTGTGGATTATCTTCTGGTCACTCTTCATGTCCAGCGAGCTCTGCCGACTGTTTCCAGTGTGGGAAACGCGGCCATTTTAGCAGATGCTATAAGCAAAAATGTAATCACAGAGAGTTCAAGAGGTTTTTGAAACAATTGGTGAAATAACCAAAAATTTTCCTTAGAAACTACAATTGCTACTTGCAGGATACCCGACTACATTTAAGTTAGACACAGGTGCAGATGTGTCTATAATCAGTAGCACATAATGTGATTCGTTGAAGTTATATCCAAGAGAGACAGCAAAAAAATTATATGGACCAGGGCACACTGAATTGATTGTGAAAGGGGTTGTCAGAGCTCCAATCTCTTATAATGAAAGGATGATAATGGAAGATTTTTATATCCTAAAGGAACAGAAAATTCTCTTGTTAAGTAGACAGGCCGTAATGAAGCTAAATCAGTTGCAGACTAACGTAAATAGTGTAACTTCAAATATTGTCATTCAAAATCATCCTCAGGCATTTCAAAAACTTGGAAAAATGAAAAGTGAACCGTACAAAATCTGCTTGTCAAATAACACTACACCCTATGCAGTGGCAGTTCCCAGAAGAGTAGCAGCTAATTTGAGGGATAAGGTCAAAGTAGAGTTAGAGAAACTGCAGGAAGCAGACATAATTAAGCCAACTGGCTGGTGTGCACCGATTTTTGCTGTTGTCCCCAGGAAATGTGGTGATAGTGTACGAGTGTGCGTAGATTATACCGAACTAAACAAAGTCGTAAAAAGAGAAAGATAGCAGCTCCCTACGGTCGATGAGACTTTGGCCAAATTGGAAGGAAGTAAGGTGTTTTCTTTGCTAGATGCTTCCAACGGAGTTCTACAGGTTCCTCTAGATCCAGTAAGTTATAAAATAACAACATTCATTTCACCCTATGGTTGATTTTGTTTTAAGAGATTACTTACCATTTGGTAATTGTTCTGGACCTGAAGTGTACCAAAAAAGAATTTATTAAATTCTAGATGGATTGGAGGGATTGTTAATCAGGCAGATGATATCTCAATTACAGGAAGATCTAAAGAAGAACATGACCAGAGACTAAAAGTTGTTCTTCAAACACTCCAGCAGCACGGTGTTACATTGAATAAAGAAAAATGCAAATTTGGGCTCTCGAAAGTTACCTTTCTTGGACATGTAATTGAAAATGGAACTCTTAAACCTGATGAAGAAAAAGTAAAAGCCATAGTAAATCTAAGCTCCCGAACTAACGTAATGAATCTAAGGCAGTTTTTAGGCATGGTAAATTACTTGGTAAAGTTTATACCGAACTTGGCACATATCCCTGCACTATTAAAAACACTTTTGAAAAAGGACAGTGAGTGGACTTGGTTAGAGGTGCATGGAATCGTGTAAAAGAAGCGATAAGATAAGTGAATTTGTATTAATTATGGATCACAAGCCACCATTTTGAGCAGTAAGCCTATCTCGGACTTATTAGCGAGATTACAACGCTTTCGCATGAGACTTTCGCAATTTAGATTCATTATCAGATACATGCCTGAGAAAATATTTTTGATTCCAGATTATCCTTCAAGAAATCCGTGATTCACAACAGAAAATCATATGCATGCATTAGAGGAAGAACTTTTTGTAGGTAGCCTCATCCAGACATTACCATGCTCTGACAGAAAACTAGAAGATATTAGAACGACATAACAAAAGGACAGTGACTGCACACAAATAAGGCAATTAATCTCAAGTGGGTCATGGACTAAAAGTTCTATATGGTTTCAATACAGAGGCGAGTTAAATATTGATAAGGGATTGCTTCTTTTTGGTACCAGATTGTTTATTCTGAAAGCACTTCGTAAAGATATGTTGGATAGAGTACATCAAGGGCATTTCAGAATCGTCAAAACTAGACGCCGCCTTAAAGAATCTATTTGGTGGCTGGGATGTTCAACAGACGTGAGAAACATGGTAAATAATTGCATTATTTGCAAAGAAAACTGCAGGAACAGAACTGAGCCTCTTTTGGTAACAGAACTGCCAGGGAATCCTTGAGAAACTGTTGAAATTGACATGCTAAAATGTCAAAGCCATTGGTATTTAATTGTACAAGATTTATAGAAATAGTGCAACTAAACACATTGACTTTGGAGGCAGTCACATCTCTTCTAAAAAACATTTTTGCCCGGCATGGTTGTCCGTGCATTCTGAGATCCGATGGATGAACTCATCGGCAGTTAGCAAAAGAATATGGTTTTCATCATAAAGTGACAAGTCCTCACTTTCCGCAAGCCAACGGTATTGCTGAGAAAGCAGTTCACATTGCCAAGATGATTTTATAAAAGAATAAAGATCCCAAACTTAGGTCTTATGGAATAGGGAGGGTCTTATATCGAAACAATCCCTAAGAAAATGGGTTGTCACCAGCTCAGCTTTTGTATGGAAGAACGCTCAGAACAACTCTGCCCTCAGCAAACAAGTTTTAAGGGGTCACAAAGAAAAAAGTCGATGAATTCAAACAGAAAGATGAAGCATTGAAATTCAGATATAAAAGAAATTTTGACGCCAGGAAAAGGATTAAGACATTGAGACCACTTAATAGAAATGAAAAGGTGTGGATCAAAGATATGAAAAGGTATGGAGTAATAGTGAGGCAGACTGATGCAACGCGCTCTTACGTTGTAAGCACTGAATATGGGCAAATCAGAAGGAATAGAGTTCATTTAATTAGGGATTGATAAATTATTTGCCACTTCTATAAATTTGTTTTATTAAAAACTAGTTTCGAATGTTATACATTCATCTTCAGTTCTAAAAACAAGCAAAAAATTAAAAAATAATCAATTCAAAATATAGTTTGGTATTATTATACATATTAAATTAGATGTAATATAAATCAATATTATAAAACATTTATGAATTATGAATTTAATTAAGACAAGAAATCAAATACATGTAGGTACTCGCCAAGGTTTAAATGGATTATATCAAACAGAAAAGTTTGTACTGGTTCCTTTTCGCATTGTACTAATACTGAAAGAAAGGTAGGTAGGATGTTTTATAGGGAAACGGTTTAAGGATCGGGGGTTTTCCAGTAATGCCGGTGAGTAATTGATTTTTCTGTTATAGATGGAAATAAATTTAAGATTGGACTATTATAAATATTTATTTGGTCATTTAAGAAAAAATCTGGATTGGATTTGAAGGATTTATTATTTCTAGTGCTTCATATATATTTAATTTGAGGCTGTTTTCAACGTGATGTATTAATTTAACTCCTGAGTCTCTGATGAATTTATGTTTTTTTTCATTTAAATTAATTGCAAAGTTGGAATTCTCTGTCTTATTATTATATGAAACTATATGTTCCTGTAATCTTTGATTTAGCGATCTTCCAGTTTTTCCCGTATATTTGGCTGCACAATCATTACAATTTAGTTCTATAGATATTACTATATAGATAGAGATAACAATAGAAAGAAAGTTTATGATTTCATAAACAAAAACGGTTTTCCTAATATCAAAAATCCCGTGAATAAATTTGCCACCGAAGTCCACGAGTTAATAAAAAACAGCATATTGATACCGGATAATAAAAAATACACTCTCATTGAGATGAATCTGCTACCTTCCCGACTATATGGCCCAGCAAAAATACACAAACCGGAAATTCCCATAAGACCAGTCAATACTTACATTAATAGTCCGATCTATAAACTTGCCCATTACTTTATTTAATTAAATGAACTCTATTCCTTCTGATTTGCCCATATTCAGTGCTTACAACGTAAGAGCGCGGTGCATCAGTCTGCCTCACTATTACTCCATACCTTTTCATATCTTTGATCCACACCTTTTCATTTCTATTAAGTGGTCTCAATGTCTTAATCCTTTTCCTGGCGTCAAAATTTCTTTTATATCTGAATTTCAATGCTTCATCTATCTGTTTGAATTCATCGACTTTTTTCTTTGTGACCCCTTAAAACTTGTTTGCTGAGGGCAGAGTTGTTCTGAGCGTTCTTCCATACAAAAGCTGAGCTGGTGACAACCCATTTTCTTAGAGATTGTTTCGATATAAGACCCTCCCTATTCCAAAGACCTAAGTTGGGATCTTTATTCTTTTATAAAATCATCTTGGCAATGGGAACTGCTTTCTCAGCAATACTGTTGGCTTGCGGAAAGTGAGGACTTGTCACTTTATGATGAAAACCATATTCTTTTGCTAACTGCTGAAAAGACTATAAAATATCCTATATTCATACACTATATTCATTTACAGGATAAAATATCCTGTAAATGAAAATCAGTGTTTGCATATGAAATTCTTCTTATACACAACAAAAAGGAAAAAAAATCAGCATAACCTTATAAATAGTTAAAAGGATGATAATTTAATTTAAGAATGACATATGGATGATAATTTAATTTAAGAATGACATTTTAAACATTGTTTACTGTACTTTATTTTAAAATGTATTTTATTTCAAATATATTTGGTTTATCTCTACTTGGTTCTTTGTGCTAAAGTAAATTTGAATGCTTTTGATATCCTATGAACTGTTAATATCTATTAACCCATCATTGGGCAACTCTAGACTGATTTATCAGCATGACGATCCACGAGGCCTGTGCACTGATTTATCAGTCGGCCTTCTTTATGTTGTCAGATTGTAAGCTGATTTTTTAGTTTTGTCTCTAAAGCCATGTAGTGGTTTTCAATACATACTCTTTCGTAGCCACTTGAGTCTGTAGAAATGCACTTTCTTTTATACGTTTGCCACAAAAGACAAACCCTTACATAACCTTATACCTGCTCTAATCCCTAGCAATTATATTCTTCGGTCTGTTTTCTGTCTTTATACAGAAAAGTCGTTTTTGTATTTCTATCTACAGCTGTGATTAATAAAATTAATTTTAAAAAAATATTTTAAATAATTTAAAAAAAAAAAAAAGTTCCACCCAAAAAGTATTTGAATCCACCTATGCCGGTCAGGAAGAAAAAGGATGATTGGAAACTAAAAGAAAATTAGATGTAATGAAAATGAAAAATCAATGGTCAAAAAGGATTCAGTTCAGAGGATACACCACCCGGCCCTGACTCTTAGTTCCCTGAGCTCACACTGTTCAGTCGCTAAAAAGTTAATCAAAATCGCTGGTTTTGACGTGTTATAACCGTCAAGAGTAGACAGAATGTAGGTTACTCTAAGTTATTTATGTAGACTACCCTAGTCAGTGCTAACAATTTAGCCAAGAAATATGGCCAAGAAGTATAATCAAGCACCATATTGAAATTAAAGAAAATATATTATGTAGCAAGGCCGTGTCAAAAATAAATAAATAAAATAAGAGGGAATTCCAAAACATGATTGATGAAGGTATCTGCCAACCTCAAAGAGCCCTTTATATGGTTACAAAGAAAAACAAATTTCTTCTTATCTGTGGAGATGTTCACAAAAGATCCATATGGGGCAAGAAGGGTTTTTCATAACTCAATATAATAATAATAATAATATCTTTAGAGATAACGCCAACTAAACGAAGTGGTCATTGAATTAAATAGGTATACTGTCCCAAATCGATTGTTCCAAAAAGAAAAGAGGGCTATCATAAAGCCTTTTGGTCTTTTCAATTATAATATGACTTTAAGACTAAGGAATGCAGCATAAACTTTTCAGCTCTTTGTTGGCGCATCCTGAGGCCCATCCTTTGTCGTTTCATACTTGAAGGATTTCATTGTAGCATCAATCAACAAGAATGAACAGAAAGAGAATAAGTGAAAATTTGTAATGTTCAAATAAAAACAGCCTCTCACTGAAAGCCTGCAGCAAATGCATGTTAGGATATCCTGAAGTCTATTTCCGTGGTTTCCAGATCAACATCACCAATAAAAAAATCTTTTCCATCTAAATGTTAGATC